>CM037633.1:33053863-33458567 GCA_015227895.2 Colaptes auratus
CCCACCACTTCTGGAATCCAAGGTCAGGAAAAGAGAATCCATGAGTTAAGAATTCTCTCCCACTTTCCTGCTCCAGGTATGTGCCTAACTCTGAGGAGCTTTACTGCTCATATTCACTGGGTTGACTCCAGCACACCTAAGCTCTCATGGAAGATTAAAACATTTTAATTGGTTTCTGAGCTCAGCAGAATCCAGAGACATCTCTTCCCCTTCAAAAGGAGACCAGAGGCTTGCTCTGCTCCTCAGTTGTTTTTTCAGGTTGCTGTGTTTCCATCACACATTTTCCCTGCATACAACAGGGCCAAATTTCACAGCTCGGGAAACACACAGGAGACTACTTGAAAACTCCTCTGCATTCCTTTTCTAGCCTGGGCACTGCCAAAGCCTCTCAGCTTTGGAGCATTTAATTGGGAAGCTTTTCCACTGCTGCTTTTCTGGGCAAGGGAAATGTCACTGTCAAGGATGGTCAAAGTCTCCGTTTTCTTGTTGGCAAAATCTGCACATAGAATGACTCAGGTTGGAAGGCAGCTCGGAAATCATCTCCTCCAACCTCCCCACCATGGGCAGGGACACCTCTCAACGAGACTCAGCTGCTCAAGGCCTCATCCAACCTGGCCTTCAACACCCCCAGGGAGGAGGCAGCCACAACCTCCCTGGGCAGCCTATTCTAGGCACTCACCACCCTTCTGCTAAAGAACTTCTTCCTCAGCTCCAGTCTAACCCTGCTCTCCCTCAGCTTCAAACCATTCCCCCTTGTCCTGTCTCTGAAAAGTCCTTCTGCAGCCTTCCTGTAGGATCCCTTCAGCTATTGGAAGGCAGCTTTAAGGTTTCCCCCAGAGTCTTCTCTTTTCTAGGCTGAGCACCCCCAGCTCCCTTTGCCTGTCCTCACAGCAGAGGTGCTGCAGCCCCTGGCTCATCTTTGCGACCTCCTCTGGACTTGCTCCAACACCTGTCTCCCTCTTATGATAGGGACACCGGAACTGGACGGAGTATTTGAGGTGGGCATCTCACACTATCCTGACACCTTCAGTACAAAAGCAGCATAAGTGTCAGTACCATGACTCATTCTTTTTATTAAAAAAAAAAAATAATAAAAATTAACCCAAAGTGATTAAGAGACAAAGAAGAGCTCATTTGGTCTCAGTCAGAATACAAACCAGCATCCCCTCCGCACCGATGGGAAACCTCAGCAACAGGCTTTTGAGAAGCAGAAGGACATAGGTTGGACTTGATGATCTCTGAGGTCTTTTCCAACCTGCCTGATTCCATGAAATAAAAGACCTCAACCTTTTTGCTGCTTCAACTGGCAGCAGTCATTTCTGGCTGCTGATTCCCATCCCTTTTGTGTGCTTGACAGAACCAAAAATGCAACCAACCCCTTCGCACTTCCCCTCCCCTCCCCCTCCCCCAACCCTGTTAGTTCAGCAAACTCCTGGAGTTTCTTATTAAATATAAAAATTAGTTGATTTTTCTCCCTCCCCTCCCCTTTTTATTTTATTCTCTCCTACCACCAAAGTAAGTTCCCTGCACTCCAAAAAAATAGTAATAAATGCAATGCAATCCTGGAATCATAGAATATAAAACAGCACTGCAAAAGACACCTTCCATAACAAAACCTTCAGCTGGTGGAACTCCCTGTGTGAAGGCCACAGCCTTCCAAAAATGCTTTAAGTACCTTTTTTGGGGGTCTGTTGTTTGTTTGTTGTGTCTTGTTCTTCAGTATCTGTCGTTTCGCAGCAGGTAAACCCAAGCGGAGCACTGGCAGCATACAAAATGCACAAATCCTCGTGGAAGATGTCGGTTACTGTTGAGCATTGAAGGGTCTAACTTCACACAGCTGAGTTCACATTAAAACAGAATTGACTAGGGCTCCCACAGACTGACAGAGGAACGAAAAACCACCACCTACTGTATGCACTTGGGTAAAGGGCTAGAGGGTAGCAACAGGACACAGAGAAAGACCTCTATACGTGGGTTTTCGATGTAGGAGTGAGTGTGTGCTAAGGAGGCTATCAGTGCATCAACCTCAGATGAACCATTGACAGAGTCCCTCGGTATGCTGCTTGGATAGGTGTCCAGGAAGAGGTCAAGGTACATCTGTTTCCATTCTTGAAAGTCTCTAGATGTCAAAGCTGGGTTAGCTAGAACTTTATCTATGATGGCTACTTCTCCTTCCCTGGCCTGTGAGAGAAAAGGAACAAGAGAAGAGTCAGTGCTCCATTCTCCTGCAGTCCTATTGCTACCTGACACCCATAGAACTGGCAGGGTTGGAAGGGACCTCAAGGATCACCAGTTCCACCCCCCCTGCCATGGGCAGGGACACCTCACACTACAGCAGGTTGCTCACAGCCACATCCAGCCTGGCTGCAAAAACCTCCAGGGATGAGGCTTCTACTACCTCCCTGGGCAACCTGTGCCAGTCTCTCACCACCCTCATGGGGAACAACTTCTTCCTAACATCCAAGCTAAATCTCCCAATTTCTAGTTTTGTTCCATTCCCCCCAGTCCTACCACTGCCTGACACCCTAAAAAGTCTCTTGCCAATGGTGCCTGTTTCCCACCCCTTGTTCTGCTCAAGAGAAAGCAAGCTCTGTTCTGTTTCCTATTATTCCTTTATCTATGATAGCTACTTCTCCTTCCCTGGCCTGTGAGAGAAAAGGCACAAGGGAAGAGTCAATGGGAGTGATGAGTCACTGGCAAAATCAATCATGAGGCTGGAAGGAGAGAATGGGGGGGGGGAGCAAACTCAAGCCATGGAGCACCTAGAGGAAGGGAGACTACCTGACTGCTATACAACAGCTTGCAAACAGGAGCCCTTCCCACAGGCTTCACACATTGCCCTGTGGGGCTGGGGCTTGCCTGGTCCAGCAGCATAGAATCATAGAATTGTCAGGGTTGGAAGGGACCTCAGGGATCATCCAGTCCCAACCATCCTGCCATGGCCAGGGACACCTCACACTACAGCAGGTTGCTCACAGCCACAGCCAGGCTGGCTGCAAAGACCCCAGGATGAGGCTTCCACCACCTCCCTGGGCAACTTGTGCCAGTGTCTCACCACCCTCATGGAGAAGAACTTCTTCCTAACATCCCATCTCAATTTCCCCATTTCTAGCTTTGCTCTATTCCCCCCAGTCCTATCACTCCCTGACACCCTCAAAAGACCCTTCCCCAGTGGTGCCTGTTTCCCACCCCTTGCTCTGCTCAAGAAAAAGCAAGGCCTGTTCTGTTTCCATTGCTCAGGAGAGGTTCCACAGGGTGAAGTGCCATCTGTTAGCTCCTCTTGCTCAGCAGAAGCAGCACTGCCTGCGTGTGTGGGCTGCAGACAGATGGCCTCTCACCCGCCAGCAGAGCTGAGCCTTTTCATCAGGCTTCTCATGCTGACATCTGAGGCCTTGTGCAAGGATCCTGTTGGTAATGACAACTCATCCTACTAAAGATCCTGGGTGTGCAGTGGGTTGGCTGGCTGCAACCTCCTCCTACCACTGCAGCAGCAAAGAGAAGGCAGAAGCAGGCAAAATCCAACAGAGCTGCTGGTACCTCCTCAGCTCTCACTGGGGCAGGGGGTGTGGAGGTATCAGCATCACTGCTCAGTGATGCCTTTATCAGCAGGTGACAGGCAGGCAGGATGGAACAGTCTTCTGCAGAGGAGAAGACTGAGAGGGGATTTAATCAATGTTTATAAATATTTGAGGGCTGGGAGTCAAGAGGGAGGGGACAGACTCTGCTCAGTTGCACCATGGGATAGGACAAGGGGCAATGGATGTAAGCTGCAGCACAGGAGGTTCCACCTCAACATGAGGAGGAACTTTTTCAGTGTGAGGGTCCCAGAGGACTGGAACAGGCTGCCCAGAGAGGTTGTGGAGTCTCCTTCTCTGGAGCCTTTCCAGCCCTGTCTGGATGTGTTCCTGTGTGACCTGTGCTGGATTCTCTGCTCCTGCTCTGGCAGGCGGGTTGGACTGAATGATCTCCAGAGGTCTCTTTCAACCCCTAACATCCTGTGAGCTGAGCCTGGAGCTGCTTGCCACAGTTTCAGGTGGTGGAGGCTGGATGCAGCAGACATTAAGCCTTGGAAACACAGCCAACACACAGCTTTGCAGCACTGCTTCTCTGCAGAGGGAGAGGCTGTGGAGTCTCCTTCTCTTGAGACACTCCAAACCCACCTGGATGTGTTCCTGTGTGACCTGCTCTGGCTGCTCCTGCTCTGGCAGGGAGGCTGGACTGGGTGATCTTTCCAGGTGCCTTCCATCCCCTAACATTCTGATTCTGTGACCCTGCCATGGTGCAAATCCACAGCTACAGTGTGAACCTCCTGCCACTTTAACACATCTGACAGTGCTCTGACACTGTTTCAGTTCCTCACGCTTGTAGAAGCCATGTGGAAAGCCCAGGTATCTTTTTCTGCCAGCCTCCAATCCTGTACAGACTCACACCCCCAGATGTTACTACAAGTAGTCATTACCTTCAGTGAGATGATACAGTGCAGAAAGTTAAGCATCCCATAATGTTCTTTTCAGGATAGGTTCCCCACAGCATGAAAATAACATTGCTTACATGCTTCTCTAGGTGATGGAAAACCAAATTAATTCACAGAATCACAGTGTTATGGGTTGGGAGGGGCATCAAATGATCATCCAGTCCAAGCCCCCTGCCAGAGCAGGAGCACCCAGAGCAGGTCACACAGGAACACAGCCAGGTGGGTTTGGAATTATTTCTAGAGAAGGAGACTCCACAACCTCTCTGGGCAGCCTGCTCCAGGGCTCTGCCACCCTCACACTGGAAAAGTTTTTCCTTATGGTCACGTGGCACCTCCTCTGCTCCAGCTGGCACCCAGTGCCCTTGTCCTGTCCTTGGACATCCCTGAGCAGAGCCTGGCTCTGTCCTCCCCACACTGCCCTGCACATCCTTATCCCCAGCAATGAGGGCACCTCTCAGGCTCCTCTGCTCCAAGCTCCAAGCCCCAGCTCCTTCAGCCTGGCCTCACAGGGAGATGTTCCACTGCCTGCAGCATCTCTGTGGCTCTGTGCTGGACTCTCTCAAGGAGTTGCTGAGGTCCTTCTTGAACTGAGGGTCCCAGAACTGGACACACTATTCCAGATGTGGCCTCATCAGAGCAGAGTAAAGGGAGAGGAGAACCTCTCTTGACCTACTAACCACATTCTTTCCAAGGCACCCCAGGGTGCCTTTGGTCCTTCCAGGGCTCTGTCATCCTCACAGTAGAAAAAATAATCACCTTCATGTTTAATTAATGTTGATAAAGGCCTCTTTGATGAAAGCTGTTACAAAAGCCACTGCACAATTATCCAGTGACTTTAAATGTGGTAATTTAATACCATTAACAGAGTCCCTGGGGGGAATCCATCACATTGTTTGCCAAACTTTTGTACTAGGACAGAACTGGAAGCACTGTAACAAGACAAAGATGCTGACAGGGAGGCTAAATGAGCTGTGGTGCATTCAGAACTGCCATAAAAATCTTCAGTTCTAACATTGCCACTGTCTGTATTTTTTAATCAAAAATGCAATAATCCCATCAGCCTATCACACAGAATCACCACAGAATCACAGAATGCCAGGGGATGGAAGGGACCTCAAAAAAACATCCAGCCCAACCCCCCTGCTAGAGCAGGAGAACCTAGAGCAGAAGCACAGGAACACATCCAAGTGGGTCTGGAATATCTCCAGAGAGGGAGACCCCACAACCTTCCTGGGCAGCCTAGTCCAAGGCTCTGGCACCCTCACACTGAACTAATTTTTCCTCCTGTTTCCATGAAACTTCCTATGCCTCAACTTCCACCATTACCACTTGTACTGGTACTGGGCATCACCCAGCAGAGCCTGGCTCCTCTTGGCACTCATCCTGCACATCCTTATCAACATGAATGAGGTCACCCCTCAGGCTTCTCCTCTCCAAGCTAAAGAGCCTCAGCTCCCTCAGTCTCTCCTCATAAGGAAGCTGTTCCCCTCCCTTAATGATTTTTGTGGTTCATGTACAAAGCAAGCACACAATTTCCTCCTGGACAAGCTGCAGCCATCAGAACAGAATCAAGTGTTGTATAAGGTACCAGGCCCTTCCCCAAGGGCTGGCTTTGCTTAACTTCAGCAGTTACAGAGTGAATGTCTCTTCACAGATTCACAGAATTGTCAGGGCTGGAAGGGACCTCAAGGATCATCCAGATCCCACCCCGCTGCCGTGGCCAGGGACACCTCACACTACAGCAGGTTGCTCACAGCCACATCCAGCCCGGCCTTCAAGACCTCCAGGGATGAGGCTTCCACCACCTCCCTGGGCAGCCTGTGCCAGTGTCTCACCACCCTCATGGGAAACAACTTCTTCCTAAGATCCAATCTCAATCTCCCCATTTCTAGTTTTGTTCCATTCCCCCCAGCCCTATCACTCCTCGACACTCTCAAAAGTTCCTCCCCAGCTTTCTTATAGCCCCCTTCAGACACTAAAGGCCATAACCAGGTCTCCTTGGAGCCTTCTCTTCTCCAGACTGAACAGCCCCAATTCCCTCAGTCTGTCCTCACAGGAGAGGAACTCCAGCCCTCTGCTCATCCTATCATCACACTAAATTAAAATGCACAGGGACAAAAAGGGGATTAAGGTTTACTCTCTGGTGTCAAATTCTGTTAAACTGGCTGGAGGAGGAGCAGCTGACTGAGATTTTATCTGCACAGAAATAAAGGCTGATCTCCTCCCTTTGACTGCTCTCCCAAGGCACAATTTTCTCTGCCTTCTTTCCCCACCTCTCCCTTGTTTCCCATCCTAAGTTCAGCCCAGACCCCAGCTGCACACAATTAAATCTCCAGCTACAATACAGCCAGATCCAGCCCTGGGGGCAGGATTTATTCATTCCACCTCCCCTTTTCTCTCACCTTTAAAGTGCTATTCAGAATTCTCAGCTGGTGGAGCTTTTCATTGACTACTGGATCACTGCATCTCTTTACAAAGCATTTCTTATACTCCAGCTTAGTGGAAATCCGGTGCTGCCTTAAAGGAGACAGGTTGGCCTGCTCCAAGGCTCTGTACAAATCTTGCAAGGAGTCTGCTGCTTTTCCCTCTACATTTTCAACTGCAATGAGAGAAAGGGGGTGGGGGGGAGGGATAAAATAAGGGGGGGGGAAAAAAGAAATAAAGGTTAATGTGCTCACACAGAGATTCATCAAACAACACCCCCCCCACCTCTGCAAAATGTTTAACAGCTTTAACAGACCACAAGGAGAGTATTTCACACCTGCTAAGTTCCCGGGGTGGGGGGGAGGGGGGGAAATAAGTGCTGTGATTCTAAAGGCCTTCAGGAAGAAAACTTAACAATGTCAAGTCTTGAACCACACAGGAAGACAAATAGTGCAAGGTGTAGTGATGTTAGAGTGAGGCAGAGCATGGTGCAGAGGTATTAGAGTGAGATAGTGCCAAGGTGTAGTAATATTACAGAGAGAGAGAGCAAGGTGTAATGATACTAGAGTGTGGTAGAGCAAGGTGTAGAGATATTAGAGTGAGATAGTGCAAGCTGTGGCAATTATAGAGTGAGGTAGAGCAAGGTGTAGAGATATTAGAGTGAGGTAGAGCATGGTGCAGAGATATTAGAGTGAGATAGTGCCAAGGTGTGGTAATATCACAGAGAGTAAGAACAAGGTGTAATGATAATAGAGTGAGACAGTGCAAGGTGTAGAGATATTAAAGTGAGGTAGAGCAAGGTGTAGAGATATTAAAGTGAGATGGTGCAAGGTGTAGAGATATTAGAGTGAGACAGTGTAAGGTATGGAGATACTAGAGTGAGCACAAGGTGTGGAGATAGAGTGAGGTAGTGCAAGGTGTAGAGATATTAGAGTGAGACAATGCAAGGTGTAGAGGTACTAGAGTGAGATAGTGTGAAGTGCAGTGATATTAGAGTGAGATAGTGTCAGAAATCACATCTCCAGTATTGCAGCTACTGACTTTGCTGTTAGAGGGAAAGAAGTCCTGGAAACACCCTGCTCAGCAAGGTGATGAGGGATCAGATCTTGGCATGAGAGTGCTGACAGGGGCATTCCAGACTGTGGTTACGATGGCAGCTATGCAATGACATGTTGTTTTCCTTCCTAGAAAAGTCCACTTCCCTTCTTGTCTTTCGTTTTTGATAGTCAGTAGTCAGTAATGGTGCCACTGGTGGTGTTTCCTAACTCTACTGTTACCTGAAGGCTCTGCAGCAGATTGAATCCCCAGCTCTGGAGGTGTTTCAGACAGGCAGAGATGTGGTGCTGAGGGACACGGTTTAGCACCAGGCTTGGGAGAGTTAGAGAATGTTTGGACTCAATGATTGTAAAGGTCTTATTAAAACATCTCTAATGTTTTATGGGGCAGAACATTCAGCAGCTGAAACTTAAAGATTGGTTAAAATTCCCTGCAGTCTTGATTTTTAAGCTTGCTTTACAAGACCATGCAGCAAGGAGATCAAGGATGGAGAGAGGCTGTTTACAAAAGCCTGCAGTGGCAGGACAAGGGGCAATGGCTTCAAACTAGAGCAGAGCAGATTTAGATTGGATGTTAGGAATAAGTTCTTCACTATGAGGGTGGTGGAACACTGGCACAGGTTGCCCAGGGAGGTGGCTGGGGCCTCACTCCTGGAGATATTCAAGGTGAAGCTCGACAGGGCTCTGGGGAGCCTGATCTGGTGGAGGATGTCCCTGCTGACTGCAAGGGCTGTTGGACTGGATGACCTTTGGAGGTCCTTCCACCCAACCATTCTGTGATTCTGTGCTGGGGATCTATCAGTTCATGTCACTGAACACTGAAGTCCACCAGCCTGCCAGGTGAGGAATGGCAGTATCAGAGAGTATCACAGAATGTTAGAGGTTGGAAGGGACCTCAAAAGCTCCTCCAGTCCAACCCCCCTGCCACAGCAGGAGCACCTAGAGCAGATCACACAGGAATGCATCCAGGTGGATGATTTGCTAAAGGGCAAAGGGAAAAAAGCCACCTCCATTTGACAGGGAAGTCTTTTACACCTGTTCCTCTCTTTTACCCCGTGTTACGTGAGGCAAAACAGAGCTTTTCTTCTCCTGGTGCCTTTTCTCCAGCAGCACTGCAGCACTGTACCCTTAGGGGGTTAGCACAGGGACAGTCTGCTGAAGAAGCAAAGTGCTGCTCTGACTCCATTGTCATCAGGATTTACCTTGCTAGGGTGATCCAGAGCGTGGACCAGCAACCAACCCGCCACATCCAGGCCTACCACCAAAACCCGATGGCTTCTTAAAGAGTAAAGCTAATCAAGTAATTGGGCCAGTAAAATTGGGCTCCTTAGATAGTAACCAGTGGCTTGCTGTAAAAATATTCATGACAAACACCCACAGTGAAAGATTTCTAAGCTCCACTAAATAAATCTTACGAGGAGCAGCTGAGGGAGCTGAGGATGGTTAGTTTGGAAAAGGGGAGGCTGAGGGGAGACCTCCTTGGTGTCTACGACTACCTGAAAGGACCTTGTGGAGAGGCTGCTGCTGGTCTCTTCTCCCAGGTAGTTGGTGACAGAACAAGAGGGAACAGCCTCAAGCTGCAACTGGGTAGGTTTAGACTGGACATTAGGAAGAAATTTTCCTCTGCCAGAGTGGTCAGGCATTGGCACAGGCTGCCCAGGGAGGGGGTGGAGTCCCCAAGCCTGGATGTGTTACAAGGTGGTTTGGATGTGGTGCTTGGGGCTCTGGTTTAGGGGTGAGCCTTGTAGAGCGGGGTTAATGCTTGGACTTGGTGATCCTGAAGCTCTTTTCCAAGTTGAATGTTTCTGTGATCCTGTGAAGCACGAAAGGTCCCCACCATGGAGAAGGACAACATTTGGGTTCAACCCTGAGGTTCAGTCCTGCATGCAAAGCGCCTTTACTGAGCCTGGAAGGCAGCACAGACTGTGAGGGTTCAAATGTCAGGTTAAGGACTAGTGCTGCCTGCCCTCCCCATGCCACTGGCCTGGAGGTGTGCATGGTTGGCTCTTCTCAGAGCTCACCTCCCCAGGCGGGCAGCTGCTGCCCAGCATGGGCTTCAGAGGGACTGCGGCCAGGGGGTTTCCACCTTTACCCCAAAAGGGGTGAGCTCTCAGGCTGCTTAGGAAGAGGGCCAGGACTGCATAGGCACGGAGCAGGCAGGATGAGGCAGCAGAGCACCAAGAGAAGGTCTTTAAAACACATCAGCACTTTGCCTCCCCCCAGGCTGGGGCTGCCTCCCACCCCGGGCTCTGTCACTGTCTCGGTGCTGGAGCTGTGATCGGAGTGTAGAAAAGGGGAGGGGAGGTTGCTATAAAGGGAAGAAACCCAGCAGAGCCCTTGCCTCAAATGTCTCACTGCTGCTGAGGCTGGGGAAGCTCAAACACAGCAAGATGCTGACTTGTTCCACCCACGGCGGGGGAGGGCAGTGGGCACCAGGCTAACACATCCCCAGGCCCTTCATATTTGCCAAAGAGACACCGAAGGAGGTGGCACCGCTGCTCTCAATGGCCCTCAGAAGGTGGGAAAGGAGATTAGACACGAATCTCCCCTCCCTCACCCTGCTGCTGAGGGCTTTGATTGATTGCCTGTAGGCGTTGATGAAACCCTTGGCACCGTTAAGCGGCTGAGGTAGTTGACGAGGTACACAGCTGAGCTTAAATCAGAGAGTCATGGAATCACACAACTGTCAGGGGTGGAAGGGACCTCAAGGATCAGCCAGATCCAACCTCCCTGCCGTGGGCAGGGACACCTCACACTACAGCAGGTTGCTCACAGCCACATCCAGCCTGGCTGCAAAAACCTCCAGGGATGAGGCTGCCACCACCTCCCTGGGCAACCTCTGCCAGTGTCTCACCACCCTCATGGGGAACAACTTCTTCCTAACATCCAAACTGAATCTCCCCATTTCTAGTTTTGCTTCACCCCCCCAAGTCCTATCACTCCATGACACCCTAAGAAGTCACATATTGTCACCCACTGTGCTGAGAGGGTCAGACTTTTCAAGGGTTGAAGCTTTCCTTTCAGACCTTGTTTGCCTCTGCTGTGCCTCCCAGCAGAGGCTAGCACCACCCAGGCTCATCCCCATTGCCCTGCTGCCCTAATGGCACTTTCCATTTCCCCACCATCCTCTACTTCCTTTGCAGCTTGGTGACACACTTTCCTTCACACTGCAGCTCCTCTCACGCACGCCCACTGTCTTCTTCCAATCAGCCCTGCATTTCACAGGCTCACAGGATGTTAGGGGTTGGAAGGGACCTCTGAAGATCATCGAGTCCAACCCCCTTGCCAGAGCAGGACCATAGAATCCAGCACAGGTCACACAGGAACACATCCAGACAGGGCTTGGAAGTCTCCAGAGAAGACTCCACAACCTCGCTGGGCAGCCTGTTCCAGGGCTCTGGGACCCTCCCAGGGAAGAAGTTCCTCCTCATGTTGAGGTGGAACCTCCTGTGCTGTAGTTTATATCCATTGCCCCTTGTCCTATCCCAGGGTGCAATGAGCAGAGCCTGTCCCCTCCCTCTTGGCCCCCAGCCCTCAGATATTTAGCAACATTGATTAAAGCCCCAATTTGAACAGAATCACCACCCCCTGCAAACCCTGAGGGAGCTGAGCTGCTGTGACAGGGAGTGAACAAGGGACAAACAGCCAGGCAGAAATTCTCTCAGCTCCACTGAAATTTAAGCTTCCATTCTCATGCCTTTTGGGGAGCTCGCTCTGGCAGGGGAACCAGACCAGCTCAGCTTTCTCAGCATCTCAAGGAGGCAATTTTGTTAGCACATCTCACTAATGATGCCCTGGAACAGCTGCCACGTGTTATTTTCTCCCTGCAAGTCCCAAAGGTTTGCTTCTTATTTGAGAGCTACACCTTTCTGCTTCACCTTTCACACAGGGGAGGCATTTACCTGAAGTCTCCCAGAGGCTTTCTGCAAGTGTCAGTAAATTCTCCACCAAACCAGAGAGCATTCCTGGCTCTGGAAAATGGTTTCAAGCTAGGTAAAAACAGGCCCTGATGCACACATTTCTGGGTTGCCTCTTATTTTCTTCTTTGCCCTGAGGTATCTATAGTAGGAACAGAGAATCATAGAATAAACCAGGTTGGAAGAGACCTCCAAGATCATCAAGTCCAACCTATCACCTAGCCCCATCCAATCAACTAAACCATGACACTAAGTGCCTCATCCAGTCTCTTCTTGAACTCCTTCAGGGATGGTGACTCCCACCACCTCCCTGGGCAGCACATTCCAATGGCAAATCACTCTCTTTGTGAAGAACTTCTTCCTAATATCCAGCCTGAACCTCCCCTGGCACAACTTGCTGAGAAGCTTGTCTGTCCCAGGCTTAACTAGTTGGTCCCAGGACCAACAAAGCATTTTGAAGTCTTCCCATGCCACAGCACAGGACTAGCAAAACCTGCCTGGCTCTCCAGTGGTGTCACTCTCAGGCTGTGCAGCAGACAGATCACAGGCTCACAGGATGCTAGGGGTTGGAAGGGACCTCTGAAGGTCATCGAGTCCAACCCCCCTGCCAGAGCAGGAGCAGAGAATCCAGCACAGGTCACACAGGAACACATCCAGACAGGGCTGGAAAGGCTCCAGAGGAGACTCCACAACCTCTCTGGGCAGCCTGTTTCAGGGCTCTGTGACCCTCCCAGTGAAGAAGTTCCTCCTCATGTTGAGGTGGAACCTCCTGTGCTGTAGTTTATATCCATTGCCCCTTGTCCTGTCCCAGGGTGCAATGAGCAGAGCCTGTCCCCGCACTCTTGCCCCCCAGCCCTCAGATATTTAGCAACATTGATTAAATCTCCTCTCAGTCTTCTCCTCTCCACACTAACCAGCTCCAGGTCTCTCAGCCTCTCCTCACCAGCCAGTGCTCCAGTCCCTCAATCATCCTTTTAGCACTCTGTTGAACTCTCTCCAGCAGATCCCTGTCCCTATGGGGAGCCGAGCTGGATGCAATATTCCAGGTGAGGTCTCAGCAGGGCAGAGCAGAGGGGGAGGAGAACCTCCCTGGATCTGCTGGACACAGACCTCTCAATGCAGCCCAGAATCCCATTGTCCTTCTTGGCCAGCAGGGCACATTGCTGTCCCATGCAGAACTTGTTGTCCACCAGCACTCCCAGGTGCTTCTCTACAGAGCTGCTCTCTCCAGCTGGTCTTACTACAAGCCTCATGACCCACATCAGTGACCTCCCTTCAGCTTTCCACACAACTGGGATTGCATATTCAAACCAGCTGACACTCAGCATTAGAAAATAAACCAAATCCAACCTCAAGGTTTCTCTTCAGCCCCACACTGTTGCTCTGACAGCAACATCGAGGCACTTGGCCCAGCATCCACTCAGCAAAGAAACACAGCTGCCAGCAAAAGGGTTAACATGTTAGGGATAAGGGAAAACACAGGCAGAGGGAGTAATTAACTTGCTCTGTTTGTGCTGCCTCTTTGACAGCTCTTACACACCTTGGAGGAGCACAAGGAGAAGCTCCTCATTTGCTGCCAGCCCTGCTGCTTCGTGAGGGTTCTGTCGGTGGGCTGTGATTTCAGAGAGGGCACAAGGACGGATGGAGATGAAAGAACTCCAAAGCTTCCCAGAAGAACAGGGAACCCTGATCATCACCAGCAGATTTTGGCAGCAGTGTCATAACAGCACCCTTTGGTATTTGGAACACTACTGAAGGCATTGGTTTAACCTTCATCTGCTGAACACATTTTAACGACTCTTCGGGAGGGTTTTAACACGACAAAACGTTTTGCTGGGCCGCACGCTGACAGAAGTGCTGTTGAGTCTTACCACAAGCCACCAGCCTTGAAGGGAAAGCAACAGAGCAACTAATTGCATTGTGATGGTACAATTCCCCTCAGCTCTCAAGAGCTCAGAAACAAAAACTTCTCCTGCCGATGAGGTAAGCCAGGAGCTGAAGCAAACCGCTTGTGCCCGGGGGGATGCTGTGGCTTTTAAACACAATCATAGAATCACAGAATCAACCAGGTTGGAAAAGACCTCAGAGATCATCAAGGCCAACCTATGACCTAAGACCTAACACCTCCTGACAACTCAAACATGGCTCCAAGTGCCACATCCAAGCCTTTTTTGAATACCTCCAGGGACGGTGACTCCACCACCTCCCTGGGCAGCACATTCCAATGCCAATTACTCTTTCTGTGGAGAACTTTCTCCTCACCTCCAACCTAAACTTCCCCTGGCACAGCTTGAGACTGTGTCCTCTTGTTCTGGTGCTGGTTGCCTGCCAGAAGAGACCAACCCCCACCTGGCTATAACCTCCCTTCAGGGAGTTGTAGACAGCAAGAAGGTCTCCCCTGAGCTTCCTCTTCTCCAGGCTAAACAACCCCAGCTCCCTCAGCTCTCCTCACAGGGCTGTGCTCCAGACCCCTCCCCAGCCTTGCTGCCCTTCTCTGGACACCTTCCAGCAACTTAACATCTTTCTTAAATTGAGGAGCCCAGAACTGGACACAGGACTCACGGTGTGGCCTAACCAATGCTGAGTACAGGGGCAGGATGACTTCCCTGCTCCTGCTGGCCAGGATGAGGAGGTCCCTAGAACTGGCAATATATGGAAGCAAATTACTCCTCCTGGAAAATATGTTTCCCCAAACCTAAGCTGTCAGAGCACACGAAGCTGGCAAAGGTTAAGCGACAAATGATATGGACCCAGCGACATTACTCACCAGTCAGAATCCAGCCCCAGTCACGCCAGCAATGCCTGCCAAGGTTTATGGGCTTGGGAATGGAAGGGGCAGGTATTCCTGGTGAGCAGCAGCCACTAGGAAAATGCACTTCAGGCTTAGGAACTGCAATTCTACTTTCAGCATGAAACAAGGACCGGGCAGGGGACAAGGTTCATTAATGGGCATCTCAGTTACCTCTGTAGCGCACTGCTGTCTGCTGGGGAAGCACCTCCTGAGGCATTCAGGAAAGGGGCCTGAAATACCTCTGGAGATGTCACCTTTATCCAGCTGCCCAGATTCATGGTTGGATTTCAACTTGCACGTGGTAGCATAGCTTCACTGAGTAGATTGCAAACTAATTAACCTGCACCCTGATTTACATGGGTAGATGTGCAGGGTGTGCCACTGCCAAATATGAAGCACCCCCTTTCAGCTGCTCAGTGCCCATCACACCACCACCATCCAGAGTTCAAAGTCTCTTTGGGAAGCAAAACTATACATGTGAGGAGAGCAATGCAGTATCATGCAGCTCTTCTAGACATTACTCATGTCATCAGAAGTCATAGTGCACTAGTGTGCTGTGGATGGAAACTACAGTACAGGAGGTTCCACCTCAACAGGAGGAGAAACTTCTTCACTGGGAGGGTCCCAGAGCACTGGAATAGGCTGCCCAGGGGGGTTGTGGTGCCCCTTTCTCTGGAGACTTTCCAGCCCTGTCTGGATGCATTCCTGTGTGGACCTGTGCTGGATTCTCTGGTCCTGCTCTGGCAGGGGAGTTTGACCCCTCTGCTACAAGGACAGGCTGTGGGAGCTGGGGGTGTTCAGCCTGGTGAAGAGGAAGCTCCAGGGAGACCTAAGAACAACCTTCCAGTACCTGAAGGGTGCCTACAAGAAGGATGGAGAGAAACTGTTTGCAAATGCCTGCAGTGACGGGACCGGGGGCAATGGCTTCAAACTAGAGCAGAGCAGGTTTAGATTGGAAGTAAGGAACAAGTTCTGCACCTTGAGGGTAGTGGAACACCGAACAGGTTGTGCAGGGTGGTGGTTGAGGCCCCTTCCCTGGAGATATTCAAGGTGAGGCTTGACAGTGCCCTGGGCAACTGGATCTAGTTGAGGATGTCCCTGCTGACTGCAGGGAGGTCAGACTGGATGACCACCACACCTTTGGAGGTCCTTTTGGCCTGGACCATTCTATGGCCTGAAGGTCCCCAGAGGTCCAGAGGCGTGATCATCTATGCACTTTAACAAGATGCTCTCTCACAAAATTGGCACAAGAGGCATCACAGAAGAAGAATCTGTTCCCCATCCACTGGGCAGAACGTGTTTGCACACAGAAGAAACAAAAGAAAGGAAAGGAACATCAGTGATGTCCAATGATTGAACATGGGGAACTGGGTGCAAGCTGGAGCAGAGGAGGTGGCATGGGAACAGAAGGGAAAATTATTTCCCTGTGGGGGTGCCAGAGCCCTGGAGCAGGCTGCCCAGAGAAGTTGTGGAGTCTCCTTCTCTGGAGACATTCCAAACCCACCTGGATGTGCTCCTGTGTGACCTGCCCTAGGTGCTCCTGCTCTGGCAGGGGGCTTGGACTGGATGATATCTGGAGGTCCCTTCCAACCTCTACCATTCTGTGCTGCTGTGATCAGCCCCAAGGGACAGGGCTTAGGCAACGGCGAAACTGAGGATTTGCTGGCTTTTTCCTTTGTTAAGCCCAAAAGAACACCTTTAAAAACAGACCAAAGCAAAGCAAAGCCTGAACTTCATGAAGAAATTAAATGCCTTCAGTAAGGAAACATTTACTGCCATTTTCTATACTTTATTTTAAGGCATACAGAAAAAAATATTGAACAAATGTGTATGCAATTAAATGCCGGGGGGGGACTGCTAATTACAGCCCTTCTCCACTGCCTCTGCAAAACAAAGATACTCAATACAATAAGTTAAGAGAGAGAGAGAGGAAGCTGGAGACGATTTAAATTCATATTAGCACAGAAAATAGGCTGGCCTGTTGGCTACAAGCAGCAAGTAAGCCATCAGTGGAACACCAAATGGCAGCCAAAGGCCGGGTTCGAGTCACCGCATCTTTGCTTCTGCTTCTCTGATCCGTTCCCAAAACATTTCACCTCCAAGGAGTTATGGAATTTGAGGAGCAGGCCGTTCCAACACGAGGCTTTAATGAGACATCCTTCAGGTTGCAGCATCTTAGCAGTGATTTAGCAGCCCTGGCAGAGGCAGGTGCTTCAAAAAGGCAACCTTCTATCAAAACCCAAGCTCTGCCTTTTGCCAAGCGTTGGAAAGAGCGCTAAGTTCAGTTGAAATGACCAAACCAAAGAGAAATCAAGCAATTCCTACAGACAAGAGTCATTGAAACCTCAGTGGGGTTTGTCTGTTTGGCCAACAGGCAGAAAATTAAATTAAATGAAATTAAAAAATGATAAAAAAATAAAATAAAATAATATAACATAGAACATAAAAATAAAAAGGATAAACAAAGAATAAACCAAATATAAAATAAAAACAAGAAAATGAAATAAAAATTTAAAAAATGAAATAATATAAAATAAAAATAAGAGATAAAACAAAGAATAAACCAAATCTAAATTAAAAAAATAAAATCGAAAAAAGAGAAAATAAAATAAAAAATAAAAATGAAATAAAAATATTAAATAATATAAAGACAAAATAAAAAATAAACATAAAAATAAACATAAAAATAAAATAAATAAAATAGAAAATACAAAATAGAAATAATAGAATAAAAATATGAAATAATATAAAATAAAAAACAAAAGATAAAATAGAAAAATAAAACAAATATAAAACAGAACTATAATAAAATATGAAATAAAATAAAAGCTAAACCCCAAAATAAAACAAAATAAAAAAAAATAGGAAATAAAATAATATAAAATAAAAATAAAAGCTAAACCAAAAAATAAAACAAATATAAAATAAAATATAATAAAAATCTGAAATAAAATAATATAAAATAAAGATAAAAGATAACCCCCCAAATAAAACAAATATAAAATAAAAATAAGAGCAAGTAAAATAAGTAAAATAAAACAAATATGAAACAAAAAATGAAAAACTTAAACAAATATAAAACAAAATATAAAATAAAGCCAAAATGAAATAAAAAATGAAACAAGTATAAAATGAAAAATTAAACAAATAAAAAAACCCACAAAAATTAAGATATAAAATAAAAACCCAAAACAAATCAAAGCAAAACCAATTAACTTGATGACAGTCCAGTGCTGTAATCAATAAAAGCAATCCAGTGTTAGGGTTTGGATTGGAAGAGCAAATAAATACACAAATTAAAGATGCCCAACCCCAGCATTGCCAAACATTTAGGGCTGCTTTGTGCCAGTCCCATTGAGCAGCAACACAAAACATGCATTTGGATGATCATTTTTGCAGCTAGTTTCTATCATCCTAATACTTTTTATTCTTCCAAAGAGAGAAAAAAAGAAAAACTAAAAGAAAGAGAGAATATTAAGAGTCATTGCTGAGCTTTGTCACCTGCTGTAAGGCAGATGTGATTTGATTCACTGCACATTGTCCTGTTTGTGAGGGCCCCCCCCAAGAAAAGCATAATTTACTTCTTTATAAAAGGGAAATATATATCTCTCTCTATATATATATCTTTCTTTCTCTATATATAATTTTATTGGTATTAACAGAATGCAATACCTTACATTGAGCAAACAGAAAGGGGAAAAAAATAAACCCCAACCCCAAACCAAAATCCCAGAACCATTTCAAAATACATGATTTCTTTTTTTTTTTTTTGTCCTTTTAAAATGATCTCCCCCATAAGATAGTAGGAAATATCAAGTCAATCAGCATTAACAATTATTACAATACACCCTTAGCCAAATATATGAAGGGAAAGGGAAAAAAAACAAAATGAGAAATCAAATAATCCACATTCTAACCACAGAGATAGGAGGCAAACATCAACCCTGAAAGGGGGGACCCGGAACATAAGGATATATAACAAAGATCTGAATCTACTGTGTTGAGTGACATCCAGACAAATCCTGGGCCCCCCCAAACCCAGCCCTCTGAGCGTGACACAAGAGAATACTTTGTGCCTGCTCGGCCAGGCAGCATCACTCCCACGGTTTAAGTCCTAGAAGTTAAAAGAGGAACCGAAGAGTTTTATCGGCAGAGTCTAAGAAATCTCAGCGTGAGGTATCTTCTCCGTCATCATCCTCCTCCAAACGAGTGCCAGTGCAACCCTCTGGTCATTCCTTAACACAGCTTTAGATAAAAGGCAGTCTCTGCAAGGTCTGTAGGTACCTCCACGTGACAGAACACGCTTAAGGTTTAGCATGACACGGCAAGGTGGCTTCCTTCACTAACGTGAAGCACGCTCGCAAGACACAACTCTGCCTGGTTGGCCTGAACGGGTTCACTGGAGTTCAGCACAAGCAACAGGATTTTACAGTTACCATGGCTGGATCCCTCTTTAATTCCTCGAGGTCTGCAGGACAAAACTGAGTGACAGCAAAGCCCTTCCCCTGCCAAGACCCTCTTCCCCTTCCGTCCTCCCATGCAGGGGCAGTGTTCTCTGCCAGTGTGCTCCGTGGAGACCGGATCTGACTTTGTGCCTAAGGTCCCATTGTGGAAAGGGTGCATTCTTCAAAATACTGGCCATGCCCTTTGACACCTTCCTGGAGGCCTCACATCCAGGCATGTGGTTGTCTAGGCTTTAACAGGTCTGTTCTCTGTTTAAAAACATCAAAGTTATTTCAAGAAGAACTGACTTTTCTGAACGGAGGCCATTAGGGTCGCCGGCAAGAGGCTGCAGTTGAGTCTCCGTCGTGCCAATTCTCTAAGGAAAAGTTTATCAACCTCTGAGTCCGATCAGGTTCAGTGCCAAGAGAAGTGGATCCCATGGGACATGGAGAGGTGCTACCAACTCTGGCAGTGTATTAGCCTAATACGATAAAGCAGTGATACAAGAGGGTGAAAGGTCTGTGCTGTGCCGTCATTTCCATAGCACATCAGTATATCAGAAAGACTGGTCATGCAAACAAGAGCAAATAGCACATCTGGCAGACAGCAGCAGCACCACAAGAGCTTTTCTAATCTGCATGCAGCTATGCTCATGAGGACAGAGACATGGCACTCTCTTCTGCTGTCACACCTTTGCTGCCCTTGAAATACCCATCCCTGAGGCGAAAAGGGCGGGAAGCTAAATATTCTGCCTTTGTGGCTAGGCTTTGAAGAAGAAAACAAAACAAGAGAAAACAAAAGAACAGAACACAGACCAATTTTAAAGAAAGGGAGAGAAAAAAAAACCCCACACCACAACTAAAACCCACAACACAAATAAAATGAGAACAATAAACATCCTAACCAGCTTGGGTTGGTTTGAAGAAACATAACCTCATGTGGAAGCACTAGAGAAGGGTCACATGGATGAGAAGAAAGGAAGCAAAGAGTGTGCCCCAAATCCACCACACGTGCTACAAACACTGGAACAGGTTGCCCAGGGAGCTGGTTGGGGTCCCACCCCTGGAGATATTCAAGGTGAGGCTCGACAGGGCTCTGGGCAACCTTGTCTAGTTGGGGATGTCCCTGCTGACTGCAGAGGGGATTGGACTGGATGACCTTCAGAGGTCCCTTCTAACCCAAACCATTCTATGAGAAAAACATCCTGCTGGCAACTCCTGCATGAAGGGAGAAAAAGAGGTGGCACAACACAATCTATCACTTGTCCTAGTGGCAATGCAGAGTTGAGCAGCATTGGGTTAAGGAGAAAACATGGACCTAAGACATCAGGTGGCCTCGAAACCACACTACCATGACACCCCCACCCCAAAAGCTAGGCCTTGAGGAGCCCAGAGTTTCTTGTGTGAATATGCACAGAGGGTGCTTTCAAAAGCCTGGCTGATCTCAGAACACATCCTGCTCTATGGTCTACTACAACTATTTGTAATAAAAACAACAAAACTCCAGGGATCTTGACATCCATTGTGGTTTCAGAGCCCAGACATGAAATGCTGGGAGATGGATGTGCTGGAGCATGTCCAGAGAAGGGCCACAAGGATGAGCAGAGGGCTGGAGCTCCTCTCCTATGAGAACAGACTGAGGGTGTTGGGGTTGTTCAGTCTGGAGAAGAGAAGGCTCTGAGGAGACCTAATTGTAGCCTTGCAGGGTCTGAAGGGGGCTACAAGAAAGCTGGGGAGGGACTTTTGAGGGTGTCAGAGAGTGATAGGACTGGGGGGGAATGGAGCAAAACTAGAAGTGGGTAGCTTCAGCTTGGCTGTGAGGAAGAAGTTGTTCCCCATGAGGGTGGTGAGATGCTGGCACAGGTTGCCCAGGGAGGTGGTGGAAGCCTCATCCCTGGAGGATTTTGCAGCCAGGCTGGATGTGGCTGTGAGCAACCTGCTGTAGTGTGAGGTGTCCCTGGCCATGGCAGGGGGGATGGAACTGGCTGCTCCTTGAGGTCCCTTCCAGCCCTGACAATTCTGTGATTCTATGTTCTGGTGCTGAAAAAAAACACAACACAAACCACAAACTCTACACCACAGTTTAGGGAAGAGTTCATTTGTGCAGAACACAAAGATGGACAAATTCAATCCAAAACAACTAAGCAAAACTCATTCAACCCTCGTTAAAGAGAAGGTTTTGTTGCTGTTGTTTTCTTTTCCACAAAAGATAGGATGAGGAAGGAAGGAAAATATCAAGCACATATCACAAAAGGTCTGGGAAGCAGACAAGAAATGTTGTCTCAGTGACAGAAGGCACAAGGTGGAAAGAATCCCAGATGGAAACATCGGTGCCATTTACTCCACCCATGGCAGCAATTGGAAAATGAGTTTCCAGAGAGGCAAAGGGTGAGCAATGCTTAGAACCATAGAGTCACAGAGTTGTTAGGGTTGGAAGGAACCTTCAGTTCCAACCCCCCTGCCATGGGCAGGGACACCTCACACTACAACAGGTTGCTCACAGCCACATCCAGCCTGGCTGCAAAATTCTCCAGGGATGAGGCTTCCACCACCTCCCTGGGCAACCTGTGCCAGGCTCTCACCACCCTCATGGGGAAGAACTTCTTCCTAACATCCAATCTGAATCTCCCCATTTCTAGTTTTGCTCCAGTCCCCCAAGTCCTATCACTTCCTGACACCCTCTAAAGTCCCTCCCCAGCTTTCTTGTAGCCCCCTTCAGATACTGGAAGGCCACAATGAGGTCTCTTCAGAGCCTTCTCTTCTCCAGACCGAACAACCCCAACTCCCTCAGTCTGTCCTCACAGGAGTGGTGCTCCAGCCCTCAAACTGGAACTCAAACTGAGTTTGGCTTCTCCTCCACTGCTGAGATTTCCCAGGGACTCTGTGCACCAAGAGGGAGAACAAGAACAAGCAGCAGCAGAAGGGAGAGGAAAACAGTTTATATAACTAAAAACCTAAGTACAGCAACAAAGAGAAACTTCTGCATAACTTACTGTTTAAAATAAGGAACATTTGATTCTACAGCCAAATGGAAAAGAAACAAATATCATTCAACCTCCCCTCCCCTACACAACACACCGAAAGCCAAACCACTGACAAACAAAAGGCCAAGACAGCACATTTCAGGCTTCATGGGGTTGAGGGAAGGGAGGCTGGAATAGACTGCAAAGGGAATGATTTGCACATTTGAGCCTAAAAGCAGTCACAGCACTTAAAATAGAAAGTCTTGGATTGGTTTGGGGGAAGGCCCTCAGGGGAAAGTGGCCTGCCTCCTGTGTGTCATTTCTGCAGCCTCAGGAAATCCTCTGGACCTGGTGCTTAAGGGACATAGTTTAGTGTTGACCCTTCAGTACTGGGTTGAAGGTTGGGCTGGGTGAGCTTGGAGGTCACTTCCAACCAGATGTTTTCTGTGATTTATCTCATGGATGTTGTTCCCATAACTGTCTCTAAGAATTCAGAGAGTTTGCTTTCAAAGGTCAGGGCTTGGCAAAAGTAACTTCCCTTTTTGTGAAACAAGGTGGTTAGAAAATAAAGGAGGGGTAGTGAAGTTAAGGCACAGGCATTACCTAGTGAATGTCTATACCCAGCTGCTGTGACAGGTCCTCTGTGCCGATTGAAGAACTGAGCCAACTTCACAGAACCACAGAAACATTCAGGTTGGAAAAGAACCTCAGGATCACCAAGTCCAACCATGAACCCTACTCTACAAGGGTCACCCCTAAACTAGAGCCCCAAGCACCACATCCAAACCACCTTGAAACACATCCAGGCTTGGGGTCTCCACCCCCTCCCTGGGCAGCCTGTGCCAATGCCTGACAACTCTTGCTGGGAAAACCTTTTTCCTACTGTCCAGTCTAAACCTACCCAGTCACAGCTTGAGGCCATTCCCTCTTGTTCTGAACTGCTCCCCAGTTCAAGAGGGACAGAGACCTGCTGGAGAGAGTCCAAGTGAGAGCCAGGAGGATGATGAGGGGACTCGAGCAACTCCCCTGTGAAGAGAGACTGAGAGCCCTGGGGCTGTTTAGTGTGGAGAAGACTGAGAGGGATCTGATCAATGTCTGTCAATATCTGAGGGGTGGGTGTCAAGTGGAGGGGGCCAAGCTCTTTTCAGTGGTGACAAGGAACAAGGATAACAAGACAAGGAACAATGGATACAAACTTGAACATAGAAGGTTTGAGCTCAACATGAGGAGAAACTTCTTGACAGTGAGGGTGAGGGAGGCCTGGAGCAGGCTGCCCATAGAGGTTGTGGAGTCTCCTTCTGTGGAGACTTTCCAAAGCCGCCTGGATGCATTCCTGTGCAGACTACCCTGGTGCTTCTGCTCTGGCAGGGGCTTGGACTGGATGATATCTGGAGGTCCCTTCCAAGATCTGACATACTGTGAGACTGAGACATCAGGCTCTGAACAATAATGAATGCCATCACTGGGGCAAAGAAATCCCTTCCCATGTACCACAAACAGCTATGTGGCTGCTTCTAAGTCCAGGGGCACATATATTTTCCTCCTTACTAGGGAATGGGCTCAGCAGCATTTGGTGCAGAGGTCCTGGCAGGAAAGCTGGCAGATCTACTGATGTGAGGGACTTTCAAGGGTGTCAGGTAATGATAGGACTAGGAGGGATGGAACAAAAATAGAAATAGGTAGATTCAGCTTGGATGTTAGGAAGAAGTTGTTCCCCATGAGAGTGGTGAGACACTGGCACAGGTTGCCCAGGGAGGTGGTGGCAGCCTCATCCCTGGAGGATTTTGCAGCCAGGCTGGATGTGGCTGTGAGCAACCTGCTGTAGTGTGAGGTGTCCCTGCCCATGGCAGGGGGGTTGGAACTGGATGATCCTTGAGATCCCTTCCAACCTTAACAATTCTGTGATTCTACCAACTTCAGGACTGCCCAGGTAGATGTCATGCAGGGATGAAAAGCAGCTGGTGCAGAGCAGAGCCTGGCAATAACAGTGCCCTAGCAAAGAGGGTTGTGATGACACATCCAGTGCAGGCCCCCAGGCACTGCACTCCAAAGCAGCACCTCTGCAAATAATCCGGTAAGAAGCCAGTTAGATGTGGAAGCAGCAGCAGCAATCACTCAGTGCTCCTCTGGAGACTGAGTTACTCCAGCAAAATGCACTAAATCAAGCAGCAACACAGGAACATGCTAGCTACAAACAGTCAGCTCCAGCTTTCCCATCATGACAGGGGCCTGCTTTAGTGTCCCTCACGTCCTCACTGAGCTAAACAAAGGAGCACCTAGAGCTCAAATGTTACCTGAGAAAGCAGCACAGTGAGGCAGGGGGACTGGGAGGACAGATGGTGGTGTCAGACCACATACAACCTCCAGTAGCTACTCCTCTCCAAGTGCTGCACTCAGCCCATGGGAACAGGGAAATTACAGGGCTCTGATCAGCAGGCATTTTTCCTCCCACTTCCCTCCCACGGTGTTTCTAAACCTGCACATGCATCCCAGCTCTCCCAATATGCACTCCATATACTACAGCTACTGCTAAATAACTAATGAACTGAAGAACTCCCTCTAAACAAGCAAGGAAGCAAAAATCCCTCTAGTTACAACTGAAAACAAAAAACCACCTGAAAACTTTAAATTCAGAGGTACTGTTGTCTTACAGCACCACATCACTAAGGTACTTCTTACTACACAGGGGGCATCATTCCCTGTATCACCCCATGGGCATATGTGCTGAATTCTATCCAGCTCACCTCATGTGGGGAAGATCTACAACCCCTCTACACTCACTGTGCTTTTCCCTAGAGTCTTACTTCACCTTGCAGCTCCAGTGCTGACACTACTCTGTCCCTAGGCACCAATCACAAAGACATTCATTCATTCATTCAGGTTGGAACAGACCCTCAGGATCACCAAGTCCAACCATTAACCCTGCTCTACAAGGGTCACCCCTAAACCAGAGCCCCAAGCACCACATCCAAACCACCTTGAAACACATCCAGGCTTGGGGACTCCACCACCTCCCTGGGCAGCCTGTGCCAATGCCTGACCACTCTTGCAGGGAAAATGTTCTTCCTACTGTCCAGTCTAAACCTACCCAGTCACAGCTTGAGGCCATTCCCTCTTGTTCTATCATTTATTACCTGGGAGAAGAGACCAGCAGCAGGGTCTCCACAAGGTCCCTTCAGGTAGTTGTAGACAGCAGTAAGGTCTCCCCTCAGCCTCCTCTTTTCCAAACTAACCATCCCCAGCTCCTTCAGTCACTCTCCATCAGATTTATTCTCCAGGCCCTTCACAGCTTCCTTGCCCTCCTCTGCCCTGCCTCCAGCACCTCCACATCTCTCTTGTATTGAGGTGCCCCAAACTGGAGACAATCCTCAAGGTGTGGCCTCACCAGAGCTGAGTCCCAGGGGACAATCTCCTCCCTGCTCCTGCTGGACACAGCATTGCTGATCCCAGCCAGGATGCCTTTGGCTTTCTTGGCCCCCTGGGCACACTGCTGGCTCCTCTTCAGCTGCTTGTCCATTAGCACCCCCAGGTCCCTTTCTGCCAGCAGCTTTCCAGCCACAGTGCCCCAAGCCTGTAGCATTGCTTGGGGTTGCTGTGACCCAAGAAATGCAGACATCACCCTGGCAGTGTGTGCTCAACAGCTTCCACTCAAAACACTCTCACCCCTCTCTGAAAGCGAACTCTGATGAGAAAAAAAACCAACCAGAGCCAACTCTGCTTGTGGAGTAAAACCTGTCAAGCATTTCTAACCCTTCTTCCTGCTCCACTGCCTTCTCTCAAGGAGATGTCAAGGAAAAAGTTGACGTAAAGACTCTATCTTTGCTTTACCAGCACTGCTTCTCTAAATGACAAGAAAACTTTCTGACAATGCCATTAGGGCTCCTCTGTTATTTGCTGCTTGCTTATGGAAGGTTTATGAAGTGAGGAGTTTACAGCCTGCTTGACAAATAAGGATGAGAGCAGTCACAGAAGCGTGGCCAGCAGATCCAGAGAGGTGACTGTGCCACTTTTCAGTGTCACCAGCTGACACCTTCAAGCCCTTCTCCTCCAGACTGCTCTCCAGCCACTCCTCACCCAGCCTATACTGGTGGTTGGGATTGCCCCAGCATAGGGTTAGGACCTTGTATGAAGGAGAACTGTAGCTGCAGTTTGTTGCCCTGAGAAAGATGTTACTGTAGGGCACTAAAATAAGAGAGTTGTGTTTTCTGACTGATGCTTTGGACTCTAGCCCTAAAAAAATAAGAGACTATGTTGTTTGGGTTTTTTTTGCATTTGTATCACCAGTTTTTAAAGTAAGGAACCTTGCAGGAGAGTTCTCTACACTGTTCTCTACATCCCCTTTACCAGCAGCATATTTCTGGGAGTTTTTATACATTAACTCACTCAGGCCTTTTAAAGGCAAGACTTTGAGGGACTGGAGAGGGTGCAGAGAAGAGCAGCTAAGCTGGGGAAGGGCCTAGAGAATGAGAATGATGAAGAGCAGCTGAGGGAGCTGGGACTGTTTAGTGTGAGGAAGAGGAGGCTGAGGGGAGACCTTACCACCCTCTACAACTACCTGAAGGGACAATGTAGAGAGGCTGGTGCTGGTCTCTTCTAACAGGCCATTAGGGATAGAAGAAGAGGGAACAGCCTCAAGCTGTACCAGGAGTGGTTTAAGCTGGACATTAGGAGACATTTATTCCCTAAAATAGTGGTCAAGCACTGGCACAGGCTGCCCAGGGAGGTGGTGGAGTCCCAAGCCTGGATGTGTTCAAAGGTGGTTTAGATGCGGTGCTTGGGGATAAGGCTCAGTGGTGACTTTAGTAGAGTAGGGTTAGTGCTTGGACCTGATGATCTCAAGGGTCTTGTCCAACCTGAATGATTCTATGATTCTAAATATATGGAATTAATTACAGCATGTCCAATTGAAACTGACACAAATTTGCAGCTTCATCCATCAGAAGCCACCTCAGCTAAAGAAGACTTTAAAAGCCCAGCATCAAATGACATAATTGCTCCTACTGATGTTGGCTTCCACCCTGACAACAAAAATACCAACACACTGACAAAATCCCTCACCTGACTAAATAATGCATGGCCAGACTCTCATCTCCACAATGGCTGCCTACATCCAAGGGCAGAGAACTGAAAGGGCTCCACCTGGAATATCCCATCCAGGTCTGGGCTCCCCAGTTCAAGAGGGACAGGGATCTGCTGGAGAGAGTCCATAGGAGGGCTATAAGGATGCTGAAGGGACTGAAGACTGCCTGGTGAGGAGAGGCTGGGAGCCCTGGGGCTGTTTAGTCTGGAGAGGAGGAGACTGAGAGGGTATCAATTTCTATCAATATCTGAGGGCTGGGGGTCAGGAAGGAAGGGACAGGGACAGCCTCTGCTCAGTCGCACCCTGGGATAGGACAAGGGACAATGGATGGAAACTCCAGCACAGGAGGTTCCAGCTCAACATGAGGAAGAACTTCTTGACTGTGAGGGTCACAGAGCACTGGAAGAGGCTGCCAGAGAGGTTGTGGAGTCTCCTTCCCTGGAGACTTTCCATCCTTGTCTGGATGTGTTCCTGTGTGACCTGTGCTGGATTCTCTGGTCCTGCTCTGGCAGGGGGGTTGGACTGGAAGATCTCCAGAGGTCCCTTCCAACCCCTAACATCCTGTGAGCCTGTGTGATCCTGTGAGATGCTGCCCCTGCCACAGCTGCTGACAAGAGCAGCAATCTGCCATCCTGGCCTAGATCTCTATTCTGAGTGGGTCAGTAGAAGACACAGATGACATAAATATTTGAAGTTATTGATATTAGACCACACAGTTAAGGTAAAATGAATAAACTGAGCAAGAAGGGTCATCTCATCTACAGCTACCTGAAAAGACATTGTGGAGAGGCTGGTGCTGGTCTCTTCTTCCAGCTAATTAGTGATAGAACAAGAGGGAATGGCCTCAAGCTGCAGCAGGGTAGGTTTAGACTGGACAGTAGGAAGACTTTTTTTCCCTGCAGGAGTGGTCAGGCATTGGCAGAGGCTGCCCAGGGAGGGGGTGGAGTCCCAAGCCTGGATGTGTTTAAAGGTGGTTTGGATGTGGTGCATGGGGCTCTGCTTTAGGGGTGAAGCTTGCAGAGTAGGGGTAGTGGTTGGACTTGGTGATCCTGAAGCTCTTGTCCAACCTGAGTGTTTCTGTGATCTCCTTTGTGATCTCTTCTGCTGATGCTCTTCAGCAGTTTTGCTAAAATGCTGTGAAAATCCACCCAGGTAGGGCAAGCTGGGAGGGAGCTTGTGCCTGTTACTAAGTTGAGGTATTTCAATCAAGTGTAGAGCTCACTGCAGAAGCCCATGCACAACATTTAGACTATGTTAACACTCATCTGGGGAGGCCATTAAGTGAAATGTTGACATCCCCTGGCTGGCTGTGCTACATATGACAAAGGTGTCCCTTTCTCACTCATCATTCACTAACATGTGCTTGATCTGTCAATCCAACTTGTGTCTTGACTGCTCCCAGGCAAGTCACAAAGCTCTGCTCCAACTCTATTTTTGATTCAGACAGGTCTCTTCCAAGTTTGAGGAGGACCATATTTAGCAACATAAATGCTATCAGGCCTGAAACTCCATCCCTCAGCTCACCAGACTGAAATCCACTGCACAAAACCAGCATGTGAGGAAAACTCTTTTAGAAACCTTACCTCAAATTAATTGGGGCTCCATAAAAACAAGGCAGAAATTTCCTTTCCTGTTTTAAAACAATGAGGGCCACAAGGGTGATCCAAGGGCTGGAACACCTCTGCTATGAAGACAGGCTGAGGGAGCTGGGGCTGTTCAGCCTGGAGATGGCTCCAGGGGGACCTTGGAGCTGCCCTGAAGGAATCCTACAAGAAGGTTGCAGAGGGACATTTCATAAGGGTGTCTAGAGACAGGACAAGAAGGGATGGTTTGAAGCTGAGGGAGAGTAAATTTAGGCTGGATCTTAGGAAGAAGTCCTTCAGTAGGAGGGTGGTGATACTCTGGAACAGGCTGCCCAGGGAGGCTGTGGCTGCCTCCTTCCTGGGAGTATTCAAGGCCAGGTTGGATGTGGTCTTGAGCATCCAAGTCTAGTTAAGAGGTGTTCCTGCCCATGTCAGGGGGACTAGAGTAGATGATCTCTGAGGTCCCTTCCAACCTGAGCCATTCAGCTGTTTTCTCAGGGGTCTGCAGTGTGCTGCAAGCTCATCAGATCCATACAGAAGTGAGCTCCTTGCTTTGCTGCAGTGAATTCCTTACCCATTTGGGAACGTCAAGTGGAGAATGGGTGATCAAATGTTGCACACCTGGTGGATATTGAAAGGATGGACTTTCATCTGGTGAACTGAACCTTCATTTTAAATTGGAATAATTATGTCTACATTACAAGCTTGCACTTAGATGTGTCATGCAGGTACCCTTCTGGCACGCCAAACGTGGCAATGGGGATTTTTTTTGCTTAGAGTTGTTTGTGCATTTTTAACCTGCAGGAGCTCTATTGGAATCCTAGAATCACAGAATTGTTAGGGCTGGAAGGGACCTCAAGGAGCAGCCAGTTCCAACCCCCCCTGCCATGGGCAGGGACACCTCACACTACAGCAGGCTGCTCACAGCCACATCCAGCCTGGCCTTCAAAACCTCCAGGCATGAGGCTTCCACCACCTCCCTGGGCAACCTGTGCCAGTCTCTCACCACCCTCACGGGGAAGAACTTCTTCCTAACATCCAATCTCAATCTACCCATTTCTAGTTTTGTTCCATTCCCCCCAGTCCTATCACTCCCTGACACCTTCAAAAGTCCCTCCCCAGCTTTCTTGCAGCCCCCTTCAGATAGTGGAAGGTCACAGTAAGGTCTCCTCAAAGTTTTCTCTGTATAAACAGAGGTTTATATATAATCATGACTGCATACATACAGGAAATGAAGAGAGAAAAGTTTGATTATAGTCTCTTCTAGTACCAGGAATTCCTCAGAGTAAGAAGCTGGTTCCAAACTAACCACAGGAGATGCTTTTCTTTCCAGCCTGGAGTTCAAATGTGCAACTCCAGCCTAAACCTCCCCTGGCACAGCTTGAGACTGTGTCCTCTTGTTCTGGTGCTGGTTGCCTGGGAGACGAGACCAACCCCCACCTGGCTACAACCTCCCTTCAGGGAGTTGTAGACAGCAATGAGTTCTCCTCTGAGCCTCCTCCTCTCCAGGCTAAGCAACACCAGCTCCCCCAGCCTCTCCTCACAGGGCTGTGCTCCAGACCCCTCCCCAGCTTTGTTGCCCTTCTCTGGACATGTTCAAGAGTCTCAATGTCCTTGTTGAATTGGGAAGCCCAAAACTGGACACAAGACTCAAGGTGTGGCCTAACCAGTGCAGTGTACAGGGGCAGAATGACCTCCCTGCTCCTGCTGGCCACACTGTTCCTGATGCAGGCCAGGATGCCATTGGCCTTCTTGGCTGCCTGGGCACACTGCAGGCTCATGTTCAGCCTACTATCAACCAGTCCCCCCAGGTCCCTTTCTGCCTGGCTGCTCTGCAGCCACTCTGACCCCAGCCTGTAGCATTGCATGGGGTTGCTGTGGCCAATGTGTAGAGCCCATCACTTAGATGTGTTCAATCTCATGCCATAATAAGCCAACAGCTGCTGTGCAGAATGGAAAAGTTAAACTGCAAGATGAAATAGTGAAAAAGAACAAACTTAGTGAGTTTTTAATTTTGCAAGGATTTAGGGGTTTGGGTCCCCCCCCCACCTCCCCAAAAGGAAGGAAACAACCTTCTTAAAGAAGCTGTGTAGCTGAATGCAATAAACTCCCTAATTTGCCTGTGTACCACCAGGGCTTGCTAGCAGCACAGCTGCATATAACAAATAGGTTTTACAACCTAAGACTTGGCACTGGTGCTGCTGGAATTTGCAGGGACTTGAATTTATGCAGATGTTCCTCAACTGGTTTTATTCCAGAAATATAGGTAGAGAGGCTCTGGAGAAATTACCCTGCTGCAGTGACATGGAATTAAGACTCTAAACCCATCTCTGATTTATGTCGTACCTTTGGCAACTAATCTAAAAGCAGCACAGAGAACAAGATGGCTTCTGGAAAAGACAGCCTAGGAAAAGACTTTTCTAAACACATGGAGATGATCCTACCTTTTCACACAACCACAGCATGTTAGGGGGTGGGAGGGACCTCCAAAGATCATCCAGTCCAAGCCCCCTGTCTGAGCAGGAGCACCCAGAGCAGGTCACACAGGAATACATTAAGGTGGGTTTTGATGCATCCAGAGGAGACTCCACAGCCTCTCTGGGCAGCCTGCTCCAGGGCCTGACACCCTCACAGGGAAAACATTTTTCCTTCTGTTCACAGGGAACCTCCTCTGCTGCAGCTTGCACCCAGCGCACCTTGTCCTGTCCTTGGATATCCCTGAGCAGAGCCTGGATCTGTCCTCCCCACACTGCCCTGCACATCTTTCTCCCCAGCAATGAGGGCACTCCTCAGGTTCCTCTGTTCCAAGCCCCAGCTCATTCAGCCTGTCCTCACAGGGAGATGCTCCACTGCCTGCAGCATCTGTGTAGCTCTGCTCTGGACTCTCTTAAGCAGTTCCCTGAGGGGCCCAGAAATGGACCCACAGATAGTCCATGTGTGGCCTCACCAGGGCAGAGTAGAGGGGAGGATTTTTAAAGCAACCCCTTTGCAGGCATGTGTAGAAACTTGGTGGGGGTGTGTGGGCTCAGAACTGGAAATCCACAGCTGCACACCTAAGCACAGTCAACAACCTCTCCTGCTTGCTCTGGAAGTACTACAACCATTATATTTGCCTTGGAAGGATGGGATGGATATTAATAAAAGCCAGGAGGAACAGAGATGAAGCTCTGGCTATATAATTTTGGCTCTTAATAACAGTGCCAGATATGAGTGACAGCAGACTGAAGAAACATAAAACATACACAGGGACAAAACAAAGAAACAAGCTCATGAGTTTGGCTTTTAAAGTACCCACTCCATTTCAGTATAGAATCACAGAACAGTCTGCATTGGAAGGGACCTCCAGAGGCCATCTAGTCCAAGCCCCCTGTAGTCAGCAGGGACATCCTCCACTAGATCAGGTTGCTCAGAGCCTTGTCCAGCCTGACCTTGTATGTTGTGTATCTCCAGGGAAGGGGCTCAACTACCTCCCTGGGCAACCTGTTGCAGTGTTCCACCACCTTCATGGTGCAGAACTTGCTCCTCACATCCAATGTAAATCTCCTCTTCCCTAATTTCAAACCATTGCCCCTCTATTATCACTGCAGGCTTTGTTAATAGTCCCTCTGCAGCCTCCTTGTAAGCCCCTTTCAGGTACTGGAAGGCCACTGCTGGTTTCCCCCAGAGCCTGTTCTTCTCATCTGAAGAACTAAGTCCCACCAGAAACCTCTGCTAATACTTTTGGAAGATAGGAGCTGAAGGGACACTATGAGAGAGTTTTATTTGTCAAAACTAATTGCCACCTCAGCTGACTGTGGACAGAGCCGTGACAGGGTTTCCAAGCTAATCATGCAGTTATGGCAGATTCTCCTCCTTGGAAGACAACTTGGGCTGAGGAAACAGCCCCTGCATAAATGATGTCCTCTTAACCACTCCCCTGCACAGCACACTAAATTCCATAATGCTGTGAGGCAAAGGCAGCATCAGGGGCACCTATGGTAAGAGAAATCTTTCCCTATCCAAACAGAGATTGACACCATCATCATCCTCAAGTGAGCCACAGAGCATTATGGCTGATGGGATTTCCACCTGACAGACCAGTCACAACTCAAACAAACTTCTCCCATAGTTTATCCTCACCCTTACAGATGTATAACCTATTTCTCCTTCTCCATCTTCCGCTTCCATCTCATCCCACTGGATTTTGCCACCTCTTCCCCAACTACCCTGATGCTCCTAACAAGCACTACAGACCACAGCCTCTTTCCTTTCTTTTTAAGCAGGTAAGTTAAGCCTTCACCATACTGGGAGTCTGCTTTCCCCTCTCTGTTCCCTGGTTTACTCTCAGCAATCTCTTCCTGAAATGCCCAGGAACACAGAGTCTTCACAGGATCACACAGGATCTTAGGGGTTGGAAGGACCTCTGGAGATCTTCCAGTCCAACCCCCCTGCCAGAGCAGGACCAGAGAATCCAGCACAGGTCACACAGGAACACAGCCAGAGGGCTGGAAAGTTTCCAGAGAAGGAGACTCCACAACCTCTCTGGGCAGCCTCTTCCAGTGCTCTGTGACCCTCACAGTCAAGAAGTTCCTCCTCATGTTGAGCTGGAACCTCCTGGGCTGGAGTTTCCATCCATCGCCCCTTGACCTATCACAGGGTGCCACTGAGCAGAGCCTGTCTCTGTCCCTTCCTTCCTGACCCCCAGCCCTCAGATATTTATAGACATTGATTAGATCCCCTCTCAGTCTTTTCTTCTCCAGACTAACCAGCCCCAGGGCTCCCAGCCTCTCCTCACCAGGCAGTGCTCCAGTCCCTTCAGCATCCTTGTAGCTCTGCCTTGGACTCTCTCCAGCAGATCCCTGTCCCTCTGAAATGGGGGCCCAGACCTGGATGGGATATTCCAGGTGAGGTCTCAGCAGGGCAGAGGGGGAGAAGAACCTCCCTTGACCTGCTGGACACACTCCTCTTAATGGAGGATTCCATTGGCCTTCTTGGGCACATTGCTGTCCCACGCAGTACTGGCAGCCGTGGCAGAAGAGACTAATCTAATGGCATTTAAAATCCACCCCCACTTCAGTCCTTTTTTCCTCTGAGTAGAAATCCAATGACTACAGATGCTAAATGACTCCAAGGGACAGTGCTAGCTGCCTGGGGCCACCATGCCCTTGCCCTCCCTTGTTCAACCTCCCCTAAAGTTTAGGAATCACTAAATCCATCTAAGAACCCAAGTGCAATTTTCAAAACTGACTGAGCAGTTGAATTTTTACCTCAAGTGACTTTTTGTACTCTTGCTATAAATCCTGTGCTCTTGCTCAGCTACCAAGAGTACCAACTGAAGAGACTGGCCTTTTGGGATGGAGGAGAGCCAGGAGAAGATGGCTGGCATTTCTGAGCCTCATTAACTGTAAAAGCCATTTCTAAATGGTGAGTCTCCAAGGCAGCAATTTTTCACTTTATGGAAACCCTGAAACTTCCTTCTCCCCCATAGCCATAGCTCAGAACTAAGTGAAGCAAACATTTCAGCCATCCTTTAAAGAGAATCATAAAATTGTCAGGGTTGGAAGGGTCCCCAAGGATCATCCAGTTCCAACCCCCCTGCCATGGGCAGGGACACCTCACACTGCAGCAGGTTGCTCACAGCCACATCCAGCCTGGCTGCAAAAACCTCCAGGCATGAGGCTTCCATCACCTCCCTGAGCAACCTGTGCCAGGCTCTCACCACCCTCATGGGGAAGAACTTCTTCCTAATATCCAATCTGAATCTCCCCTTTTCCAGTTTTGTTCCATTCCCCCCAATCCTACCACTCCCTGACACCTTCAAAAGTCCCTCCCCAGCTTGTAGCCCCCTTCAGATACTGGAAGGCCACAATTAGGTCTCCTCAGAGCCTTCTCTTCTCCAGGCTGAACAGCCCCAACTCCCTCAGTCTGTCCTCACAGAAGAGGAGCTCCAGCCCTCTGCTCATCCTCGTCGCCACCCTCTAATCATCCTCTCCCATCTCCTGAAAAGACACAAACCAGCTCCTCCAGTAGTCCTCAAAGCCATTACATTAGTTAAAAAATATAACCACTTGTACTGGAAATTATGTGCATGTACCTAGCTTGCTTAGGAAAAAAAGACAATGCCTAGTGAAGAGAATTTATTTTCTTCATTAAAAGCTGAAAACAGCTGGCAGGGTACGTTCTAGCAGGGAGCAAAGACACAAAAGCGCTCTCAGAACAATCAGCTTGAAGCTTTTTATAGATTGGGTATGATTTTCATGTTGGATTTCAAATGTTCACATCATTAGCAGAAACATCACTTTAATGGCAGATGGAGGGGCCAGGAAAATACTGTTCTGTGATTTCTAAACCAGATTGTGCTGTTGGTTGGTTGTTTTTAATTTACTACAGGAAGATACTCTTTAAGTCCCTAGGCCTCATACTCACCACTTTGTCTCTCAGAATTCATGTTGGAAAAGACCCTTGGGATCACCAAGTCCAACCATGAACCCTACTCTACAAGGGTCACCCCTAAAGCAGAGCCCCAAGCACCACATCCAAACCACCTTGAAACACATCCAGGCTTGGGGACTCCACCCCCTCCCTGGGCAGCCTGTGCCAATGTCTGACCACTCTTGCAGGGAAAAAAAGTCTTCCTAATGTCCAGTTTAAATCTACCCAGTGGCAGCTTGAGGCCATTCCCTCTTATTTTGTCTCCTGCCCAGCTTGAAGAGTGCCAGGGCTTTTCAGCCTCTCTTCTTTTGGTGGTGTATCTGTTCCTGTAAATATTTCTGGTCCCAACTCCTCTCTGCCCTAGTTGTGCTTTAGATTTCAGGACAGACCAGCACCAGAGACAGTATTCTAGATGCAGGAGCAGAGTGTTTTCTGTGCTGGTTGTATGCATCCCACTGGAGGTCATTTATTTACTTAGGTAAAGTGAGGAGGTGGGAGGTGGTTCTCAAAGTATTTTCTAATGATCACTCTAAACATACAGGCAATGTAAGGAGCCCACTGAAGTGGGGCTCTGGCACTGCCAAGCCCAGACAGGTGCTGTGTCAGGAGGAGGAGGAGGAGGAGTCTCCTGCAAGTCACCCAAGAGTCACTCACCTCACTCAAAATCTCAATTACATTTAACCTAGAACTAAATGAACAAGGATTCGTAGATTGGTTCAGGTTGGAAGGGACTTTCAAGGTCATCTACTTCCAAACCCCCTGCCATGGGCAGGGACACCTTCCACTAGACCACTCAAGGCTTCATCCAACCTGGCCTGGAATCCTTCCAAGGAGGAGGGAGCCACAACCTCCCTGGGCAACCTGTTCCAGTGTGTCACCACCCTCAATGGAAAGAATTTCTTCCTAATCTCCAGGCTAAATCTGCCCTCCTCAAGCTTCAATCCATTCCCTCTCATCCTATCACTACAAGCCCTTGTAAAAAGTCCCTGTAAAAAGGCAAGGGGACCTACAAGAAAGCTGTGGAGGGACTTTTTACAAGGGCTTATAGTGACAGGATGAGGATACACATCCTCAAGAGCTCCAGGGTGTGCAAGTATTCATCCTGACTCCCACATTCCACTGCTGTCTAAACCCTACCAAAGTGAAAGACATCCTTTCCAAAACGGCTGAGAATCAAAACCTCAAAGGTACACAGTGTTCCACTTCATACCAGCCCCCTTACTGGAAAGAGGCAAACCTCCCTGTACCTGTGGCTCCCAAACTGAAACAGTTCACCTTGTTCAGAGTATATTCAAGCTTGCACATAGAAGGTTTCACCTCAACATGAGGAAAAACTTCTTTACAGTGAGGGTGAGGGAGGCCTGGAGCAGGCTGCCCAGAGAGGTTGAGGAGTCTCCTTCTGTGGAGACTTTTCAAAGCCACCTGGATGCATTCCTGTGCAGCCTGCCCTGTGTGCTTCTGCTCTGGCAGGGGGTTGGACTGGATGATCTCTGGAGGTCCCTTCCAACCTGTAATGTACTGTGGTACTGTGATACTTTTTACTACCACAACCTCATTTTGCAAGCACTTGCTGGCTGGGATGAGCCACAGATAGACCTTCTTGTGAACCTTGTTGCTAGCCATAAAACTCCTTAAATCCATCTATCCTCTTCTGTGATAGCACTGCCACCCTGAATTTCATTTCTGTGACTGGTAATTGGAGTGAGAGAAACTGCTCTCAGTTTTCATTTCTATTCTCTTGCTGGTTTCTAATTATTTAAGAGAGGGGATTCTGCCCCTTTGGTCTGCTCTGGTGAGACCCTGCCTCAAATACTGCCTCCCATTCTGGTGTCTCCAGCATAAGAAGGACACAGAGCTGCTGGAGTGAGTCCAGAGAAGTGTCACAAGGATGATCCAAGGGCTGGAGCACCTCTGCTGTGAGGACAGCCTGAGGGAAGTGGGGGTGTTCAATCTGGAGAAGATTCCAGGAGGACCTTACAAGCTCCCTTCCACTACCTGAAGAGATCCTACAAGAAGGCTGCAGAGGGACTTTTCATAAGGGTGTCTAGAGACAGGACAAGAAGGGATGGTTTGAAGCAGGGTTGGACTAGATCTTAGGAAGAAGTTCTTCAGTAGGAGGGTGGTGAGACTCTGGCACAGGCTGCCCAGGGAGGCTGTGGCTGCCTCCTCCCTGGGGGTGTTCAAGGCCAGGTTGGATGAGGTCTTGAACATCCAAGTCTAGTTGAGAGTTGTCCCTGCCCATGGCAGGCAGGTCAGAGTAGATGATCTCAGAGGTGCCTTCCAACCTGAGCCATTCTGTGATTCTATGATTCTTAAAAGAAAAGAAGTCTCCTGCTTGGTACCTCAGCACAAGGAGACATTTGCTAGCTCTTTCGGTGAGTAGCTCTCACTGACATCAAGGGGAGCTTTCCTGCCAGCTTCCCCAGGGCCTGCACATCTCTCTGAGCTGCAGTCAGCTCCTGCTTCAGCCTTTGGGAAGTGCTTTCAGTGGTTTAAGGCTAAAAGCCATATTTCAGAGGTTGGAGCATGAGGCCACCATGTTCCTCTGGGACAGGGCTCACTAGACTGTGTGGGACTAAGCATGGGCTACTGGGAGATACAGAATTAACTGAGATCATCAAGTCCAACCTATCACCCAACACCACCTAATCAACTAAACCATGGCACCAAGTGCCTCATCCAGTCTGTTCTTAAACACTTCCCATGATGGTGACTCCACCACCTCCCTGGGCAGCACATTCCAATGGCCAATTACTCTTTCAGTGAAGAATTTCTTTCTACCATCCAGCCTAAACCTCCCCTGGCACAGCTTGAGACTGTGTCCTCTTGTTCTGGTGCTGGTTGCCTGGGAGAAGAGACCAAGCCCCACCTGGCTACAACCTCCCTTCAGGGAGTTGGAGAGAGCAAGAAGGTCTCCCCTGAGCTTCCTCTTCTCCAGGCTAAGCAACCCCAGCTCCCTCAGCCTCTCCTCACAGGGCTGTGCTCCAGACTCCTCCCCTGCCTCATTGCCCTTCTCTGGACATGTTTGAGCAACTCAACATCTTTCTTGAATTGAGAAGCCCAGAACTGGACACAGCACTCAAGGTGTTGCAAACCTGAACAAGGGCTTGTGGTGTTGGGGCAGAATGGCAGGGAACACATGTAGTGTGCCCAGGCTTAGGAAATAGTGCAGAATCTTCTCAAGGTGACGCAAGACATGCATGGAAGGTTGTTCCATCTCACAAACACTCCAGGGGGGAAGGATCAAGGCAGCAAACAAACGATCCCCACCCTTCAACTGCCCCCAGAAGTCAGCCACTGATGTACTGAAATCTATTTAAAGACATGGTTAGAGTTGCTCAACTTATACAAAAGATACTCCACAAGAATGGGGTAGAAACCAAAATATCCCCAAACATGCCAGCAGGGTTTACAGCTCTTAGGAGTGCAGGAAAAGGACAGAAAGCTTGCAGAAGGAAGAGAACAAAGAAGGGAGGAGCAATGTAGAAGGCAATTGGGGCTGCCCAGAGGGGAAAACCATCTGAGCAATTTCTTCCTGCTCCAAACACCTTTTCAAACTCTGCCACAGGCATCCAATGCGTCTCCATCTGCACTCCTGAGGGAACTTTACAGAGCCCACACAGTGCTTCCCTTGCCCACTGTTGGAGGTCCCAGGTGTGAGTTCCCCAGGCAGTATGGCAATACTGCTGTGGCCAGCCCTGCAGCACACAGAACCAGCAGCAGAGCTCCTTCCGCAGCACTGTCTGGGTAAGTGACAGCACCAGAAACTCCCATGGCTGCTACTTCCCTCCATAGACTTTTCCAGGAAGCATAAAAAACAGGTGCAGGTTTTTTTCCTGTGGCTAAGGTGTGTTCTACAGCCAGTTAGACTCTGCAGAGAGTAACTCTTAAATGCTGAACCCTTGAATGCTCTTAAATGCTGAACCCTTAGGAACCCCTCTTACTGTCCCACAAAACAGAGAAGCCTTTGAAACCAAAGCCAACCACCCTCAAAAATACTTTCCAATAATAAAGCTTGAAAAAAGGAAGCAAACTCTCCTGGGACAAAGCCCAGCAACAGCCTCCCGAGGAGGGCCTGGAAGTGCTCTTTGGCAGTTAAGCGGTGAAATTTGTCAAAACACAAAGAGAGTGGCGGGGCCAGAGGGGGAAGGGGGTGACAGAGCCATGCTGCACAGCTGCCTCTCCTGTCACCTCCCACCAGCAGGAGGAAAACATGGGAAGGCTCAACCTGACCTCCAGAACCCAATCACAGCGTTGCCATGCCAGAGCTCCCTGTGCAGGCTGCTTCTGAACAACACAGCAAGAGGGACGTTTGGTTCACAGCTTCAAAAGCAAAACACGCAGACAAAACACAAATATCCCCAGGAGAGAAACCTCTTTGATTACAAAGCAAGAGAGCACTGCAGGACGGTGTCAATGTGGAACATCTGAAATGATTTACACACAAGTCATCAGAATTAGGGGGAAGAAAATGAGCCCAGCTCAGGTGATACAATGAGACAAAAGGAGGCAAAACTGAACACACAACAAAGTCAGGTCCTGATGGATAAACACAGGAGAGGACGAGCCATCTTTTTAGTGTACCATGAGATATATCCAGGCATCACAGCAGAGCTGACACACAGAAGTAGTGACCCACAGAGAGTTGTTGCAAGTCAATGCACCTTCAGTAGCAAGTCCACAGAGCTATGTGAAATCACAGCACCTAAGGACAGCACCCGAGAAAAGCATGGAGCTCCTAATTGGTGGTTGTGATGATTTGAAAGCAATGCCTCAAAAGAAGTTGCAAGAAAACAGGGCTGCATTTTACTCTTTGATTTAACCTCAGGAGGTTTTAGAAGTGGGAATCTTAAACAAACAAACAATCAAAAATCGGAGAAAACAAACATTTTGGCAACACCTTTGGATTGTACAGCAAACAACTGCAGAGGAGCTGCATTCCTTGTCCCTCACAAAAAAAAGCAGGGGGAATGGTTAAGCTTTAAAACACACACATGTAGGTACACACAAGAATACACAGAACCATCCAAGAGCTCAGAGCTCCGTCAGGATCACAAAATGAGTTCAGCAAATAAAGACACTGCAAACGTTCACCTGATACCGTGCCAGGGAAGGGTTCCAAGTGAGGCTAAAAACACTTCTCCAAGGGAAAAGAATATTCCCTCCCCCTTCTCCAGCCAGTTGCAAGGTTTCATTTTCCTGGAGCAATGAGGGTGAGGGGTGCAATGAATGTGGCACACACAAAGGGGCATCCAGACTCAGCAGGTGGAAGCAGATCAATTCAGCTCAGAAGCTGGATTTGGGCACTGGAGAGCACCGCTTGCATCAAACCCACTCTGCCTTTTACCCAGGGGCAGCCAGCACCACAAACAGAGCACTGCACCCATAGCAAACAAGCAACCCCACGCTGAACATCTTTGCAACAGCCTACACAGTTATTTTTCTCTCTGGTTTTCTAATTCCACAGGTCAATAATTCAGCAGCAGCAGCAGCACTTGACTTGTCCACCTGGTTGTGAATGCCTCCAAACCAATCTCCTGTTTAAGCTTCAACCCCAAATCCTCCTCACCCAAAGGAAAACAAAAGTCAGGGAGAGCTCTTCAAAAATTAAGCTTCCCCCCACCCCCTTTATTTTGGAAACTGGTGTAGAAGGGTGGAGAAGAGCCTGAGTTCTGGCCTGTTAAAACAAGTCCTTGCCCTTGCATTGCATGCAAAAAAAAATATGATACAACCAAGAACCCCAAACCATTAAGACTAATACTTAAAACACTGAACAACTCAGGCCCTGCAAGAGTTTCTCTGAGTAATACCCAAACAGCAGGAGAACTCCAGTGGGAATTCTCCTTGACCCTTTTCATTGATTGTGAGGAATTGAAAAGAAAGGAGAAAAAAAAAAGAGAGGGGGGGGGAGGAAGAGCATCTTTATATTGCTCTCAGGGGACAAAAAGCCCCAAAACATTTGAAAACACAAAATCAAAGGCTAAAAATAGGCTAAAACATTCTGCATGAGTGATGGAATTTAACCCTGTTAATTAGGCAGCTTCGTTTCACAGTCAGGAAGGAGCTAATGTTACCCTAATAAAGGCAGTGGGGGTGGGGGTGGTGTGTGTCTTCTGGGAAGTGTCATGGATGAATGTGACTGAAATTGTGCTTTTGGGGGGCTTAGTTTTGTTTTGTTTCACGCTTTTAATGGTATCAAATGTAATATCTGTGAAAAAAGAAATCACTGTTTTCTCCAAGTCAATAATTGGAGTTGCTTAGAGCCTAAAGCATAAGGGCAGGGGGAAAAAAAAAGTGTTGATTTCTCCTAAGTAGACTTTAATGCTCAGCAAGGGTGCTAACCATAATGCATGCACTTAGGCTTGCACTACTATTTCCTCTCTCTTCACCATTTTCACACTTATTTTACTGCAGTGAAAAAACCCAAATGAATTTGAAGGAATCAGGAACCAGCGTGGCTCTTCTGAGAGCTCCAAGGGTCATCCTGCCTGCCCTGCCACTTCAGGTGACTTAATGACAGCATAACCCCAAAATTCATGGATGCATGATGAAAGAAAAAATGAATTTGAAGGAACCAGCACAGCTCCAAGGGTCATCCTGCCTTCCCTGCCACTTCAGGTGACCTAATGACAGCATAACCCCACAATGCACAGCTCCAAGGGTCATCCTGCCTTCCCTGCCACTTCAGGTAACCTAATGACAGCATAACCCCACAATGCACAGCTCCAAGGGTAATTCTGCCTTCCCTGCCACTTCAGGTAACCTAATGACAGCATAACCCCACAATGCACAGCTCCAAGGGTAATTCTGCCTTCCCTGCCACTTCAGGTGACCTAATGACAGCATAACCCCACAACTCACGGATGCAAGCTTCCTTGACTGACCCTACAATCTGGGTGTGAATTCAGCTTTGCTAGCAACACATGCTGAGAAGCTCCACACATGACAGTGCAGGACACAGAATGAAACAGACACAGAAATGTGTTTACAGGTTCAGGAGGAGCAGGGACCTTGTCCAACCCTTGTTTATTTGGATTATTTTGGACAAGCAGCACTCATCTATGGAGTTTATGTGCCACTTAAGAGACAATTCCTCAACATTATTATATTTTTGTTAAGCCTCTCTGAGCACATAGTAATTTTTTTTGCTTGTTTGAGAAGTTTTTTTTAACTTCTCCCTATATAAATCACAAGGGGAGGAAGTGAGGAAAAGAAGTCTCACTTTCAACTTCTCTCAGCTTCTGAGCTGTCTTGCGGCCTGCCCACTTGCATCCTACACAATCACAGCCTGACCCTGCACTCCAGGGATCGCTGCTTTTGATGACCCAGCTGGGGTCATAAATCTGGCTCAATCTTGCTGAAAATCTTACTAAATCATGCTGAAAATCTTACTAAATCTTACTGAATTTTACTGAAAATCTTACTGATAATCTTACTGAAAAAAAACTCACTAAATCTTAATGAAAATCTTACTCAAAATCTTACTGAATCTTACTTTACATCTTCCTAAATCTTACTGAAAATCTCACTGAATCTTACTGAAAGTATCATTGAAAATCTTCCTAAAAGGCTTACTAAATCTTACTGAAAATCTGAGAATCTCACTGAGAATCTCACCTGAAAATCTCACTGAAAATCTTACTAAAAATCTTACTCTCTCTGAATTTTACTGAAAATCTTACTGATAATCTTACTGACCTTTTATTGAAAAACCTCACTAAATCTTACTGAAAATCTTACTCAAGATCATATTGAATCTTACTGAAAAGCTTACTTAAATCTTACTGAAAAGCTTACTTAAATCTTACTGAGTCTTACAGGAAATCTTACTGAAAAATCTAAGAGAAAATCTTACTCAAAAGTCTTACAGAAAATCTTACTGAACGTTACTAAACCTTACTGAGAATCTGCGTCGGCAGGGGGAGGATGCTGTGCAAGTGGAAACGTGAAAGCAGCATGGAAGCAAACCCCGCTCATACCTAAGAGCTACTAGTAGGAGGTGACTGGTGACCAGCCTGTGGGGAAGTGTCTGGTGATCATGAGAGGTCATGCAGCACCCTGTCTGATGGTGAAGCCTTACACATAGGGCAGACAAAAGAGGTATGCGACAAGGGGGGACCTGGTACAACACAGGGGACGCTGAAAGACTCGTTGAAGTTTTTTGGTAGGAAAAAGGAGGGGGGAGGGGGAAACAAACAAAAAACCAACCTCTATGTTACACGAACAGGACTCCTGAAAAAGCCACAGAAATAGCCCATACTTACTTTTATCTTCCTGGCTTTCTTCTGCTGCTTTGCTTCCTTCTTCCTCCTCCTCCTCCACTTCCTTCTGCTGTGCTTCTTCGTGGTGGTCCGCAGCCCCAACGGGAAGGCTCTGGCAGCAGTGGTTGAAGCCGCTGTCCCGAGGCAGGGTGAAGCTCCGGGGCTTGCCCCCGTTGCCGTTCAGCACCGGCACCCTCTCGCCCTCCGCCAGCGGGAAGGGGCCGTAGTGATCCTGCAGGTGGCACTTCTGGGTGGGCAAGGTGGACTGCCGCCGGTGCTCGGGGGAGACCACGGCCACCTCGGAGAAGACCGAGTCCTCCAGCGGCAGGGTCTGCAGGTAGTGGAGTCCCGAGCTGGTGAGGGGGGTCTCGATGAGGTCCTGCCAGGAGCGCCTCTGGCTGGCGGTCTTGCGCACCGGCGACTCGGCGGCGCTGCCCACCGCCTCCGGGCGGAACTCTTCGTGCGACGACTGCGACTGCGAGGTCTCCGTGGACGACAGCCGGCTGTGCTTGGGCTCCACGTAAGGGCTTGTGCAGCTCATCTGCAACGGCACAACGCGGAAAAAGAGCCTCAGGCCGCTGCAGACTGACCGAACAACCGACTGCCAGCAAGTATGAGCCGGGAGGTTCTTGTGGCTGCTGACGCCACTCTACTCCGCTCAGCTGAGGCCCCACCTGCAGCACTGTGCCCAGTTCTGGAGCACCTGCTCCAAGAAAGATCTGGAGGTGCTGGAAGGTGTCCAGAGAAGGGCCATGAGAATGAGCAGAGGGCTGGAGCTGCTCTGCTATGAGGACAGACTGAGAGAGTTGGGGTTGTTCAGTCTGGAGAAGAGAAGGCTCCAAGGAGACCTAATTGTGGCCTTCCAGTATCTGAAGGGGGCTACAAGAAAGCTGGGGAGGGACTTTTGAAGGTGTCAGGGAGTGATAGGACTGGGGGGAATGGAACAAAACTAGAAGTCATCAGATTCGGATTGGATGTTAGAAAGAAGTTGTTCCCCTTGAGGGTGGTGAGAGACTGGCACAGGTTGCCCAGGGAGGTGGTGGAAGCCTCCTCGCTGGAGGTTTTTGCAGCCAGGCTGGCTGTGGCTGTGAGCAACCTGCAGTAGTGTGAGGTGTCCCTGCCCATGGCAGGGGGGTTAGAACTGGCTGATCCTTGAGGTCCCTTCCAACCCTTAAAATTCCATGATTCTATGGAACCTATGGGGCTCAGAAAGAATGGCACCAACTGAGATGATTAACCTGCCACCGTGCTCTGCTGGGACCTCATCTGGAGTGCTGCATCCAGATTTGGAGCATTCAGTATAGGAAGGACATGGACCTGATGGAGCAGGTCCAGAGGAGGGCCAGAAAAATGATCAGGGGTTTGGAGCACCTCTGATATGAAGACAGGCTGAGGGAACTGGGGGTGTTCAGCCTGGAGGAGAGGAGGCTCCAAGGAGATCTAATAGCAGCCTTCCAGTACCTGAAGTGTGCCTACAAGAAGCATGAAGAGAGACTGCAATGGCCTGGAGTGACAGGACATGGGCAAGGGCTTCAAACTAGAACAGAGCAGATTTAGATTGGATGTTAGGAACAAGTTCTTTACCATGAGGGTAGTGGAACATGGGAATGGGATGCCCAGGAAGGTGGTTGAGGCCCCATCCCTGGAGATATTCAAGGTGAGGCTCGACAGGGCTCCGGGCAGCCTGGTCTAGCGGAGGATGTCCCTGCTGACTGCAGAGGGGGTCAGACTGGTTGATCCTTGAGGTCCCTTCCAACCTAACAATTCTATGATTCTTTATGTAGTCAGCCTTGTAGAGAGTTGCGAGAGACTTACCGAAGGAGGCCGTGGGTATGTGTCGTATGGGGGTGGTGGGCTGTCTTGTTTGGGTGTTGATGGAGTATCGGCTTCCTCCTTATCACTCTCGCTCCAGTAATCTACAAATCACAGACAGAGCAGATCAGGAAACTACCAGGATGTGTCTCTGCACATTGTAAGACTGAGGCAAGTATTTCCATTGCCACCTTGTTTCTGACTGTGCTATCTGAATTACTGTCCAGCAGCACACTTCAGCTCAGACTTTTCCCAGACTAATCCCCTAATCCCAGGCAGTTTTCACTTGGCCTAGAAAGTGTTTAATGAACTACATGATTTCTTTCTTTCTCTTTCTCTTTCTCCTCTTTGATAGAGGAGGAGAAAAAGATTGATTTGGGCCAGCAGGTTGAGGGAGGTGATTCTCCCCCCTCTCCTCAGATCTGGTGAGACCCCACCTGGAGCACTGTGTCCAGGTCTGGAGGCTCTATTACAGGAAGGTTCAGGAGGTGCTGGAAGGTGTCCAGAGAAGGTCCATGAAGATGAGCAAAGGGCTGGAGCTGCTCTGCTGTGAGGACTGAGGGAATTGGGGTTGTTCAGTGTGGAGAAGAGAAGGCTCCGAGGAGACCTTCTAGTGGTCTTCCAGTATCTGAAGGGGGCTCCAAGAAAGCTGGGGAGGGACTTTTGAGGGTGTCAGGGAGTGATAGGACTGGGGGAACAGAACAAAACTAGAAATGGGTAGATTGAGATGGGATGTTAGGAAGAAGTTGTTCCCCATGAGGGTGGTGAGAGACTGGCACAGGTTGCCCAGGGAGTCTGTGAGCAACCTGCTGTAGTGTGAGGCGTCCCTGGCCATGGCAGGGAGGTTGGAACTGGCTAATCCTTGAGGTCCCTTCCAACCCTGACAATTCTATGATTCATCAACGATCCAAACCAACAATCCAAGCTAGCACAGCATGCAATTTTGACTTCAATGATTTTTTTTGTTACCATGCTGCTCATTGTATTGTATGATTAATGATTTACTGTACCTGAGCTCATTCAAGATTGAAAACAAGAACTTACCTTTAAATGAAACCATCTTGAAACAGCTGCATTTGAACTTCAATATATATTTTTAATTGTAACAATGTTTGGGACAGATTCATTAATCTATTTAATTGTTCCAAGTAGTAACAACATTGTTTTAACTTTGAGCCTCTTGTCACCATCCCTGGAGGTGTTCAGGAGGGGATTGGACGTGGCACTTGGTGCCATGGTTTAGTCATGGGGTCTGAGGTGACAGGTTGGACTTGATGATCTTTGAGGTCTCTTCCAGCCTTGGTGATTCTGTGATTATATGGTTTCTGACTCTGTTGAGGTGAAGCAAACCTAAGCAGATCCCATGAACAAAGCTCCTTCCTACCTGGCTGGAAGAAGGAAGCACCAAGCATCTATCTCATGGGAAGGACAGACCTCCTGATGTTTCCAACCCATTTCCAGATCAAAAGAGGCTCTGAGTAGCAGCTGAATGTTTGCTTTCTGTTTTGGCTTGAATCTGAGAGCTCTGGAATGATGCTTACACATTACCAGTTGCCTGTTACTAAAGCCCTATAGATCCAAAGCCCAAGAATCCACTGTCCTCTGGGGATGGAGTTAGGAGAGGTGGTTCTCATGGGAACAACCTCATGTAGTTGAGGATGTCCCTGCTCACTGCAGTGGAGTTGGACTAGATGACACTTAAAGGTCCCTTCCCACCTAAACCAGTCAAAAATTCAACAGTTTGCTTCCTGCAAGCTTACAGCTGAGTGATTCTCTTTAAACAACATAACAAACAGCATCAAGTTTTCATGGCTTGGAAAGAAAAACATTGCCAAAACCTGCAAAGAATCAATTTTTTTTGTTGAAGGAAAGGCACAGTCAGTGAAAACTTCTTGGCCTGTCAGGACTGCATCCCTCAGCGACATTTCTGCAGACTTCAAACTCAAGTCTTGTTTATTCTGAAAGGGAAATTTATCAGCCTCAGTGCAGGTTCCAATTTGGGCTAAAAATACAAAGAGGTTCTTGCTGTCAAATCCACACAGAAGCCAGCACTGTATCACCACACACTTCCCTACACCTTACCTCAGATGGGGAATTCTGTTGGCAACAGCTTGGCTAGAAAAATTCTGCAGAGCAGGGATCAACTTCCAGATGAAACATATGAAAGTGGACTCCCACATGTGCCTTATGAGGAAAGGCTGAGAGCCCTGGGGCTGTTTAGACTGGAGAGGAGAACACTGAGAGGGGATCTGATCAATGTCTATCAATATCTGAGGGCTGGGGGCCAGGAAGGAAGGGACAGGCTCTGCTCAGTTGCACCCTGTGATAGGACAAGGGGCAATGGATATAAACTACAGCACAGGAGGTTCCACCTCAACATGAGGAGAAACTCCTTCACTGTGAGGGTCACAGAGCACTGGCACAGGCTGCCCAGAGAGGTTGTGGAGTCTCCTTCCCCGGAGACTTTCAAGCCCTGTCTGGATGCATTCCTGTGGCTTGTGCTGGATTCTCTGGTCCTGCTCTGGCAGGGGGGGTTGGACTGGAAGATCTCCAGAGGTCCCTTCCAACCCCTAACATCCTGTGATCCATTTTTACAAGTGTTCTGCTTTTGGCAACTGGCTCATTAGAGACTGTGTGTAAAACCATCAAACAATTGCTGGATGCATCCCTGCAGATTTGGTCCAGTTCAGTGATGGACAAGCTGAATGCAGCTGACATCAGGAAGAAGTTCTTTACACTGAGAGTGGTGAAATACTGGAAGAGGCTGCTCAGGGGTGTAGGTGAGGCTCCATTGAAGATCAGACTCCATGTGGCCCTGGGCAGCCTGATCTGGCTTGGAGGTGTCCAAGCTAACTGCAGGGGGTTTGGATAAGATGAGCTTTGAGGGTCCCTTCCAACCCAGTGCAATCTGTGTAGCTGTGACATACCTTGAAAGCTTTCTCAATGAGCCACAGACTGCATATATTATACATAAACTAACCCTGACCTGCCAGTTGCTGGCTGAATATTTTCTGTTGATGTAAGCTAGCCTTTTCCCTCTGGTTTTGTATGGCTGGAAAATATACAACTGCTCCATCCAAGGGAGTCCCTTGCCATATTTCTAACATTCCCTGCATTGAGTATGGAAAGTTGATGGCATTTTTATCAAACCTGTTCAGTACAGAATGTGACATTTTGTTCACCCACAGTTCCCTGATTTGTGCCTGAAATACATTTCTGCATTTTTAGAGGCAGAACCATTCAGCTCTCATTTGAAACAGGTTTGACAACTACTGCTTGAATTGTTTCAGAGGTATTATAAAGCCCTGCTGCAAAGGGCTGAACTGAGCAGAAATAAAAGAGCCTGGGTTTTTTTTTGTACAATCAGAGATGCAAATGACAGCTGGGACAGGCACTGAGTATAGAACAATTCCAGCTTCACAGTTTCTATGATTGCAAGAATGCCTGAAGTAATGGAGAGGTTTATGCTTTGCTAATTAGGGACACTACTGAACTGTTTAACAGAATCAGAATCTGAAATGTTTCAGTTGGAAAGGACCTTTAAGATCGTCGAGTCCAACCATGCCCTAGCTCTGCCAAGTCTGGTGCTAAACCTCTGCACCACATCTCTGCCTCTCTGAAACACCTCCCTGAGGAGCTTCTTCCAGGGGCTGAGAACCCTTTCAGGGAGGAAATTTCTTCTAATATCCAACTTCAACCTCCCCTTGGTGCAACTTGAGGCCACTCTCTCTCTCATCCTAGAGGACTATCCCTAATCACCACAGGCATACCAACAGTGTATGCAGAATTAACCTTTGAGATCATCAAGTCCAACCTATCACCCAACACCATCTAACCAACTAAACCATGGCACCGAGTGCCTCATCCAGTCTCTTTTTAAACACCTGTATGGCAGCAAGGTGGGGGAATGTGATACTGATCCCCACACTGAACACAACCAAGCAACACAAAGAGGACAGAGCTGGAGCTTCCTGTACATGCTAAATCATTTTATCATTTATATGATGAATCATTTTGAGTGAATGGTGCAGCAGAGACATTTTAGTGACAGGCCACCTGAGGCCTGAATGCACATGATCTCAAGTGCAGAAGCTACATCACCTGCCATTTAATTACCCAGGGACTGCTTGGCAGCAAAAAAATACTTCCCCACATCCATCTGGATTTTTGAAAGGTATATATCATGCTTGCAATTATCCACTTGGGCACTGTTAGCAGAACTGTTCACACACCTTTATCCTCACTGTCCCACGTGGTATTGTAATCCTAGTGCCAACCTGCTGTCAATAAAAGCCTGACTTTAGCTTGGAATGCTAACACAGAGGGTTTCCTGGAAGGCTCCAAGATGCAGTTTGTCCACAGCCTTTCCAAGCAGTGACAGCTGGTATGATACAGGTCCCACCAAACTGGTTGATGCTGAGCTGCCTCAGGAGTACAGATTCCTGAAGTGGTTTTGATGTCTGGAGAGGCACTGAGAACATGGCTGGAGGAACAGTGAGCATGGTGTTGGTGTCCTGGGCTGTGTGAATGCTGGGAGCCTGCTGTTACAAATGACCATAGAATCCAGCACAGGTCACACAGGAACACATCCAGATGGGTCATGAATGCCTCCAGAGAAGGAGACTCCACAGCCTTGCTGGGCAGCCTGTTCCAGTGCTCTGTGATCACAGGCTCACAGGATGTTAGGGGTTGGAAGGGACCTCAGGGGATCTTCCAGTCCAACCCCCCTGCCAGAGCAGGACCATACAATCTAGTGCAGGTGGCACAGGCATGCATCCAGAGGAGTCCTGAAAGTCTCCAGAGAAGGAGATTCCACAACCTCCCTGGGCAGCCTGTTCCAGTGCTCTGTGAGCCTTACAGTAAAGAAGTTCCTCCTGATGTTGAGGTGGAACCTCCTGTGCTGGAGTTTCCATCCATTGCCCCTTGTCCTATCATGTTAGCGAAGCCTAATGGCAGGACACGTGGTGAGAGGCCTGCCAGAACTGCATCCCTCAGTGACATTTCTGCAGACTTGGAGCTCAGGGATCCACTTCCAGATGAAGCATATGACAGTGGACTTGCACATGTGCCTTATGAGGAAAAGCTGAGAGCCCTGAGGCTGGTTAGTCTGGAGAGGAGAAGACTGAGAGGGGATCTAACAGATGCCTATCTGAGGGCTGGGTGTCAGGAAGGAAGGGCCAGCCTCTGCTCCCATGTGCCCTGTGGTGGGACAAGGACCATACCAGAGCCAAACAGGGTGTGGGCAACACTCCCAGCTGCAATTACTAGAGGATATGATTAGAAATGAGGCAACAGCAGGCACAACCTCATTATGAGTGATAATGACAGGATGGATGCTCAGAAACCTTCCCCATGCCTGCTGCTACCACTGAATTATGGCAGCATGCTGTCAACCCCAGGCTGGCAAAGTTAATGCTGGGGGGAAACTTCAACCTACCACATCCCTCTAGGATGCTCTGTGGTGAGGTAATCAGACAACTCGGTAGGTTTAGAGTGGGTATTAGGAAGAATTTTTTCCCAGCAAGACTGGTCAGGCATTGGCACAGTCTGCCCAGGGAGGAGGTGGAATCACCAAGCCTGGGTGGGTTCAAAGGTGTTTTGGATGTGGTGCTTGGGGCTATGGCTCAGGGGTGCTCAGGAGGCTCAGTGGTGCTGTCATTGCTCTCTACAACTACCTGAAAGGTGGTTGTAGCCAGGAAGAGGTTGGCCTCTTCTCTCTAGCAACCAGCACCAGAACAAGGGGACACAGTCTCAAGCTGTGCCAGGGGAAGTTTAGGCTGGAGGTGAGGAGAAAGTTCTTCACCGAGAGAGTCATTCGCCGTTGGGATGTGCTGCCCAGGGAGGTGGTGGAGTCACCGTCCCTGGAGGTGTTCAAGAGGGGATTGGATGTGGCACTTGGTGCCATGGTCTAGTCATGAGGTCTGAGGTGACAGGTTGGACTCGATGATCTTTGAGGTCTCTTCCAACCTTGGTGATACTGTGATGGCTTAGGGGTGAACTTGGCAGAGTAGGGTTAATGGTCAGTCAGATCCTGAGGGTCTTCTCCAACCTGAATGTTTCTGTGATTCAGGGATTCTGAGTCTGAATCAAGGCAGACATAGTTTTAGTGCCTTTTAGTCTTCTACCACTACAAACCATCCTACTCTCTTGAGGATTCTACCTGGCTGCCCAAGTCACCCTTGCTTCTCAATAGGAAAAAGACTTTTTTTTTTGCTATGTCTCCCAGGAAAACAGCATCACACCAACACACTGCAGAGAGATAAACCACTTCTCACTTGTTCCCTGTGATAGGACAAGGAGCAATGGATGTAAGCTGAGGCGCAGGAGGTTCCACCTCAACACAAGGGGGAACTTCTTTACCGGATCACAGAGCACTGGAACAGGCTGCCCAGAAGGGTTGTGGAGTCTCCTTCTCTGGAGTCTTCCAAGGCCTCTCTGGATGTGTTCCTCTGTGACCTGAGCTAGATTGTATGGTCCTGCTCTGGCAGGGGGGTTGGACTTGATCATCTCTTTGGGTCCCTTCCAACCCCTGACACCCTGTGATCCTCTGACCATGCACATCTTCCTCCTTGCAGGATCAGACTAGAAGGTCAGGGCTAAGGCTGCTTCCACACACATTGGTTGGTACAGAGCCATGACTTTGGGGGACAAGAAGGACAACATGTGGCAAATTTTGGGGTCTAGTGCTAGCCTTTGAGCACAACTCTTCCTGAAAAGTAAATAGATCCTTTGCAAAGATTAGATTAGATAAAATATATTGCTGCTGTAAGCTTTTTGAACCAAATAGCTACAGAATTAATAAACAGTGTTGACTCAGTGGGCAGCAGGCACCTAAATAAGCTCTGGATCATCCTGACCACTGCAATTTTCTGCTGTCTGCTGCCAGGTGCATCTGTAAGAAAGGGCATGGGTTCCAAAGCCAGCTGCTTGCCACAATGGGGATTGGGAGAGGGACACTTCACAGAATCAACCAGGTTGGAAAAGACCTCAGAGATCATCAAGTCCAACCTATTACCTAACACCTCCTGACAACTAAACCATGGCTCCAAGTGCCACATCCAAGCCTTTCTTGAACACCTCCAGGGATGGGGACTCCACCAACTCCCTGGGCAGCACATTCCAATGGGCAATTACTCTTTCTGGGAAGAACTTTCTCCTCACCTCCAGCCTAAACTTCCCCTGGCACAGCTTGAGATTGTGTCCCCTTGTTCTGGTGCTGGTTGCTAGAGAGAAGAGACCAACTCCCTCCTGGCTACAACCTCCCTTCAGGTAGTTGTAGAGAGCAATAAGGTCTCCCCTGAGCCTCCTCTTCTCCAGGGAGATTCATGTTCTATGGATTCCTGTCCCTGGCAATTCTAGGAAACCACCTCCTCAGCACTGACCCTTTCTTTTCTCCTCTCTGCAAAAGGGATTTCTACTGCAGAGAAATGGGGCTAAGTAACTCCATTATTTTTTCACATGCTGATTTTTTAAACCCCTGAATGTGAATGGATGCTCTGAGGCACAGCAGTGGTCAACAACATCCTACAGAGCTGTTGGAGTGAGTCCAGAGGAGGCCACAAAGATGAGCCTAGGGCTGGAGCACCTCTGCTATGAGGACAGGCTGAGGGAGCTGAGGCTGTTCAGCCTAGAGAAGACTCCAAGAGGGACTTTAGAGCTGCCTTCCAATAGCTGAAGGGATCTTACAGGAAGGCTGCAGAGGGACTTTTCTTAAGGGTGTCCAGAAACAGTACAAGGGGGAATGGTTTGAAGCTGAGGAGAGCAGGGTTAGACTGGAGCTGAGGAAGAAGTTCTTCAGTAGGAAGGTGGTGAGACTCTGGTATGAGTTGCCCAGGGAGGTGTTCTAGGCCAGGTTGCATGGAGGCCTTGAGCAACCTGGGCTGGTGGGAGGCATCCCTGCCCATGGTAGGGAGGCTGGGGTAGATGATCTCTCTGAGGTGCCTTCCAACCTAAGCCATGCTGTGATTCTGTGACATAGCAGACATTAAAAACAAACAGATATAAAATGATGTAAACCTGCAGCTCCAAATGAAAGGCCAACAGGGCTTTAGCACACACCTCAATAAAGCAAACCCAATAGAAATCACAAAATAAATGAAATGGCCTTAAACTTAAAGTCTTTAGGGGCAATGCAATTATGTCAATGGGCTTTAGAAGAATGGGTTTGTTCCTGAGATCAATTTCATGCATTCCTGCCTCCTGTGAAATCAAACAACGCTGAATTTTCTTCTTCTTTTTTCCCCCCACGGTCTGCAGATTGTTAAGAGCTGAAGGCTTACCAACAGCCACCCTCTGGGTTTCAGTGGGACTCCTGCTTTGCTGTCCAGCTGCCAATTAACCTTTAATTTTTTTGCCCAGGAAGGTGGTGGAGTCACCATCCCTGGAGCTATTGAAGAAATATGTGGCACTGGCACTTCAGGACGTGGTTTAATGGCCATGGTGGTGTTGGGTTGATGTGTTGCACTCAGTGATATTAGAGGGATTTTTTTTTCCAACCCAAGCAATTCTATGATTCTAATAGGGGACACAGACCTTACTGCTCTCTGCAACTACCTGAAAGGAGGTGGTAGCCAGGTGGGGGTTGGTCTCTTCTCCCAGGCAACCAGCAACAGAACAAGAGCTGGGATTGTTTATCCTGGAAAAGAGGAGGCTCAGGGGAGACCTTATTGCTGTCTATGACTACCTGAAAGGAGGTTGTAGCCAGGTGGAGGTTGGTCTCTTCTCCCAGGCAACCAGCACAAGAACAAGAGGACACAGTCTCAAGCTGTGCCAGGGGAGGTTTAGGCTGGATGTTAGGAAGAAATTCTTCCCAGAAAGAGTAATTGGCCACTGGAATGTGCTGCCCAGGGAGGTGGTGGAGTCACCGTCCCTGGAGGTGTTCAAGAGGGGATTGGATGTGGCACTTGGAGCCATGGTTTAGTTGTCATGAGGTCTTGGGTGACAGGTTGGACTTGCTATCTTTGAGGTCTCTTCCAACCTTATTGATTCTATGATTCTATTAAGAGGACACAGTCTCAAACTGTGTCGGGGTGGTTTAGGCTGGAGGTTAGGAAGAAATTCTTCCCAGAAAGAGAGATTGGCCATTGGGATGTGCTGCCCAGGGAGGTGGTGGAGTCACCATCATTGGAGGTGTTCAAGGAAGGCTTGGATGTGGCACTTGGAGCCATGGTTTAGTTGTCAGGAGGTGTTAGGTCTTAGGTAATAGGTTGGACTTGATGATCTCTGAGGTCTTTGCCAACCTGGTTGATTCTGTGATTCTGGGTATGACATACCAGACCTTACTGGTACTACTTTTAGCTACCTTCTCGGGTGTCTGTGCAGCAGAATCTGAAGGAGGTAATCAAAACCCCTGAGAAAGAAGGAATTCTCTAAAGCAACAACAGTGACACCCATGTGGGACTTGCTTTCAGCTGCCAAGAGTGAGGCCTGACACACAGAGCTGGGAAAGAAGAGCAGGTGAAGTTATGATCAGAGCCGAACAGAAGCAACCGCAGTAACAGCAACACATTACCTTGCTCTTGTTTGATCCTCTCTCTTTCTGCATAGCCAGCAGCCAGCATGTTAATTCTGTTTAGCCATCTGAAACAACATTAAGAAAACAACAAAAAAGAGAAGCAGTGATACCAATCCAGCCTCCTAGTATTTTTTTTGGGGGGGTGTGCATTAATACTGAAAACAAAGTTCTAAGCATCTGAGGGAGATTCAGGACAATGTTACTCTTCAGATTAGCAGTTTCCTTTGATACTCCTACTCAGGAAGTCTCCACAGATCTATCATTTTGCTGTTGAACAAATTGTTTTCACAGCAAGGAACTCATTTCCAATGTAAAACCGTGTGTGGTGTCAAAGACCTGTAAAATAAAAGGGTTTGGAGAGAATCTAAGGACTCTGAAGCCTGCTGCTCACACATATGCCACCACATCAACGCTCCTGCTGGTCTGGTTTCTCAGGAATAACCACCACTTTTCAGAGATTTGAGCAGTGTTTTACAGTGAAGCCTATGAATTGGCAGCCCAGCAGAGGAACAGTGCAGAAACCAGCAATAAAAATAACAGGCTCAGTCCCAGCCAGAGAGGGAGGGCTAATTATGCCATTGTGTGGTTTAAAGCTTACCCATAGTGCCAAGTACACAGAGGAGGAGGCACAGCAGAATTCACTTCTGTGTTTGTGTCAGAGAAGCAGGGGGAGGAAAGACAGCTGCCTCACAATGCAGTTCTCATCTAAGGCTTGAGCCTCAGCTTCAGACTTGAAAAAATGCTTCCATCAGTCGCAGAAATTAAGTAAAACCAAGCCCCACAACCCCAAACTTTGCTCTTCTCTTCTAGCAGAGCTGTCATTGCCAAGCATACACTCCACTGCCTGTAGCAGTGCACTGACTTCAACCTGCCCTCTTCCCTCCTGAGGCTTTCAGTGTAGTCATTATCCCAATGTTTAAGTTACATCTCCATCAGGAGAGATCCCCTCCATCAGGAGGCTGCTCATGCAGCCCAGAAGGTAAATTGTCTTCTAGGATGCATCAAGAGGAGTGTGGACAGCAGGGCAAGAGAGGGAATTCTGCCCCTTTACTCTGCTCTGGTAAAACCACACCTCCAACACTGCCTCCAGTTCTGGTGTCCTGAGCATAAGGACACAGAGCTGTTGGAGTGAGTCCAGAGGAGCGCCACAAAGATGATCCAAGGGCTGGAGCAGCTCTGCTATAAGGACAGGCTGAGGGAGCTAGGGGTGTTCAGCCTAGAGAAGACATCAGGGAGACCTCAGAGCTGCCTTCCAACACCTGAAGGGATCCTGCAGAAAGGCTGCAGAGGGACTTTTCATAAGGTTGTCTAGTGGCAGGGGATGGTTTGATGCTAAGAGAGAGTAGGGTTAGACTGGATCTTAGGAAGAAGTTCTTCAGTGTGAGGGTGGTGAGACTCTGGAACAGGCTGCCCAGGGAGGCTGTGGCTGCCTCCTGCCTGGGGGTGTTCAAGGTCAGACTAGATGAGGCCTTGAGCAGCCGAGTCTAGTTGAGAGCTGTCCCTGCCCATGGTGGGGAGGTTGGAGAAGATAGTCTCTGAGGTCCCTTCCAACCTAAGTCATTCCATGATTTATGATCAGTGAGGCTTTAAACCACCATCACAATCCATGTCCATTCCATGGTCAACCTGGAATTACTTGCTCCAGTGATCCCACATGTAGGATTTGCCAGACCTGTTTTGCCAACCTCCTGCTAGGCAATTCTAATGCCAGGTTGTACAGAAGGACAACTGAAGTCAGGTTTGCATTTGCTTCAGGAATGGGGATAACAAATTCCAAGCAAGGTATTTCTATGGCTATACACTTTGAATCAATAAAAGCTATGCTGTCCTTCTCCCTCACCCAGATGAAGCATCTTACATGGGGAGAAATAACACTTCATGGTGCAACCAACACAGATGAGAGGAACTTCAGACACCACAACAATGAAGTTCAGTGATCATAGAATCACAGAATTGTCAGGGTTGGAAGGGACCTCAAGGATCAGCCAGTTCCAACCCCCCTGCCATGGGCAGGGACACCTCACACTACAGCAGGTTGCTCACAGCCACATCCAGCCTGGTCTTAAAAACCTCCAGGCAGGAGGCTTCCACCACCTCCCTGGGCAACCTGTGCCAGTCTCTCACCACCCTCACAGTGAAGAATTTCTTCCTAACTGGAAGAACCAATATGAATCTCCCCATTTCTATTTTTGTTCCATTCATTACCTGACACCTTAAAAAGTCCCTCCCCAGCTTTCTGGTAGCCCACTTAAGACACTAGAAGTTCACAATTAGGTTTCTAGACATCTTCAGACCTTTGTTTTGCATAAATTGAAAACTCAGCCACTCAGCACATGTCTTCTCAGCTATTAAACATAACTGTTAAGAGTAATATGTAATTCATTCTGCCTGTGCTGTTCCTAAGTTTCAAGAGGTGTCACATAGAAGGGACAGGTCCTTGGACTTTTGCTACATTTCCTTACCTGTTCATATCATCTAGGTGTTCAGCAGCAAAATAAAAGCTTTTGATCTTAGGGTGGCAGGCTTTGAATGCACTGTAGAGGGAAAAAAATCAGAATTAGAATGCTGTAATGGCACAACCCTTCTGTGCTGGTTAAAATGGAAGACAGTTTGGTCACCAAGGAATGAGATGAGCTCAGATTTCCTGAGCTGGCCCCAAACAGTACACAGGAATGCAACTTCCAGGACTGTCACCAAGTACATTGCTCTTCAACTACCTCTTTCTTAATAATGCTTGACCCATATGTGCAGAAACATTGTCCCACAATCACCTGCAGCTGCAGTATTTGGATAAAGTTAACCAATTAAGGCTATAACTTCATCTAGCAGGGTAATCTTGGTGGCATACCTCCAGCTGTCAGCTTTTTCTGAACAGAAAACTGACACAACCATTTATGTGACACAACAGAAACAACTCCGAGTCCTGCTTATTCGGCAGGCTGAGGGAGCTGGGGTTGATCAGCTTGCAGAAGAGAAGGCTGTGGGGAGACTTCAGAGCGATCTTCCAGTACCTGCAGGGGGCTACAGGAAGGCTGCAGAGGGACTGTCTGCAAAGGCCTGCAGTGATAGGATGAGAGGCAATGGTTTGAAACCAGAGCAGGGCAGATTTAGATTGGACATTAGAAAGAAGTTCTTTATCATGAGGTTAGTGGAACACTGGAACAGGTTGCCCAGGGAGGTGATTGAGGCCCCATCCCTGGAGATATTCAAGGTGAGGCTTGACAGGGCCCTGGGCAACCTGATCTAGTTGAGGATGCTGCTGCTGGCTGCAGAGGCGGTTGGACTGGATGACCTTTGAAGAGAATAGAAGAGAATAGAACTAACCAGGTTGGAAAAGACCTTTGAGATCATCAAGTCCAACCTATCACCCAACACCATCTAATCAACTAAACCATGGCACCAAGCGCCCCATCCAGTCTCTTCCTAAACACCCTCCAGGGATGGGGACTCCACCACCTCCCTGGGCAGCACATTCCAATGGCCAATCTCTCTTTCTGGGAAGAACTTCTTCCTAACATCCAGCCTAAACCTCCCCTGGCACAGCTTGAGACTGTGTCTTCTTGTTCTGGTGCTGGGTACCTGGGAGAAGAGACCAACCCCCACCTGCCTACAACCTCCCCTTCAGGTAGTTGCAGACAGCAAGAAGGTCTCCTCTGAGCCTTCTCTTCTCCTGGCTAAGCAACCCCAGCTCCCCTCAGCCTCTCCTCCCAACCCAAACCATTCCGTGATTATATTTCTTACATCCCAATGACCTCAACGTTGCTTCCACATCTAATAATTGTGTTTCAAAGGGAAAAATTGGGATGCTCTGATTGACTTCTGAAAAGGTGTTGGAAATGAACAGTTCTTGAGGCCATTCTAAGCAATGGGCAATCAGACCTCATCTTTTTCTTTCGCTTCCACCAAAGCAATCAACGTGACTGGGTGGAGAGAATTGCTGCATGTCATACCTAATGTGAAATAAATGACTAGAAAGCCTGTGTTGGATGAAGAATTACAGTGAGGAACTTGAAGATCCATGAAGTGCATCTGACAGTAATTAATAATTTTCAGTAGAATCATTTTGGAGAACAGCCTGAAGGGCTCTCTTAAGGTAGGAAAGAAAAACACTAATGACTAAGAGACCCAAAGAAAATAAAGGTAACTGCAAACAGGATGCAGGAAGATCATCACCATTTTTTTTCCTGAGGCACAGTGTATTTTTTTTCTATATATGTATAAAAAGTAAAGTAATTCTCATGGCTTCTAACCCATTGTGTCACAGAACAATGGTAAGGATGTTCTTAGGGTACAGCATGTTCATAGGGTAGAGAGTACTCAAGTGGGGTCCTGCAGTGCATAAAGAGAAGTATGTCCAGCAGATCCAAGGAGGTTCTCCCTCCCCTCTACTTTGCCCTGGTGAGACCTCACCTGGAATATCCCATTCAGGTCTGGGCTCCCCAGTTCAAGAGGAACAGGGATCTGCTGGAGAGAGTCTGAGGGAGGGCTACAAGGATGCTGAAGGGACTGGAGACTGCCTGGTGAGAAGAGGCTGAGAGCCCTGGGGCTGGTTAGTCTGGAGAAGAGAAGACTGAGAGGTGATCTGATCAATGTCTATCAATATCTGAGGGCTGGGGGTCAGGAAGGAAGGGACAGGGACAGGCTCTGCTCACTTGTGCCCTGGGATAGGACAAGGGGCAATGGATGGAAATTCCAGCACTGGATGTTCCACCTCAACATGAGGAGGAACTTCTGCACTGTGAGGGGCCCAGAGCACTGGAACAGGCTGCCCAGAGAGGTTGTGGAGTTTCCTTCTCAGGAGACTTTCCAGCCCTGTGTGACCTGAGCTAGATTGTATGGTCCTGCTCTGGCAGGGGGCTTGGACTCAATGATCTCTTTGGGTTCCTTCCAACTCCTGACATCCTCTGGTCCTGAGTGTCTATTTATGTAAATGTATGAGAAGTGGTTTTAAGAAACCAGGGCTATGAAATTATTATTCAGGAAAGCTACTGCTAGCAAAGGTACCCTATAGTTTGGACAAAAAGATTCCCCCTAATCCACTAGAGTCTGATTAAATGTTACGCAAGTGAAAGCAGATGCACAGAGACATCTGCTCAGCTTAGAAAGACATCATCAAGTTACCAAGACCCAAAGCTTGACTTCTTAAACTTGTTACAGCATCTGTTCCATGGATTCTTAATGACCTTTTTGCCTTCTCTTTTTATCTGCCACCCAAGCAAGGAATTTTAATAGACTCATTTTATGTTCTACTACCCACTAGAAACCAAATCAGGTGGGAAAAAAAACCCAACCAAACCCAAACAACCCAAACACCAATTAAAGCAGGGTACAAGTCTGAGAAATGAGTTGGCTTTATGCTGCTGCCCCAATAAAAAAGGATAAAAATTAAGCACTTCTGCAACATTATACAAGGACAGAAGACACCAAGTCCAGCCTGATCTTTCTCTCTCTCTCGCTTCCTCTCTCTCTCTCTCTCTCTTTCTCTCTCTTTCTCTTTCTCTCTTTCTCTCTTTCTTTCTTTCTCTCTCTTTCTTTCTTTCTCTCTCTCTCTCTCTCTTTCTCTCTCTCTCTCTCTCTTCTTTCTCTCTCTCTCTCTCTCTTTCTTTCTTTCTCTCTCTCTCACAAAGTTTTCACCAGGACAAGTTAGAATACAATTAGGATAGGATAGGATAGGATAGGATAGGATAGGATAGGATAGGATAGGATAGGATAGACCAGATTGGAAAAGACCTTTGAGTTTAGGGACTGCCTTGCTGGAAAGCAGCTCCGCAGAGAAAGACCTTGGAGTGCTGCTGGACAGTAAGTTCTGTGTGGGACAGCAATGTGCCCTTGTGGCCAAGAAAGCCAATGGGATCCTGGGGTGCAGCAAGAAAAGTGTGGCCAGCAGATCCAGGGAGGTTCTTCTCCCCCTCTGCTCTGCCCTGCTGAGACCACATCTGCAATCCTGTGTCCAGTTTGGGGCTCCCCAGTTCAGGAGAGACAGAGACCTGCAGGGAGTCCAAGAGAGAGCCAGGAGGATGATGAGGGGACTTGAGCATCTCCCATGTGAAGAGAGACTGAGAGCCCTGGGGCTGTTTAGCCTGGAGAAGAGAAGGCTGAGAGGGGATCTGATCAATGTCTGTCAATATCTGAGGGGTGGGTGTCAAGTGGAGGGGGCCAAGCTCTTTTCAGTGGGGCACAGTAATAAGACAAGAAACAAGAGGTTCAAGCTTGAACACAGAAGGTTTCATCTCAACATGAGGAGAAACTTCTTCACTGTGAGGGTGATAGAGCCCTGGAACAGGCTGCCCAGAGAGGTTGTGGAGTCTCCTTCTCTGGAGACTTTCCAAACCCACCTGGATGCATTCCTGTATGGACTGCCCTTGGTGATGCTGCTTTGGCAGGGGGTTTGGACTGGATGATCTCTGGAGGTCCCTTCCAACCTCTAATGTACTGTGGTACTGTGAACACTGACTCTAAAAATACCTCTGTAGGAGTATGGACCTCTCACACTCCTACATGTGCTTCGATGTGCATCTAAATAAGAACTGGATTTGTGCCATGACACAAATCTGGACAGCGGCACACAGAGCTAGGTGAGAGGAAAAGTCATTTGAGACCTTTAGATCATACCTCAGAAAAGAAACCAACCAGCAAATCACTGTCATTCTGGGGTTTTTACTTCTGCCTCAGGACTGATACACTGTCAGCAAACTGTGACATGATGCTAACTCATCTGGAGTTACATTAAAGGTTGATGCCTAGCCATGAACATGGGGATGTTCTGTTTTATTTGGATGTTCTGTTTATTATGCTTGGAACTCTTCACTGAATTTCAAGGTATTACAAGCAACAATTAATAAAGCCCCAAACAAGGAAGAAAACAGAAGAAGAAAGGAAACCCAGGAAACTAAAGGGACAGATGCAGCCAAGCAGCCTTCTTGCTCATAATTAATTGTGCTCTATTCAAGCACTATGACTCATGATGAATTCAAACAACCCTTCTTCAGGGGAGATGGCACACAGGAGCCACACTCAGTTTGCCTCTCCTGGATGAGCTTATTCTGTGGTACAATCAAGATGATCCTTGCAACAGTGTCTATTATGTCAGTTTTTTAAGGCAAAACTTTGGCCTTTGTTCAGCTTTTTCTACTACATCATCACATTCTGCCACTTTACTTTGCTCTGCCTGGAGTACTGTGTCTAGCTCTGGAGCCCTCAGCACAGGAAGGACATGGACCAAGGAGACTTAATTGTGGCCTTCCAATATCTGAAGGGGGCTATAAGAAAGCTGGGGAGGGACTTTTGAGGGTGTCAGAGAGTGATAGGACTGGGGGGGATGGAGCAAAACTAGAAATAGGTAGACCCAGCTTGGATGTTAGGAAGAAGTTGTTCTCCATGAGGGTGGTGAGAGACTGGCACAGGTTGCCCAGGGAGGTGGTGGAAGCCTCATCCCTGGAGGTTTTAGCAGCTGGATGTGGCTGTGAGCAACCTGCTGTAGTGTGAGGTGTCCCTGCCCATGGCAGGGGGGTTGGAACTGGCTGATCCTTGGGGTCACTTCCAACCCCAACAATTCTATGATTCCATGATTCTATGGAACCTATGGGGGTCAGAAAGAATGGCACCAGCTGAGATGGTTAACCTGCCACTGTGCTCTGCTCTGGTGGGACCTCGCCTGGAGTGCTGCATCCAGCTCTAGAGCACTCAGTATAGGAAGGACATGGATCTGATGGAGCAGGTCCAGAGAAAGGCCATAAAAATGATCGGGGGTTGGATCACCTTTGGCTATGAGGACAGGCTGAAGGAGCTGGGGGTGTTCAGCCTGGAGAAGAGAAGGCTCCTGGCAGACCTAAGAGCAGCTCTCCAGTACCTGAAGGGGGCTACAAAAAGGCTGCAGAGAGACTGTTTACAAAGGCCTGCAGTGATAGGATGAGGGACAATAGTTTGAAGTGAGAGGAGATTTAGACTGGATGTTAGGAACAAGTTCTTTACCATGAGGGTGATAGAACATTGCAACAGGTTGCACAGGGAGGTAGCTGGGGCCCCATCCCTGGAGACATTCAAGGTGAGGCTCAACAATGCTCTGAGCAACCTGATCTGGTGGGGGATGTCACTGCAGGGGGGTTGGACAATGACCTTTGGATGTCCCTTCCAACCCAACCCATTCTCCCTTCCAAGCCAAGCCATTCTGTGGCTGGCTTTGAGCAGTGCTTACTATTTCTTGCGGCATTCGCTGGCTCTGTCGATTTTAAACTCAGGTAGACTGATGAAGCCTTCTGCTTTTTCATCCTGCAAGGAGAGTTCCAGATATCACTCTTGTGAAGGTATCAGGGTCAAAAAAAGCCACCCACAAAAACCCACCCAAACAAAACAACCAACCCACCACAGTGCACAGCTAAAAGACATTTTCACTTGTCTGCTGCTTACATAAGGAACAGTAACGTAGGCTGTGCCCTGGCAAGGCTCCCACACAAGTCCCTGGGCCCCTTGCCAAGGCAGTGAAGCCAGACCCCTTGGTGTAAAATACAATCTGCAATGCCCACTTCTCCCAAACAATTTCACAGCTGAGCCATCATTTGAAAACACACAAAGTGACCAGATGCATCCAGGCAATTAGCAATGATAGCATTGCAGAGTATTGTTGTAATTAGGTAATTTTTTGGGGTGGGGGGGAGAGGGGAGGAAGATGGACTAATTTCTGAGCCTACTGTAAGAAACAGGAGGGAAAAGAAACCCAACAATTGCAATGTGGGCTGTTTAGTTTACCAGCTTTCTATAATATCACAGCTAAGAGGCATGACATCACCTCCTAACCAGTACAGGTTGGGAGGGGATCTGCTGGAGAGCAGCCTTGTGGAGAAGGAGCTGGGAGTGCTGGTGGACAACAAGTTCTGCATGGGACAGCAATGTGCCCTGGTGGCCAAGAAGGACAATGGGATCCTGGGGTGCATTAGGAGGAGTGTGTCCAGCAGATGCAAGGAAGTTCTCCTCCCCCTCTACTCTGCCCTGGTAAGACCTCACCTGGAATATTGCATCCAGTTCTGGGTTCCCCAGTTCAAGAGGGACAGGGATCTGCTGGAGAGTCTGAGGGAGGGCTACAAGGGTGATGAAGGGACTGGAGACTGCCTGGTGAGGAGAGGCTGAGAGCCCTGGGGCTGGTTAGTACAGAGAAGAGAAGACTGGGAGGGGATTTAATCAATGTCTATAAATATCTGAGGCCTGGGGGTCAAGAAGGAGGGGACAGGCTCTGCTCAGTTACACCCTGTGATAGGACAAGGGGCAATGGATGGAAACTCCAGCACAGGAGGTTCCACCTCAACATGAGGAAGAACTATTTCACTGTGAGGGTCACAGGGCACTGGAACAGGCTGCCCAGAGAGGTTGTGGAGTCTCCTTCTCTGGAGCCTTTCCAGCCCTGTCTGGATGCATTCCTCTGTTACCTGAGCTAGATTGTATGGTCCTGCTCTGGCAGGGGGTTTGGACTGGAAGATCTTTGGAGGTCCCTTCCAACCCCTAACATCCTGTGATCTCTTCAGGTACTTTCACGTCTCTCCAACACTGGAGAGTGAAGACATCTGGCCTTCCTCCTCTTCCTTCTGAAGACTTGCACTTAGTGTATTTTGTCAGATATTCACTCTCCCTGGTCCATTCACAGTTTGCAAGCATTATCTATTTTGAAACCACTATTGCATCAATAACACCAACTCCCCTATTTAACTGCTCAGAACTTTGAATGAGAAATTAACACAGGACCATGAAGATGAAGCTGCAGAAAACACACAGGGATGTTAAGGAATTCCACAGAATTCCTTCCCCCCCCCACTATCTGCATCATTACTTATGCTCCATCTGGAGTCCCTGTGATTATATTTCTTAGCAACAGATTAAAAAAAATCAAATGACATGTGGTAATAAAAATAAGATTTAAATAGAAAGAATAGTTAAAAATAAACAATAAATGATAATTAGATTAGAAATTGTCATGAATGAAAGAGTAAATAACAAAAATAATCATCTATGTAAAATAAAGATGTAAATAAAGTTGATTAAAAAGATTTTAGTGGTTTGAAAGTGTAACTAACTAACTAATGAAATACTGACAAGCCACTCAGCAGTTCTGGTTAATAGGGGAGTTCCCAGCTGACTGGAGGCTTGCCAGTGTGACACTCATCTACAAGAAGGGCTGAAAGAAGACCTTCTTGTGGCCTTCCAGTATCTGAAGGGGGCTACAAGAAAGCTGGGGTGGGATTTTTTTAGGGTGTCAGGGAGTGATAGGACTGGGGGGAATGGAAAAAACTAGAAATGGGGAGATTCAGCTTGGATGTCAGGAAGAAGTTCTTTCTCATGAGGGTGGTGAGACACTGGCACAGGTTGCCCAGGGAGGTGGTGGAAGTCTCCTCCCTGGAGGTTTTTACAGCCAGGCTGGATGTAGCTCTGAGCAACCTGCTGCAGTGTGAGGTGTCCCTGCCCATGTCAGAGGGTTGGAACTGGCTGCTCCTTGAGGTCCCTTCCAACCCTGACAACTCTATGATTCTATAAGAAGGATCCAGGGAACTACAGACCTGTCAGGCTGATCTCAGGATAGCAGGGAAAATCTAGGGGTGCTGGTGGCTGGCTGAATGTGATTGTTTGGGTGAATAAAGTTATCCACATCTATCAGCACTCAAAGCACACTGGTTTCCCATTGAACCATGAAACAGCACTCCACAGGCAATTTGCTGAGACAATGAGCACAGATGCTTACCTCTTCATTAATGTACCAATAGAGAGATGTATCCTTCAGGACAAACCAGTATTTTTTCCATTTCTGGGAGAAATAACTCTTGGCATCTTTCTTCTTCCAGAGCCAGCCCTCACAGTCCCCTCGGCCAAGATCTTTACACGAGATCCTCCTTTTGCTTTTACCTGGAATGGGAGCTGAAAAGGATGATTCTATGATGTGAAAGCATTTGACCTGTCCACTAAATAGACAACACAGCTAGCCAGAACTGGCTTGAGCAAGTTAACTGGAGTTTTTCAACCTCCATGTGCCATGAATACATTAGCACAGCCACCCTTTTCCCACCACAAAGCCCGTGCAAAGGGCCGTGAGTTAAAAACCAAACCAAACCCTGGGCAGCTCACGTAAGGAAAGACAAACCCAACACAAGACCCCCAAACATACACCCAAAGCCAAGAAGACACTGTAGACAAAAGAAAGGCAAGATACTTAAAAAATAAGGGGGGGAAATGGTTGTCATCTTCATATTCACATTTCCTATCAGATTAAGGCACACAGTATACAGATGGACTTTGCAGACTTGGCTGCCAAGAACAGCTATGAAATACTTCATGGGTATAAAAAAACCCTCTCTGTGCAGCTCCTTTTGCAGCTAAACAGTTCCTAAGTTCCTTTGTAGTTCTAAATCAAAGGCTGACAATTTACTATGATATTAATTATCTGGCAGCTTAGGTAATGAGCAAGGGCTGCAGTGAGGTGTTGCATACAGCTGGGACAAGAAACAGCCCTAGCCCTGAAGAAGCTGGAGTCTGGTAGCAGCAGCAGCAAGCTGTGAGACATCAGTAATGGACTAACATCTCAAGGTGATCACTGGGTTCAAGTCAGCAAGTTCTAGCTCCTCAGTTGCAGCAATATCACAAACATTAAGAGTGGCAATTCCCTCCCTCCCTCCCAACATAAGAAGTCAAATTCAGGTTTTTCTTACCTTTGTTCTTCTTTTTACTCTTCTGCTGCAGAGAAGACTGCTGAAATGTCTACAAGAAAATCAAACAAGGAAGAAGTGAAAAAGCAATGCTTGTATGCAAGCAAATTCTTTATCACAGGAGAAGGGCAATGTTGAGAAGGCTGAAGTCATAAACAGCTAACACCAGCCAACAGACTTCTAGGTCTAAGAAAAATCAGGTGATTTAGCTCATCTGGTCATGTTTGTTAAGCAAAAGCAGAGTGAACCCTCTTAAAACAGACCACAAATTAGTTTGCTCTAACAACTGCAGTTTCTCTCTGAAATGGTTCCTCTTTCATTCCATTAAAAAGGAAGGAAAGAAGGTCTCCCTTTGGTCAGTACAAGAGTGAAGCTACGCAGCCTGCCTGGAATGCCATTGGAATGGGCTGCCCGGGGAGGTGGTGGAGTCACCATCACTGGAGGTGTTCAGGAGGAGACTTGATGGGGTGCTGGGTGCCATGATCTAGTTGTTGGGTGGGTTGGATTGGTTGATAGGTTGGACACGATGATCTTGAAGGTCTCTTCCAACCTGGATTTATTGTATTGTATTGTATTGTTTCTAAACACATCATCTAATTAAGGTCTTAGCATAAATATGCAAATATTTCAGTTCTGGGCCCCTAAATATTTCAGTTCTGGGCCCCTCACTATAGGAAGGTCATTGAGGGGCTGGAGCCTGGAACACCTGGGCTATGAGGAGGGGCTGGGGGAGATGGGGGTGTTCAGGCTGAAAAAGAGGAGGCTCCAGGGAGACCTCATTGCTCTCCACAGCTACCTTAAGGGAGGTTGGATGAAGGAGCCTCTGCTCCATGCTGGGCAAGGACCAGAGGAAATGGTTCCAAGCTGCTCCAGGGGAGGTTCAGGCTGGCTGTTAGGAAATCTTTCTTAAGTGAAACGGCTGTCAAACATTGGAATGGTCTGCCCAGGGCAGTGCTGGAGTCACCATCCCTGGGGGTGTTCAAGCAGTGTGTGGAGCTGGTACTTAGGGACATGGTTTAGTGCTGACCTTTCAGTGCTGGGTTGAGGGTTGGACTGGCTGAGCTTGGAGGTCTCTTGCAACCAGATATATTCACAGAATCACAGAATCAACCAGGTTAGAAAAAACCTCAGAGATCATCAAGTCCAACCTATATTCTGTGATATGGAAATGAACATCCTACCTAATGCAGCTGTGAAGGCTTTTACATGATGGTCTCATGAATATCAGACAGTTTGCTGATAAATGAGCCTGATATTTTGAAAGACACCAAACAAAATTCTGCTAAATCACACCTGGGAAAAAGTCTCCCACACAAATATTCTGAAATAGAAAATAACTTTTTTTTACCAAGTTCTGACCAGTCTTTCCCAGGTTTACCAACATTTCACTCCAGCTGATCCACTCCCATAAACCAACCCATTGTCTTGGCAAGGAGGCAGGATGGAAATTCATAGAATCATAGAATTTATGTCAGGGTTGGAATGGACGTCAAGGATCAGCCAGTTCCAACCCCCCTGCCATGGGCAGGGACACCTCACACTGCAGCAGGTTGCTCACAGCCACATCCAGCCTGGCCTTCAAAACCCCCAGGGCTGAGGCTTCCACCACCTCCCTGGGCAATTATTCCTTTACTTTAGATCCTAGCTTATTTAAAAAAGAAATGGGCAATTCATATTAACATATTTTAACATACTGCATCAGGAATAGTGTGCCCAGCAGGAGCAGGGAAGTCATTCTGCCCTGTACTCAGCACTGGTTAGGCCACACCTTGAGTCCTGTGTCCAGTTCTGGGCTCCTCAATTCAAGAAAGATGTTGAGATGCTGGAAGGTGTCCAGAGAAGGGCAGCAAGGCTGGGGAGGGGTCTGGAGCACAGCCCTGTGAGGAGAGGCTGAGGGAGCTGGGGGTTGCTTAGCCTGGAGAAGAGGAGGCTCAGGGGAGACCTTCTTGCTCTCTCCAAGTCCCTGAAGGGAGGTTGTAGCCAGGAGGGGGTTGGCCTCTTCTCCCAGGCACCCAGCACCTGAACAAGAGGACACAGCTTCAAGCTGCACCATGGGAGGTTTAGGCTGGATGGTAGGAAGAAGTTCTTCCCAGAAAGAGAGATTGGCCATTGGAATGTGCTGCCCAGGGAGGTGGTGGAGTCCCCATCCCTGGAGGTGTTCAATGAAGGCTTGGATGTGGCACTTGGAGCCATGGTTTAGTTGTCAGGAGGTGTTAGGTGATAGGTTGGACTTGATTTCTGATGTCTTTTCCAACCTGGTTGATTCTATGATTCTATTCTATGATCATTTCTGTCAAAAAAAGTCTGACTCAGATAATCAAGAGAGTCAGATAATCACCATCACTCCAGTGATGGTGCAAAAATAATTCTGTAATTATTCACTCCAAAATTTAGTTTTGCATTAAAAGTGTATTAGCGCTGAAGCAAAGACAAGGCCACATTAGAGCGACTGCTCACCCAAGCACAAATATAGGCTGGGAGAGGAGTGGCTCAAGAGCAGTCTTGAGGAGAAGGACTTGGGGATGTCAGCTGATGAAAAACTCAGCATGAGCCAGCAATGGCCACTGGCAGCCCAGCAGGCAGCTGTGTGCTGAGCTGCATCCAGAGCAGGGAAAGCAGCAGCACAGGGAGGGGATTCTGCCCCTCTGCTCTGCTGAGACCTTACCTGGAGCACAGCCTCCAGTTCTGGTGTCCCCAGCATAAGAGGGACATGGAGCTGCTGGAGCAGGTCCACATGAGGGCCACAAAGATGATCAGAGGGCTGGAGAACCTGCCCTGTGGGGACAGGCTGAGAGTGTTAGGGCTGTTCAGCCTGGAGAAAAGAAGGTTCCAAAGAGACCTTATAGGGGCCTTCCAGTACCTGAAATGGGGTCTACAAGAAAGCCTAAAAGGGGCTTATGACAAGGGCTTGTAGTGATAGGATGAGAGGGAATGGACTGAAGCTTGAGGAGGGCAGATTTAGCCTGGAGATTAGGAAGAAATTCTTTTGAGTGAGGGTGGTGAGACACTGGAACAGGTTGCCCAGGATGCTCTCTCCCTGGAGGTGTTCAAGGCCCGGCTGGATGAGACCTTGAGCAACCTGGGCTGGTGGAAGGTGTCCCTCCCATGGCAGCGGGCTGGAACTGGATGACCTTCAAGGTCCCTCCTTACTTAAAGCATTCTATGAATCTATGAAATTCTGAATGTGTGTGTGTTAAAACCTCTTATTTCAGCTTACTGTGAGCCAACAAAAAATAAACACTTTGGTGACACTTGATAAAAACAAATCCACGCACAAGCACTGACAGCCCTGTGATCCCAAATCCTGTTTCTAGCCCTGTGATCCCAAATCCTGTTTCTAGCACACAAGACAAGCCCTGACTCCATCTTACAAGGCTCCCTTCTCACTTCAAAGGGCTGCTTTTTCATCTCCTACTCCCCAGTTCCCACACATTGGGCTCAAACGGAGGAGGCTGAGGCTCAGCTTCCAAGGACGTCTTGCCTCACAGCTGAGACGTTCTCCAGCAGCAAATACTTGGCCATGGGGATGGATTAGCAGTAATAGAACAATAATTAAGTGTAAAATAAACAATTAACTGACTTCCTGGGTGTGCTGATCCCTTATAGACTGTATCTGAAGGATGCTACTCAACTGTATTGCCAACCCAGGTGGTCAAATTAGATAGAAGTGAATAGAAATAACCAGGTTGGAGATCATCAAGTCCAACCCATCACCCAACACCATCTAACCAACGAGACCATGGCACTAAGTGCCTCATCCAGTCTCTTCTTAAACACCTCCAGGGATGGTGCCTCCACCACCTCCCTGGGCAGCACATTCCAATGGCCAACCTCTCTTTCTGGAAAGAATTTCTTCCTAACATCCAGCCTAAACCTCCCCTGGTGCAGCCTGAGACTGTGTCCTCTTGTTCTGGTGCTGGTTGCCTGGCCTCATATGGCCTCCACTGTGAGGAAACAAGGAGCCCATTTGTTTCCTTGCCCTCTCCTGTCTTTTCTTTTCCCCTTCTGCCAATGACAGCAATTCTATCAGCACCAGCTCTCAGCAAGCTGGGACAGTAGCTCCATCCCAACTTACGTCACATGAAATATTTTGACCTGCGTAGGAGTAAAAGAGATATTTATGGCCCAGCAATGACAGAGTGCCTGGGCAGAAAGGTGTAAATAACTCCCTCCTAGATGCTTTGAAAATCTTCCCTACCTCAAAGTCATTGAAAAAAACCTCAAACTCCAAACTTTAGCACTTCTCAGTTCACAACTCAGACAATTTCATTCCAGAGGAGGGCCACAAAGACAACCCAAGGGCTGGAGCACCTCTGCTATGAGGACAGGCTGAGGGAGCTGAGGTTGTTCAGCCCAGAGAAGGGAAGACTTTGGGGGAAGCTTACAGCTGCCTTCCAAAACCTGAAGGGAGCCTACAGAAAGGCTAGAGTGGGACTTTTCATAAGGATGTCCAGAGACAGGACAAGGGGGAACAGTTTGAAGATGAGGGAGAACAGGGTTAGACTGGAGCTCAGGAAGAAGTTCTTCAGTGTGAGGGTGGTGAGGCTCTGTAATAGGCTGCCCAGGGAGGCTGTGGATGCCTCTTCCCTGGGAGTGCTCAAGGACAGGCTGGATGAGGCCTTTAACCATCTAGTTGAGAGGTGTCCCTGCTCCAAGTGGGGAGGTTAGAGTAGATCATCCCTACGGTCCCTTCCAACCTGAGCATTCTATGATTCTATCAATAGAGGACTGTACATTTTATCATCAAATCACTTTGTAACCTTCTCTTGCTTAACAGGCATGGAATGAGCCTCCTGGGGTGGTTTCCATGCCCTTTCACCCTTCCATCATTCTCATTAGTCTTTCAAGCCCTTGTATTTAATCCTGAAGTCTCCCATGCATCCTTCCTAAAGCCTGTAAGCCAGAACAGGACATACATTTCCAGCAGCTGATTAGAAAAGTAACAGAACCTTTCTATTCCTGTTCACAGCCTCTCTATTTAAATGTTGAACCAATCTGAGCCCTAGATTGGAGTGGGAGAATGTTTATTACTTGGCTTTGGGGTTTCCTCTTTTCTGTAACCTCACTTTTCCAGACCACTCATTTGCCAGACTGCCATTCCCAGTCTCAGCACTTGTCTCTTGCATTCCCTCTTCTTTAATGTCTAACCTTGTGTATGGTTACCTAAGTTGCAACATGCAGCTTGAGTGTGCTTGCTGAATAATCTCTGCCTCTGAAGAAACATGAAGTGTGAAACACCAGAAAATCAAGGCTATGACCCTCAAATTGGGCCCCTGTGACTCCCAAATCCATAGCATGGAGTACTGAAGCTGCAGGAAGCTGAGGTCTGTGGTGAAATGGTGGAAGCTGCATCCCTGGAGGTTGTGAAGGCCAGGCTGGCTGTGGCTGTGAGCAACCTGCTGTAGTGTGAGGTGTCCCTGCCCATGGCAGTGGGGGTTGGAACTGGCTGATCCTTGAGGTCCCTTCCAACCCTGACAATTCTATGATTCTGTTGCTTGACTTTCCTGCACTAATATTTTCACAGAATCACCAAGGTTGGAAGAAAACTCAAAGATCATCAAGTCCAACCTGTCACCACAGACCTCATGACTAAACCATGGCACCAAGTGAGCCCAAACAGAACAGGAAAACCTCCACTTGGCTTTCTTATTTGTGATTGTGCAAGCAGATGAGCACAATATGAAGGAGCCTTATCTCTAGATGTCTCATCTGTACACTGAACCTGCAGATGTGAACCTCACCCCTCTCAAGTTCTGAGGCAGCTTTTGGGCAGAAAGGGTGAAATAATGAAGGGGTATCTGTTCTTAGCAGGAAGACAGCAGGAACTTTGGAAGCCTAGCCAGTTTTCCATACAATATGTCACACAGCAAAATAGAAAGGCTTTCTCAAATTCAGTTATCATTCTCATTAGCTTAAACTATAATTAAGGACACACACACACAAAATAATTCTACAAGTGAGTGAAATTCCTGGGAGCTACTTAACTGACTTCAGAGGTTTCTTAGCTACCATTTAACAGATTATTTTTACACAGACCTCAGGGCTTCAGGGTGGGGTCATTCCCTGCAAACCCAGCACCAGCTATTTCATTCTCTTTAAGCCAGGGGATGCATAAGCAGCATGCATTGAGTCAGGGCCTTTCAGTTTCAAACCCAAATGACATGCAGCCAGAAAAACCCCAGGTGAGGAGGAAATGTAAAATTGCTTCTCCTCTTGCCTTTTTTAGGATATCATTGAATGCAATCTGCAGCCTCTTCCCAAGTTATTAGAGAATGCTTAATGCCATCTCAGTGCTGAGAGAATCTCAGAATGATAACAGAAGCACAGAATGGTTTGGGTTGGAAGGGACCTCCAAAGGTCATCCAGTCCAACCCCTTCTGCAGTCAGCAGGGACATCCCCAACTAGATCAGGTTGACCAGAGCCTTGAATACCTCCAGGGATGGGGCCCCAACCACCTCCCTGGGCAACCTCTTCCACTGCACCACTCTTATGGTGCAGAACTTGCTCCTAACATCCAATCCAAATCTGCTCTTCTCTAGTTTGAAGCCATTGACCCTCATCCTATCACTCCAAGCCTTTGTAAACAGTTTCTCTCTATCCTTCTTGTAGGCCCCCTTCAGGTACTGGAAGGCTGCTATTAGGTCTCCCTGGATCTTTCCCCAGGCTGAGCATCCCTATGTGATGTGCTGCTTCAACAATATTTGATGTTCTTCTTTAGAAAGCTGTGGGCAAGGCACTAGAATCATGCAGAAACATAATTCTGTCAAAGGGGTTGGGAAAGACAAAGAGATATTAATGGATTTTGGAAGAATGGGGCTTGGTAGTTACCCAACACAGCTGGGAGGTCATGCCCTTCCTCCTGCTCAGAGCAAGGCTTGCTCTGAAGCTGATGAGGGATCATGTTCTTCAGGGTCATCTCTGGCCTAGCTCAAACGATCTCCAAAGAGAGACATCCCACAACCTCTTTATGCAACTTGTCCTAATATTGGCCACCATAATCTTTCCCTTTCTCCAGCTTAACTCTGTGCTGTGGCAAACATGGCAATAACAGAAACACTTCTTTGTGAGGCCACAAGTCCTAAAAATGTAGGTTCATTCCAAAGCCAGAAATGTGGCAGGACTAAAGCAGGCTTGCTGCAAGATACTGTTTAATCACCCACCCACAAGGCCAGATTGCAACACTATGTTCACTGAATTTTGATTCTCATACATCTTGAGCCTTGACCAAGTCCTTTCACATGGATCTTGCCCTACTTTCCAAGAATTCTCCTGCTAAATCCGAGGCCAAGCATAAAATGAAGTAGAAGAACAGCTTTCTATATTAAAGCAAGCTGTCAATAACTCAAAATAACAAATAAAATGGATGCCACTAAAAAGATGAAAGAGGTGAATGCCTTAACCCAAACAGAAATTGTCACTTCTGAAGACAATTTCAACCTGTTTAATCATATTGGGAATTCCCTGCCTCCAGCTGCCCAAAATACCACTAGCAAAACTTTCCATTATCCAAAATCAAGATGTCAGTGGATGGTCAACATAGAATCATTGAATTGTTAGGGTTGGAAGGGACTTCAAGGATCATCCAGTTCCAACCCCACCTGCCATGGGCAGGGACACCTCACACTGCAGCAGGTTGCTCACAGCCACATCCAGCCTGGCCTGAAAAACCTCCAGGGAGGAGAATTCCACCCCCTCCCTGGGCAACCTGTGCCAGTGTCTCACCACCCTCATGGGGAACAACTTCTTCCTAATGTCTAATCTAAATCTCCTCTCCTCTAGCTTGGTTCCATTCCCCCCCAGTCCTATCACTCCCTGACACCCTCAAATGTCCCTCCCCACCTTTCGTGGAGCCCCCTTGAGATACTGGAAGGCCACAATTAGGTCTCCTCAGAGCCTTCTCTTCTCCAGACTGAACAGCCCCAGCTCCCTCAGTCTGTCCTGATAGCAAAGGAGCTCCAGCTGTGGGCAGGGACACCTCACACTAGATCAGGTTGCTCATATGCACATCCAGCCTGGCCCTGAAAACCTCCAGAGATGGGGCTTCTACCACCTCCCTGGGCAACATATATCAATACTCCCTTGAGTACCCTGAGACTCAGGTTTCTGAGTGCAATAATTTTCTCCTGTAATATGTGATGTTTGAGCTTGCCTTATTTAATGATATACCTAAACTAGGCAGAATATCAAAGAAACATTTTATGTATATATACACACACACATATATCATAGAATCATAGAATGGTCTGGGTTGGACCTCCAAAGGTCATCCAGACCAACCCCCTCTGCAGTCAACAGAGGCATCCTCCACTAGATCAGGTTGCCCAGACCTGTCCAGCCTCACCTTGAATATCTCCAGGGATGGGGCCCCAAGCATCTTCCTGGGCAACCTCTTCCACTGTTCCACCACTCTGAAAGTAAAGAACTTGTTCCTAACATTAAATCCCCTCTCAGTCTTCTCCTCTCCAGACTAAACACCCCCAGGGCTCTCAGTCCCTCCTCACCAGGCAGTGCTCCAGTCCCTTCAGCATCCTTGTAACCCTCCCTGGACTGCCTCCATCAGATCCCTGTCCCTCTTGAACTGGGAAGCCCAGAACTGGATGCAACATTCCAGGTGAGGTCTTAGCAGGGCAGAGTAGAGGGGGAGGAGAACCTCCCTGGATCTCCTGGACACACTCCTCTGAATGCAGCCCAGGATCCCATTGTCCTTCTTGGCCCCCAGGGTACCATTGCTGTCCCATGCAGAACTTGCTGCCCACCAGCACTTCCAGGTCCTTCTCCCCAGGGCTGCTCTCCAGCAGATCACCTCCCAGCCTGTACTGCTGCAGTTTATTCTTCCTTGCAAGGTAGGGAAATAACTCTGGAGGTCCCTTCCAACCCTTTTCATTCTGTGATTCCAGGATAGAATTCACATCACTTGCTGGCATTCAGTAAAATTGCCTCCAAGCCTAAGAGGAAACAGCACTTCTCAGAGGATGGGGGGAAACAACATTAGGTCCTTTTAAGTCTGTGCTGCTCTAGTGACCTTATGGGTACAAAGCAGCTTACAAAATTAGTTTTACACTTAATTCTGAAGTCAGAATTCTGTGGTGTTAGAAAGGATGTTGTAAAGGGGAGACCTTATCACTCTCTGCAACTACCTGAAAGGACAATGTAGAGAGGCTGGTGCTGGTCTCTTCTCACAGGGAATAAGGGATAGAACAAGAAAGAATGGCCTCAAGCTGCAGCTGGGTAGGTTTAGAATGGACATTAGGAAGAATTTTTTTCACAGTAAGAGTAGTCAGGCATTGGCACAGGCTGCCCAGGGAGGTGGTAGGGTCACCACTCCTGGATGTGTTTAAAGGTGGTTTGGATGTGGTGTTTGGGAATATGGTTCAGAGGTGAACTTTGCGGAGCAGGATCAGTGGTTGGACTCAATGATCCCTGGGGTCTTTTCCAACCTGAATGCTTTTTTGATTCTATGATTCTCTATTATCTACATGGGTCAATCTGAAAGCAAAGGAATATACTTGAGAAATGCTCCAAAAGCAGTGATCTGTCTACATGAAAAACAGGAGAGGTTTTTCCCTCCACAGCACGGCAGCAGAGATGGATTGGCTGACTCGGAGACCAGGTGCTAAGCAACAAGCACATCTTTCCAATACACCAGAAGCATCTAACAAAACAGATTCTGCTCAGGAGCTGCACTGCTTCCAAGAGCCATTTTCCACCCAGGTGAATCCACACAATCTCCCACATTCTGTGTCAGCCACAAGCTTGAGGGGCAGCTGCTGCGGTGTAAGTGGGGCAGAGGCACGGGGCAGAGGCTCCTGTGAACCACTGCTTTGACAAGAAAATAAGTCACTTGGTCAGGAACAGTTGTGATGCTTGACAAAGCTATCTGACAAACCTTCCTCTGAAGTGGGTGCCTGTGCTTTGATTCAAGCAACATTTTCACTACTCAGTAGCAAATGTCACGAGGCATGTGTCTGGCAGTGGACCTTGGGTCACGACTTTCACAGTCCTGATATCACCTCCCTTTTCCTTGAGCTGAAAGGATCACAGAATCATAGAATCAACCAGGCTGCAAGACCTCAGAGATCATCAAGTCCAACACATTACCTAACATCTAACACCTCCTGACAACTAAACCATGGCTCCAAGTGCCACATCCAAGCCTTCATTGAACACCCCCAGGGATGGTGACTCCACCACCTCCCTGGGCAGCACATTCCAATGGCCAATTACTCTTTCTGGGAAGAACTTTCTTCCTAACATCCAGCCTAAACCTCTCCTGGCACAGCTTGAGACTGTGTCCTCTTGTTCTGGTGCTGGGTGCCTGGGAGAAAAGACCAACCTCCTCCTGGCTACAACCTCCCTTCAGGGAGTTGGAGAGAGCAAGAAGGCCTCCCCTGAGCCTCCTCTTCTCCAGGCTAAACAATCCCAGCTCCCTCAGCCTTTCCTCACAGGGCTGTGCTCCAGACCCCTCCCCAGCCTTGTTGCCCTTCTCTGGACACCTTCCAGTAGCTCAACATCTTTCCTAAACTGAGGAGCCCAGAACTGGACACAGGACTCAAGGTGTGGCCTAACCAGTGCTGAGTACAGTGCAGAATGACTTCCCTGCTCCTGCTGGCCACACTATTGCTGATCCAGGCAGGATGCCATTGGCCTTCTTGGCCACCTGGGCACTCTGCTGGCTCATGTTCAGCTGCTGTCAACCAGTACCCCCAGGTCCCTTTCTGCCTGGCTGCTCTCCAGCCACTCTGTCCCCAGCCTGTGACACTGCATGGGGTTGTTGTGGCCAAAGTGCAGCACCTGGCACTTGGACTTGTTAAATGCCATTCTGTTGGACTCTGCCCATCTGTCCAGCCTCTCCTACAGAGAGAAGCCAGTTGAGAAGTCAAGACCTACATCTAAGTTCTCACAGATGTGACACTCCTCCCCATACAGCAGTGAAAACTCAGCTGAGTCCCCTCTGTGCCATGCCTGACTTGCTTCTCTCCTACAATATATTGCACTTAGTCCCTTCTTTATCACAGGGCAACAACCAGGGGACTAAATGGCTGATTCTGCACTAAAACAAAAAGAAAACCCTCTCAACTTTGCTGCATCACTACAGGTACCAACAATGTTAATACCTACAAAGGCAAAAGTCTTAAATCAGGGAACAAAAGCAGGATACAACCAGGAATGATTAATTAATATAGATAACAGGGTGGGGGAGAAAGGAATAAGAGGGATGTGAAAGGAAATGAGGAAATGTTCTGAGCTGGGTGATTTATTAGTTCATAGATCTACATCTTTGGACAATGTAAAATTCTACTTTCAGAGCATTGTATCAAATGCAGTGAGGAATAAATCTAGACTGCCAGAACTGGGCTAAATGACCTTTACAGTAACTTTCTCATTTTAAAAGGGTTCCCCAGCTTCACCACAGAGAAAAATTATAAGAGGCCAATTTTTTTTCCCCTCATGGCAGAAGAAAGTAATAGTTAAACCCAATTTTTTTTTCCACAACCCCCTCCAGTTGTGCTTCATGGTGGCTCACAAACCAATCTTCCTTCATCTCTGGAGCATTTTGCTTTGCTGCAATAGTTAACTCTGGATTCTATGGGCAGGGACTGGCTTGAGAGCAGCCCTGAAGAAAAGGACCTGGGGGTGCTGGTGGCTGAGAAGGTCAACAGGAGCCAGCAGTGAGCACTTGCAGCCCAGAGAGCCAAGCACAGCCTGGGCTGCAGTGAGAGATGTGTGGCCAGCAGGTTGAGAGAGGTGATTCTCCCTCTCTGCTCCCCTCTGCTGAGAGCCCACCTGGAGCACTGTGTCCACTTCTGGAGCCCCTACTCCAAGAAAGAGCTGGAGGTGCTGGAAGGTGTCCAGAAAAGGGCCATGAGGATGATTAGAGGGCTGGAGCTGCTCTCCTATGGAGACAGACTGAGAGAGCTGGGCTTGTTCAGTCTGCAGAGGAGAAGGCTTCAAGGAGACCTTCTTGTGGCCCTCCATTATCTGCAGGGGGCTACAAGAAAGCTGGGGAGGGACTTTTGAAGGTGTCAGGGAGTGATAGGACTGGGGGGAATGGAACAAAACTAGAAATGGGGAGATTCAGATTGGATGTCAGGAAGAAATTCTTCCCCATGAGGGTGGTAAGACAGTGGCACAGGTTGCCCAGTGAGGTGGTGGAAGCCTCATCCCTGGAGGTTTTTGCAGCTAGGCTGGATGTGGCTCTGATCTAGTGTGAGGTGTCCCTGCCCATGGCAGGGGGGGGTTGGAACTGGCTGCTCCTTGAGCTCCCTTCCAACCCTGACAACTCTATGACTCTATGATTCTGTGTTTCTTGTGATCAGTCCAGAACTTGCCGGCTTTTGCCAAACCAAGCAGGCACTTCTGAATTACCACGGAAATGCTTTTAACTCCATCCACTTTGTTTAGAGGTGGAAAAAAAACCCAAACTTGCCATTTCTGTTGTAGTTTAATTCAGAAAGGTGGTTTTGTTGTGAGCAAAGATTTTTCTTTTGTACAGTCATAGAATTGTCAGGGTTGGAAGGGACCTCAAGGATCAGCCAGTTCCTACCCCACTGCCATGGCCAGGGACACCTCACACTACAGCGGGTTGCTCACAGCCACATCCAGCCTGGCCTTCACAGCCTCCAGGGATGGAGCTTCCACCATTTCACCACAGATCTCAGCTTCCTGGAGCTTCAGTGCTCCATGCTATGGATTTGGGAGTCACAGGGGCCCAATTTGAGGGTCAGAGCCTTGATTTTTCTGGTGTGTCACACTTATGTTTCTTCAGAGGCAGAGATTATTCAGCAAGCACACTCAAACTGCATGTTGCAACTTAGGTAACCATACACAAGGTTAGACATTAAAGAAGAGGGAATGCAAGAGACAAGTGCTGAGACTGGGAATGGCAGTCTGGCAAATGAGTGGTCTGGAAAAGTGAGGTTACAGAAAAGAGGAAACCCCAAACCAAGTAATAAACATTCTCCCACTCCAATCTAGGGCTCAGATTGGTTCAACATTTAAATAGAGAGGCTGTGAACAGGAATAGAAAGGTTGTGTTACTTTTCTAATCAGAAGGTTACAAAGTGATTTGATGATAAAATGTACAGTCCTCTATTGATAGAATCATAGAATGGCTCAGGTTGGAAGGGACCTCAGAGACCATCTACTCCAACCTCCCCACCATGGGCAGGGACACCTCTCAGCTAGACACAGCTGCTCATGGCCTCATCCAACCTGGTCTTGAACACCTTCAGGATTAAATACAAGGGTTTGAAAGAACAATGAGAATGATGACAGGGTAGGGAAGTACACTGATGAAAACCACTCCAGGAGGCTCATGCCACGTCTGCTAAGCAAAAGAAGGCTGCAAAGTGATTTGGTTATAAAATGTACAGTCCTCTATTGATAGAATCATAGAATGGCTTAGGTTGGAAGGGGCCTTAGAGATCCTCTACTCCAATGTCCCCACCAAGCTTGTAAGGATCTTTAAGATGCCATTTGAGCAGGAAGTATGTTTTTATTGTCCTATGTGTTATATACAGTTTAATAAAACTCTACTGCACTCAGAGATGAGGTCCATGTGGTGTTTTTTTTTTTCCTCTGTTCTTTATCTGCTCCCTGCACTGCTTAGTGGAGACTTTATGAGGAGTTCTGTGCAATTTATTACAAAACCTCTGTCTCTGCTGTGTGGCAAAGACATACAGCCCTGTCTGCACACTGGATTAGGGTTTTTTGAGCCAGGATGCTGGTTGCCATCACCACAAAAAGGGGAACTGCACTGTGGCAGCCAGGTGGCTTCCAGAGATAGGACCAGCCATAGCCAGCTGAAGAGGGCTGTAAATGCTTTGGTGAAGGGATCCTTCTGACGTCCCCAGGGCAAAAACCAGTGCCCAAGCTTCCTCTTTCTGTTTTATTTCATGCAATTAGCTTCCAAGTCAGTTAGTAGATCAATACTTCTGGGAGAATAAATAACCTTATTTCCATATATAAGCTTGCACAGCAAGATGCTGAAGATTCGATGGCATTACAGGGAGAATCATCTTTCCACACATTGGCCACAGCAACCCCAGGCAGTGCTACAGGCTGGGGACAGAGTGGCTGGAGAGCAGCCAGGCAGAAAGGGACCTGGGGGGACTGGTTGATGATAGGCTGAACATGGGCCAGCAGTGTGCCCAGGTGGCCAAGAAGGCCAAGGGCATCCTGCCTGGATCAGCAATAGTGTGGCCAACAGGAGCAGGGAAGTCATTCTGCCCTGTACTCAGCACTGATTAGGCCATATCTGGAATCCAGTGTCCAGTTCTGGGCCCCTCAGTTGAGGAAAGATGTTGAGCTGCTGGAAGGTGTCCAGAGAAGGGCAACAAAGCTGGGGAGGGGTCTGGAGCACAGCCCTGTGAGGAGAGGCTGAGAGAGCTGGGATTGTTTAGCCTGGAGAAGAGGAGGCTCAGGGGAGACCTTCTTGCTCTCTCCAACTCCCCAAAGGGAGGCTGTAGCCAGGTGGGGGTTGGTCTCTTCTCCCAGGCACCCAGCACCAGAACAAGAGGACACAGTCTCAAGCTGTGCCAGGGGAGGTTTAGGCTGGATGTTAGGAAGAAAGTTCTTCCCAGAAAGAGTAATTGGCCACTGGAATGTGCTGCCCAGGGAGGTGGTGGAGTCACCATCCCTGGAGGTGTTTAAGAAGAGACTGGATGAGGCACTTGGTGCCATGGTTTAGTTGATGAGATGGTGTTGGGTGATGGGTTGGACTCAATCATCTCTGAGGTCTTTTGCAACCTGGCTAATTCTGTATTTGTGTAAAAAGGATTGGCAGACATTGGTGGAATTTGTGGTGTTAACAATTGAGGTACCTTGTGGATGGCAATTCAAAGTACACAGATGTTATAAGTTTGCTGTTGCTCATTAACTTCCACTGCAGAATTTTGCATGATCTTCCAGTCCCTGTGTGTGCATCATTTCTTTTTGTACACAGTTTGGAAACTAAACATAAAAGGTAATAGAGAAATCAAGTTTGAAAAAATAGTTGGCACCTTAACAAGAAGTCTTCTCACTTCACTGGACAATGTCAGGAATATAATGTAGACTAACAAAGGAATGTTATTGAGAGATGACTATGGACCAGTATGGGTTGGGGACTGTCCTGTTGCAGAGCAGCATAGGGGAAAGGGACTTGGGGGTCCTGGAGGACAGAAGGATGCCTATGAGCCAGCAAAGTGCCCTTGTGGCCAAGAAGGCCAAGGGCATCCTGGGGTGGGTTAGAAGGGCTGTGGTTAGCAGGTCAAGAGAGGTTCTCCTCCCCCTCTACTCTGCCCTGGTGAGGCCACAGATGGAATCTTGTGTCCAGTTCTGGGCCCCTCAGTTCAAGAAGGACTTCAGGGAACTGCTTGAGAGAGTCCAGCACAGAGCCACAAAGAGTGGAACATCTTCCTGCTGAGGAAAGGGTGAGGGAGCTGAGGGCTCTTCAGCTTGGAGAGGAAGAGCCTGAAGGCTGACCTCATTCGTGTTGATAAAGATGTGCAGGGCAGTGTCAGGAGGACAGAGCCAGGCTCTGCTCACAGATGTCCAAGGACTCCACATTTGTAACAGCAAAATAACAAAATAAGGAATTCTGAAATACTTCCCTGAGATCTAGCTATTGTCCCAAGAATAGGAACCAGTGCAACAGCAGCAGTCCCAATACCACTATTATAAAGAGATTGTCTCCCTGGCTGCCCAGGGAGGTGGTGGAGTCACCATCACTGGAAGTGTTTAAAAAGAGACTGGATGAGGCACTCAGTGCCATGGTTTAGCTGATTAGATGGTGTTGGGTGATAGGCTGGACTTATAATAATAATAATACAATAATAGAATAAACCAGGTTGGAAGAGACCTTCAAGATCATCATGTCCAACCTATCAACCAATCCAACCCACGTAAACAACTAAACCATGGCACCAGGCACCCCAGCAAGTCTCCTCCTGAACACCTCCAATGATGGTGACTCCATCACCTCCCTGGGCAGCACATTCCAATGGGCAATCACTCCCTCTGTATAGAACTTCTTCCTAACATCCATCCAGTCTAAACCTCCCCTGGCACAGCCTGAGACTGTGTCCTCTTGTTCTGGTGCTGGCTGCCTGGGAGAAGAGACCAATCCCCACCTGGCTGCAACCTCCCTTCAGGTAGTTGTAGAGAGCAGTAAGGTCACCCCTCAGTCTCCTCTTCTCCAGGCTAAGCAACCCCAGCTCCCTCAGCCTCTCCTCATAGGGCTTGTCTTCCAAACCCCTCACCAACTTCATTGTCCTTCTCTGGACACGCTCCAGCAAGTCCAGAGGCTCCAGAACTGGACACAGTACTCAAGGTGTGGCCTAACCAGTGCAGTGTACAGGGGCAGAATGACCTCCCTGCTCCTGCTGGCCACACTCTTCCTGATGCAGCCCAGGATGCCCTTGGCCTTCTTGGCTGCCTGGGCACACTGCAGGCTCATGTTCAGCCTACCATCAACCAGTAGCCCCAGGTCCCTCTCTGCCTGGCCGCTCTCCAGCCACTCTGACCCCAGCCTGTAGCACTGCATGGGGTTGCTGTGGCCAATGTGCAGAACCCGGCACTTGGATGTGTTCAATCTCCTGCTCTTGGCCTCTGCCCATCTGTCCAGCCTGGCAAGGTCCCTCTGCAGAGCCTCTCTGCCCTCCAGCAGATCAACTCCTGCCCCCAGCTTGGTGTCGTCCGCTTGATGAGCTCAAAGGTCTTTTCCAACCAGGTTAATTCTGTGTGATTCTGTAATTCTCATCATGAGCACAGAACAACAACTTCTGTTAATGTCATTTTTTTACTCACATGATACAAAGCAGTTTCTGGTCCAGGGGTGCCCATGACATCTTGTCTCAACGAGTCCATTTGTAAACTAGGCAACAGTGAGTAATGACTTGGACTACTGCTCTTGTCTCCCTTCTTCTTGGACTTCTTCCCAGTGTCCTTTTTGCTGTTCCTTTGGAACATGTAATCTTCTTGACCTATTTTCTCATTGCTCATGTAGCGCAGCAATGAATTTTCTGTGGAGAGAAACAGAGAGCAAGGCCTCAGTGTGGATTCTTGGACCTCTCCTAATCCTGCTTCCAAAATGGACAACATCCTTGCTAACAGCTACTGTCCATTTCAGCTCTTCAAGACTTATTTTAGTAAACAAACCCATTCACTCCTTTGGAGAGAAAGAAAAACCCATGATTTTTGCTCCTTTCTGGGGCCTTTGTAGCTCTCAAAAGCTGAGCACTGATACATTTATGATCATACCTGTAATCTCTTTTCTATTTTATCAATGAGACCTTAATGAATACAAATGAATGTGGTGTCACATATTTCAAAGTAATTTCTTTTTGAATATTTGAGATTAATCATCATCCAGGGCTACAAGGATGATTAGGGGACTGGAGCACTGCCTGGTGAGGAGAGGCTGAGGCACCTGGGGCTGTTTAGTCTGGAGAAGAGAAGACTGAGAGGGGATTTAATCAATGTTTATAAATATCTGAGGGCTGGGGGTCAAGAGGCAGGGGACAGGCTCTGCTCACTTGCTCCCTGTGATAGGACAAGGAGCAATGGTTGTAAGCTGCAGCACAGGAGGTTCAGCCTCAACACAAGGGGGAACTTCTTTACTGTAAGGGTCACAGAGCAGTGGAACAGGCTGCCCAGAGAGGTTGTGGAGTCTCCTCCTCTGGAGACTTCAAAGGCCCATCTGGATGTGTTCCTGTGTGACCTGAGCTAGATTGTATGGTCCTGCTCTGTCAGGGGGTGTTGGACTGGATGACCTCTTTGGGCATCGTCCAACCCCTGACATCCTGTGATCCTGTGATGTCATCCATACTTTCCTTGAGTCCTCTTCCAGCTTGTAGCTGAGGGACATCCTGAGCCAGAAGCAATGGAATGGACGCTGTGAAATCTCAGCAGATAAACTTGTCTGGTCTTTCCTTGTATTAATGTGAACTTTAAGTATCCAGAACTTTCTGTCACAAGGGGTTCCTTAGCTTGAACCCAAACTGCACAAGGAGACAGTTCTTCTTCTTTTCAACCATCACTCAATAAAAGATCAGGCTCTACAATGGAAGAGCTTGCCCAGGGAGATAGTTGAAGCCCCATCCTTGGAGCTACTCAAAGTCAGGCTGGACAAGGCTCTGAGCAGCCTGAGCTAGTGGAGGATATCCCTGCTGACTGCAGGGGGGGTGGACTAAATGACCTTTGGAGGTCCCTTCCAAACCGTTCTACGATTCAGTGAGTTGATGTCTCTTGGGTCTTGTGTTGGAAAACAACCAAAGTCAGGCACATTTCCTTACTTCATTCCATACAAGATTTTATCAGCCTTTTCCTGACTAATTCCTCCCAAATTGCTCTGGCCAGCCTACTGAACTGACCATAGGTTGGAAACCACTACATACATCTGAACCTGATCTAGACTGAGGTGTCCCTGCCCATGGCAGGGGGGTTGGAACTGGATGATCCTTGAGGTCCCTTCCAACCCTGACAATTCCACGATTCTATGGCCTGCTCATTTTTGTTGCCTCCTAAACCTCCTTCAATCCTTCCATAGTTTTCTCAATGACATGAAGAGACTGGAACCACACACCACACACACACACAAAGCATGAGCAAGAACTCACACAGCAACATCAGAATACTTCTTTAATTAGTCCTGACCTCTTTTCCTAGCAATTGCTAATGGTGTGGGGTGTTTTTTTTATCTCTACTGAACATTTAGTTTGTGTTTTTTTATGGCAAGATCTATCATTCTTCACCATGAGGGTGGTGAGACACTGGAACAGGTTGCCCAGGCAAGTGGAAGAAGCCTCCTGCCTGGAGGTTTTTGCAGCCAGGCTGGATGTGGCTCTGAGCAACCTGATGTAGCGTGAGGAGAACCTGCCCCTGGCAGGGGGGTTGGAACTGGATGATCCTTGAGGTCCCTTCCAACCCTAACAATTCTATGAGTCTATAATTACTGTAACATCTTGTTCCTGGGCAATAGTAGCCAGCTCAGAGGTCAGCATTTTGTTTGTGAGCTTCCAGATCTGAGCCTCCCAAATCAGCATTTGGAAGATCTTATCCTCATTGATTTTTGAGGTGAATCTCATGCTGCTCTAGAATGTTTTTCCATCCAAAATGAACTCGTGGAGATAAAGAAATGTAATGTATAATTCTCATTTAAGCATAACAATGTTTATCAGTAATCATCATGAATTTGTCCTCTAATGGTGTAAAATAAAGGGCCAGTTTCAAAATGGGACTGAGTAATACAGCTGAATCAATAAAATGCCAATGTAAAAGTGAAGCCAAACTGCAGTCATGACTTTGTAGTCATGGTTTTCTTTTGCCTGACTGAGCAATTTCCTCAGTCCTAACAGAGGCTCTGCAAAAAACTCCATAATACTCAATGTGCATAATAAAAGAACCCAAACCAGGTCCACAAAAAAATTAATATATATTTAAGCAAGCAGCAAAATGAGGATCAATGAAATGCCAAAATATAAAAGTGAAGCCAAGCTGCAGGGCTTTGCAGTCATGGTTTGCTTTTGCCTGACTGAGCAATTTCCTCAGTCCCAACAGAGGCTCTGCAAAAAAACCCCAATATTAAATGTGCATAATAAAAGAACCCAAACCAGGTTCACCAAAAAAAAAAATTATATATCTAAGCAAGCAGCAAAATGAGACTAAAATATATAGCTTCAAGCATGATTAAAGCCATAATGCCTTGTACAAGATGTTTGTTCAGATCACTTACCTCTCCTACTCTCTCTTTTTATTTTATTGGGATCTTCATAATCCCCCACCCAGTTATATTCTACTGGCATAGAAATAGGCCTCAGTTTCCCTGGAAACAGAGGAAAAAATTGAGATCATGCACTAGAAGGCAGCATTAAACTAACATCCTTTAGAAGAGAGAACAAATGATGTGCTAAGCCAGGATTCTACAGGGCTGCTTCGGGAAGAGAATTCAGTATCGCCTCTGAACAAGAGGTTAAGGTAAGAGTTCTGCTTTCTTCAGCAGACAAGAAGTAGCTAAGCATTTAGAAAACAAATCCCTTGCCCTACAAAATCATGACTGGACTGATGTTTGTGACTGACAAACACACACAAATTACTTTGGTTTTCACCGAGCAATATCTGGCTTATTACTCTGGAAGGCCCTGGCACACAAATGCAGAGAAGTTGTTGGTAACAGAAACTTGTCCACATCACCAAAGTCACCTCCATGGACAGCATCTTTGCTGGTGGTCTTAAAAGATCCATCAGTGACAGGGAGTAAGAAAAGAAGCATAAGAGCTCTACAAGGAATTTCTCCTGTAGCATTGCATCCAGAAAACCCATGGAAGTACAGCACTATGGGCAAATGCACTCTGGTTTCAGGCAGCAAGAGGCAAAAAGGCTGAAGATTATTAAATCTTTTTCAGATTTTCATTTGGAAGATGCTGAATTGATTTTTAAAACAGCTGCAGACCCTAAGATCTGCTAAAGGATTCCCCAAATATAGTTTAAGTAGGCTGTGCAACTCAGTGGGGTTACTTTAAGTGGTCTGCAGTTCTCATCAGGTTAAATAGCTGTATTGGGGGGGGGAAAGTTATAATTCCTCAAATACTACCTCCAGTTCTGGTGTCCACAGTGTAAGAAGGACACAGAGCTGTTGGAGTGAGTCCAGAGGAGCACCACAAAGATGATCCGAGGGCTGAAGCACCTCTGCTGTGAGGATGGGCTGAGGGAGCTGGGGGTGTCAGCCTGGAGAAGAGAAGACTCTGGGGGGACCTTAGAGCTGCCTTCCAATATTTGAAGGGATCCTACAGGAAGGCTGCAGAAGGACTTTTGATAAGAGTGTCTAGTAACAGAACAAGGAGGAACGGTTTGAAGCTGAGGGAGAGTAGGTTTAGGCTGGATCTTTGGAAGAAGTTCTTCAGTGTGAGGGTGGTGAGACTCTGGAACAGGCTGCCCAGGGAGGCTGTGGCTGCCTCCTGCCTGAGGGTGTTCAAGGCCAGGTTGGATGAGGCCTTGAGCAGCTGAGTCTAGTTGAGAGGCATCCCTGCCCATGGTGGGGAGGATGGAGTGGATCTCCAGGGCCCCTTCCAGCCTGAGCTATTCTATGTTTCAATGACAGAGTAGCATAGCAAGCGGCACAACCTGTCTGACTGAAACCAAAATATTTTCACAAGGTCAGCCGTCACTCTTTCTTGAATCAATCCACTGGTCACATACCCAAAAAGCAGGAAAATAATTTGATCTAAAAAGTAGTAGAGCTTAAAGTAAAAAAAAAAAAAAAAAAAAGGAGAACTTTTCTTAATTATTTTAGTACAAACCCAGAAATAAAGGTCGTCAGTCTTATTCCACATTTTTTGTGGTCAACTCCATGATACAATGGAAAAGAAAGGTGGGTTTATGGGGAAAACATTAGGAAAAACTTTTTGACTGACAGAGTGGTGAGGGGTTGGAACAGGCTGCCCAGGGAGGTGTTCAAGAAGCTGTAGCTGTGGTGCTTCAGGATATGAGTTACTGGTGATGGTAGTTATGGTTGGACTCAGTGATCTTAAAGGTCTTTTCCAGCCTTAGTCATAGAATCACAGAATCAATCAAGTTGGATAAGACCTCAGAGATCATCAAGGCCAACACATTACCTAACACCTCCTGACAACTAAACCATGGCTCCAAGTGCCACATCCAGTCCTTTTATGAACACCTCCAGGGAGGGGACTCCACCACCTTCCTGGGCAGCACATTCCAATGGCCAATCTCTCTTTCTGGGAAGATCTTTCCCCTCACCTCCAGCCTAAACTTCCCCTGGTGCAGCTTGAGACTGTGTCTTCTCGTTCTGTTGCTGGTTGCCTGGGAGAGGAGACCAACTCCCTCCTGGCTACAACCTCCTTTCAGGTAGTTGTTGAGATCATTCTATGATTGTAAAACAAACACACACATCAACCTGTTCTGCCTGATGAATATGGCTCTAGTCCATGGGAAATCCACCAACACCACTCAGGAAGCAGTATAATAGAAAGTTGTGTTTGGGTTTGTATTTACAAAACTGAGACAGAAGGTCTATGCTCTGTGCAGCTCACAGGGTCAGGTTACCAATTCATCTTTGCTCAGGAAATCAAACATACATATTAAATGTTTTATTTATCATTTCTTTTAGTATTTATGGAGTCATATTTAAGTCTGATTGAAGCTGGTGAGGTTTTAGAGCACCGAGCTAAGAAGCTATTCCCTGACTGAGGCTGCAACCAGCTTATGTTTACTTGATAAGGGCCTAGAGAAAACCCAGGGAAGGGACTTTTTACAAGGGTTGTAGTGATAGGATGAGAAGGAATGGGTTGAAGCTTGGGGAGGGCAGATTGAGCCTGGAGATTAGGAAGAAACTCTTTCCAGACACTGGAACAGGTTGCCCAGGGAGGCTGTGGGTGGATGCTCCCTACCTGGAGGTGTTCAAGGCCAGGCTGGATGAAGCCTTGAGCAACCTGGGCTGGTGGAAGATGTCCCTGTCCATAGCATGGGGTTTGGGACTAGATGATCTTTAAGGTCCCTTCCAAACTCAACCATTCTGTGAAGCTCTGAATGTATGACCAGAAGTAAATGTCAAGAGTTATTTTTGTGAGTAATACAACTCTCTCTGCTTTGTGTGGTGTAACCAGCAGCGTCTCACTGAACTTACAAAAATACAAAAGCTACAAAATCATGCAAGGTCTAATTATCAAAGACCTGATACATCAAATGCTAACAGCCAAATTTTCTACCTGTTCAAAGTGTGAAGGTTTTTTTGTATCTGGCAGCAAAACTGCAAGGACCAAATTTGTTTCCTTCCAGAAGTTTAACTTTCTTTTGCCTGCTACCTCTGTTAATCTCCTTCTTGTTAATCCCCATGGCTTCCCTAAATCTGGCTTCCCTGGTGATTACACCTTGAGTCCTGTGTCCAGTTCTGGGCTTCTCAATTCAAGAAAGATGTTGAGATGCTGGAAGGTGTCCAGAGAAGGGCAGCAAGGCTGGGGAGGGGTCTGGAGCACAGCCCTGTGAGGAGAGGCTGAGGGAGCTGGGGTTGCTTAGCCTGGAGAAGAGGAGGCTCAGGGGAGACCTTCTTGCTCTCTACAACTACCTGAAGGGAGGTTGTAGCCAGATGGGAGTTGGTCTCTTCTCTCAGATAACCTGTGACAGAACAAGAGGACACAGTCTCAAGCTGCACCAGGGGAGGTTTAGGCTGGATGGTAGGAAGACATTCTTCACAGAGAGATTGGCCATTGGAATGTGCTGCCAAGGGAGGTAGTGGAGTCACCATCACTGGAAATGTTTAAAGAGAGCCTGGATGAGGCACTCAGTGCCATGGTTTACTTGATTAGATGGTGCTGGGTGCTAGGTTGGACTCAATGATCTTGAAGGTCTTTTCCAACCTGGTTAATTCTGTAATACAGTCAGAAAAACAAATTCTTCCTTGGGATGTAAACAGAAGCTTTCTGAGGTCTATTAGCAACAACTACACGACACCTGGAAGACACTAAGAGCGTGAAAGAGAAATCCCTTTGTTAAGATTGTCCAAAAATGTCCAAAAGATTCCAGTAAAGAAATTATAGATGGCCCCATTAACCTGGCAGGAAACAGGATGGAGAAATATATTTTTTCATAAATTTACATCTCCAGAAAGGAGATAGAGGAATGGATCACCTCTCCTACAAGGACAGGCTGTGGGAGCTAAGGTTGTCCAGCCTGGAGAAGAGAAGGCTCTGGGGAGACCTAAGAGCAAGCTCCCAGTACCTGAAGGGGCTACAAGAAGGCTGCAGAGGGACTGTCTGCAAAGGTCTGCAGTGATAGGATGAGGGACAATGGTTTGAAATGAGAGCAGAGGAGATTTAGAGTGGATGTTAGGAACAAATTCTGCACCATGAGGGTGCTGGAACACTGCAACAGGTTGCCCAAGGAGGTAGTTGAGGCCCCATCACTGGAGATACTCAAGGCTCTGAGCAGCCTGATCTAGTGGAGGATGCTTCTGCTCAGTGCAGGGGGGTTGGACTAGACGACATTTGGAGGTCCCTTCCAACCCAACCCATTCTGTGAGTACATGCTGAAAACAACTGTTTCTTTAGGCCTTGGAACTCTGTTTCCCCTTCTTTAATGTTAGCAGAAGACAGACTATTGTTATTGGCCTGTTCTAGTTTTCTGTGAAATCCTGAGGTTGTGCCTAGCCACAAAGCTTCTGCTAACAAATGCCATGTGGGAAGTGTTAGAATTTAATGCTGAAATGGTAGTATTTTTAGAAAAGACACTGCAATGGAATTGGGCTCAGTGGTATCAACTCATTACAAAAGATGTGGGACCAAAAGTGAAAGACTTTATAAGAAATACATCAACTAATGACTGATTTTCAGTGCAGGCTTTGATCTGTGTACTTCAGAACCTTTCCTGCTAATAGAAAACAAAACCCATTTGTTGTTTTTTGTCTTTAATCTTTTACAAGCATTCTATCTGGGTACATTTTCCTGATACTCCACCCCTGATCTTAGGCAAGCCCTCGCACTGCAAGGACGAGGGACTGTGAGGAGGAAGTTCTTCACCGTGAGGGTGGTGAGGCCCTGGAATGGGTTGTCCAGGGAGGTGGTTGAGGCCCGTCCCTTGAGGTGTTTAAGCCCAAGCTGGATGAGGCTCTGGCCAGCCTGATCTAGTGTAGAGTGTCCCTGCCCATGGCAGGGGGGTTGGAACTAGATGATCCTTGTGGTCCCTTCCAACCCTGACTGAAACTATGAAACTATTGCAGACTATGAAACTAACTCCATCCTGGGCTTGTTCAGCCTGGAGAAGAGATGGCTCCAGGGAGACCTAATACAGCCTTCCTGTACCTGAAGGGGGCTACAGGAAGGATGGAGAGAAACTGTTTACAAAGGCCTGCAGTGACAGGACAAGGGGCAATGGCTTCAAACTAGAGAAGAGCAGATTTAGATTAGATGTTAGGAACGGGTTCTTTACCATGAGGTTGGTGGAACACTGGAACAGGTTGCCCAGGGAGGTGGTTGAGGCTCCTTCCCTGGAGATGTTCAAGGTGAGGCTCAATGAGGCCTTAGGCAACCTGATCCAGTTGGGGATGTCCCTGCTGACTGCAGGGAGGTCAGACTAGATGACCTATGGAGGTCCCTTCTGGCCTGGACCATTCTATGATTGTCTGTTTGTTTGAATAAAAATAACACTGAAGCATAATCTGGAAAACGAAATATTGCTTATAAATTGACAAATGAAATACTGACAACAAAACTATAGAACTTCCATTCAGCAAACCCCCAGCAATTGAAACTGCCCCTGCCCTCCCTATCACAGCAAGAAATTAACTTTTTCCTTGCACAGAACAGGCTGAAATTGGACTAAATTAGCACAGAGTTGTCAGCGACATCGCTGGCCGCTAGAAACATTCCCAAGCTTCAAAACCAAAGCAGATGCACAAAGGTCCTAAGAGAAAAACCAACAAATAGTGCTCCTCCTCATTAAGACAATGCCATACCATATGTTGGTGTGCTCTCTCTCCTTCCAGGACCACCTGTTCTTCCTTTCTCATACTCATAGCAGTACAGAACTGCATCTTCTTCGACCACGTTGAAGCGTTTCCGATACTCCTGGTCGAGAAAGGAGTTTGGAGATTCGGATCCGGTGTGCACTGGCTTGCCCACGATGTGTCTGCCAACATCATCACAAGGGAGATTGCCTTTTTCATCCCTTCAGGAAAGAAAACAGGGCTTAAATCTGTTTGGGTAGGACAGTTTTAAAACACTGAGGATTTCCATCACCCTAGGGATATGTCAATATTTCATACAAGCACTGGTTGGGGCAATCCTACAATCACACAAGCAACCAGGCTGCAAAAGACCTCAGAGATCATCAAGTCCAACACATTACCTAACACCCAACACCTCCTGACAACCAAACCATGGCTCCAAGTGCCACATCCAAGCCTTTTTTGAACACCTCCAGGGACAGGGACTCCACCACCTCCATGGGCAGCACATTCCAATGGTCAATCTCTCTTTCTGGGAAGAACTTTCTCCTCACCTCCAGCCTAAATCTCCCCTGGCACCCCCTTGTTCTGGTGCTGGCTGTCTGGGAGAAGAGACCAACCCCCACCTGGCTACAACCTCCCTTCAGGAAGCTGTAGACAGCAATAAGGTCTCCCCTGAGCCTCCTCTTCTCCAGGCTAAACACCCCCAGCTCCCTCAGCCTCTCCTCACAGGGCTGTGCTCCAGACCCCTCCCCAGCCTTGTTGCCCTTCTCTGAAATCCTAGATACCAAATACAGGCTGGGGGGATGATGACATTGAAAATATATCCATCACCATAGGAATGTGTCAATATTTCATACAAGCATAAAACAGGCCACTGGTTGGGGCAATCCTAGATACCAAATAAAGAATGGGGGATGATGATGACATCAAGAGCAGCCCTGCAGCAAAGGACTTGGGAGGGGTGGTGAGTGAGAAGCTGGATGTAAGTCAACAATGTGAGCTTGCAGCCCAGGAGGCCAATGGCAGCCTGGGGGCTGCATCAAAAGAAAGGTGGACAGAAGGTTGAGAGTGGTTTCTGCCACTTTTGTCTGGTGAGACCTCACCTGGAGTACTGTATTCAGCTCTGGGGCCCCCAGCACAAGAGAGACAGACCTGATGCAGCAGGTCCAGAGGAGGACCACAAAGATGATCAGAGGGCTGGAGCACCTCTGCTATGAATGCAGGCAGAAGGAATTGGGGCTGTTCAGCCTCCAGAAGAGAAGGCTCCAGGGAGACCTCACAGCTACATTTCAATATCTGAAGGGGGGCTTCCAGGAAGGCTGGGGAAAGAGCATTTAGAAGGGCTTGGAGTGATAGGATGAGGAGCTATGGTTTGAAACTGGAGCAGGCTGGACATAAGGCAGAAGTTCTTTACAATGAGAGTGGTGAAATACTGGAACAGGCTGCCCAGGGATGTGGTTGAGGCCCTGTCCCTGGAGACATACAAGATCAGACTGAATGTGTCCCTGGGCAGCCAGCTCTAGTTGGAGGTGTCCCTGCTGACTGCAGGGGTTTGGACAAGGTGACCTTTCAGGGTGCCTTCCAACCCACTGCAGTCTGTGAGTCTGTGACCAAGATCAGGATCACACGTCAGGTATGTGTATGTCTGAGCCAACGACAGCCCACAGCTTAGTCAATTCTACCACAGGATGGATCTATCTTACTGCTTCCTCTTGAAAAGAATTGTAGAAACAAGGCTGATGTGCAGCTACAGGAGAGATAACTGTGGCCTTCCAGTATCTGAAGGGGGCTACAAGAAAGCTGGGGAGTGATAGGACTGGGGAGAATGGAAAATAAATTAGAAATGGGTAGGTTCAGATTGGATGTGAGGAAGAAGTTGTTCCCCATGAGGGTGGTGAGAGCCTGGCACAGGTTGCCCAGGGAGGTGGTGGAAGCCTCATGCCTGGAGGTGTTTGCAGCCAGGCTGGCTGTGGCTGTGAGCAACCTGATGCAGTGTGAGGTGTCCCTGCCCATGGCAGGGGGTTGGAACTGGAGGATCCTTGAGGTCCCTTCCAACCCTGACAATTCTATGATTCTACTTTTATTCTTGGTGTTTGTCTTGAGCTGCTTTATTTTGTATCAACCTCACATTTTGTGACTGATGGCAAAGAAACAGTCTTGAGCACTCTCTTTTAGGTTTGCATTTGAAGTACATCAAGATACTTTTAAGACATGAGTATACAGCAAGCATAGGCAAATCCAATCTGACTCCTTAGAAACTATCCAAAAGGAGAAAAAAAAGAACCAGGGAGGTCTTTTCCAATCTGGTTGACTCTGTGATTCTATGATTCTATGATTCTATGATTCAAGTTGTGCAGACATTCCAGAGTCTTGCACAATCAGTTGGTGCCTAGAAGTTGGGTAGGTTCACAGAATCACAGAATCAACCAGGTTGGAAAAGACCTTTGAGATCATCAAGTGCAACCTCTCAGTTGACCATCAAGTTCCATCCATGCTGCACCAAATAGGATTTACAGTGCCAGACCATGAGCTGCTAGCCCAGAGCACCAATGCACTTCCAGCCCCACACTTGGCAGCTGGTCTACAGCTTCTCAAGATGTTTGTTTTTGTCTTCCTTGCACCCCCACCCCTCTCTCTGAAAATGCAAACTACTCAAAAGCATCAAATAAGACCAAGCTGTCACTGGGATAGAAGCCCTCTCCTTGCCCTGGATGGAGCCTGGCTCAGTTAACTTGCTGGAAGGACTCTGCTTGGACATGGCTGCAAAAGACCTCATCAGACAGCAATTTCTGGGCAGCAAAACAGATGGGAGGCAGCCAAGAGAAAATCAGTGGCCTCATGCCACTCTGGACTGCCATGTGAGTTCCAAGCTGGCCAGCATGCTGACCTGTACTTCCCTTGGCACCTTCAGACTCTGAGGGCTGTGCTCAATTTTGGTCACCACAGGATAGGAAAGACATTGAGGGGCTGGAGAGTGTCCAGAGAAGAGCAATGAAGCTGGGGAGGGGTTTGAAGGGCATCATATGAGGAGTGCCTGAGGGAGCTGGGGGTGTATAGTGTGGAGAAGAGAAGGCTGAGGGGCTAGTGAAAGGGGATGGAACTAGGGGATCTTCCAGGTCCCTTCCAACCTAAAGCATTCTATGAAGCTACAAAAAGGCTTGTGACATCATCTGCATTCTGAAGGGCAAAGTCACTCTTTTGTCCTGTAAGTTTTGGGGGTTTTATCTCTGAAGAATAAGAATTTATCACAGAATCACAACTTCTCCTCTACACCAGTCAATTTAATTTGCCATATACCTCACCCTTGGAAAATCCCCAGGAAAGTCTTGTCAGTACCAGTGTCAGTGAGACACTGGAACAGGCTGCCCAGGGAGGTGGTAGAAGCCTCATCCCTGGAGGTTTGGAAGGCTAGGCTGGATGCGGCTGTGAGCAACCTGCTGTAGTGTGAGGTGTCTCTGCCCATGGAAGGGGGGTTGGAACTGCATGATCCTTGAGATCCATTCCAACCCTGACAATTCTGTGATTCTGTCAGGTCATGCATCTTATTAATTGGCCAACAAAGTTACTGATAAGAAAATTCTAAGAAAAACTCCGCTACAAGAAACTCTTAAGTACAACAAAGGACATGCTGCCCTTACAGTCTTACCAGGAAAGCTATATACAGTAAAAGCAAGAAGTAATTCAAGAACACAGTGACTGACAACCTGTGTCTAAGAATATGGAAGCTTTAAAAATACTGATTCCTCTGAAAAGGACTTTCTCAGGTGATTCTCCTCCCCTGCTCTGCTCTTGTGAGACCCCACCTGCAACACTGCCTCCAGTTCTGGTGCCCACAGCATGGACATGGAGCTGCTGGAGCAGGTCCAGAGGAAGGCCACAAAGATGACCAGAGGGCTACAGAACCTCCTCTGTGGGGACAGGATGAGAGACTGGGAGCTGTTCAGCCTGGAGGAAAGAAGGCTTCAGGGAGACCTTAGAGCAGCCTTCCAGTACCTGAAGAAAGCTGAGAAGGGTCTACTTCCAAGGGCTTGTAAGTGATAAGGTGATAGGAAATGGATTGAAGCTTGAGAGGGGGAGATTTAGACTGGAGATCAGGAAAGAATTCTTTCCAGTGAGGGTGGTAGGACACTGGAACAGGTTGGCCAGGGAGGCTGTGGATGCTTCCTCTTTAGAGGTGTTCAAGGCCAGGCTGGATGAGGCCTTGAGCAAGTTGATCTAGCCCACAGTATGTGGGTTAGCACTGGATGATCTTTAAGGTCCTTTCCAGCTTAAACCATTCTGCATGACATGAGGGACATATGGATTCCCAACATTTGTGTGTGTTGGTTAAAACTCATCAGATCTGTGTGTAAACACAGATGACAGGAAATATGTTTAATTTGGCAAAAGGAACAAATCCAGTGAGTTACTGCTGCCTTTCATCCAGAAACTGATATGCTTAATGTCTTTAAAACACCTATAGGTTACCTATCAGGTGGGTTGTTCTGGGAGCCATCTTCAAGGCTCCTTCCAATCTAATCCATTGCATGAAAATACATTCCTAGGTCTCTGGATATCTATTTCCCTATTATTTTATTGCCCATAATTCCCTCAGAATTTTAGGGAAGCAGCACCTGCATACATGATGGAATTACACAGAATCATTAGAGGTTAGGGGAGAGAGATCAATCCACAAGATGCTCTGCTGCTTTTGTGGCTCAGCAAGGCCAGAGAGTTGAGAAAGATGAAAATGCCTGTTCCAGGTGCCAGGGCATAATCCTGAAATTTGCTCTAATGCTTTCAGATCAAACCCATCTCAAAAGGAAAATGCTGGCAGAACAAAATAAGGCTCCTGCTGAAGGTAAATGTTACTTGCTTTCAGCTCAGCCTCCCTTGATGCATCATGGCCATTAGACAAAGGGACAGGTAATGAACTCTTTTCTTAGCTGTAGGGTTTCAGATAATGTTTGCTCTTGTGAACTAGGATGAGACTGTTACAGACAACAGATTATTCTATATTCCAGGAAAAAAAAGGGGTGTTGAGCCTACTTAGAATCACACAGAGAATCACCCAGAATCAACCAGGATGGAAGAGACCTCTGAGATCACCAAGTCCAACTGATCACCCAACCCTAACTAATCAACTAGACCATGGCACTAAGTGCCTCATCCAGTCTCTTCTTAAACACCTCAGCAGGGCCAGCAGGTTGAGGGATATGATTCTCCCCCTCTACCCCACTCTGGTGAAACCCCACCTGGAGCACTGTGTCCACTTCTGGAGCCCCTACTCCAAGAAAGATCTGGAGGTGCTGGAACATGTCCAGAGAAGGGCCATGAGGATGATCAGAGGACTGGACCTCCTCTGCCATGAGAACAGACTGAGAGAGTTGGGATTGTTCAGTCTGAAGAAGAGAAGGATCTGAGAAGACCTAATTGTGGCCTTCCAGTATCTGAAGGGGGCTACAAGAAAGCTGGGGAGGGACTTTTGAGAGTGTCAGGGAGTGATCGGACTGTGGGGAATGAAGCAAAACTAGAAATGGATGCTAGGAAGATGTTGTTCCCCATGAGGGTGGTGAGACACTGGCACAGGTTGCCCAGGGAGGTGGTGGAAGCCTCACCCCTGGAGGTTTGTAAGGCCAGGCTGGATGTGGCTGTGAGCAACCTGCTCTAGTGCGAGGTGTCCCTGGCCATGGCAGGGGGATTGGAACTGGATGATCCCTGAGGTTCCTTCCAACCCTGACAATTCTATGATTCTATTTTTCTCAAGGCTGTTTTGCAGCTTTTAGACACTGATTTAATTCACTGTGGGTCTGCTTCAACATATCCACCTCCAAAATGAAGCGTTATCAGCCTACTCCTGCAGGGCAGGCTGATAAGTGGGTAGGAACACAATGCTCAGCTAATGTACAAGTCATTTTTTTACATTAAATTGTACCCCAAAATGGTTGGTGTTTTTTTTTTTACCTTGGAACATAAGGTTCTGTTGGAGGAGGGGGGATGTAGAGATCCTGAAGAGCAGAGCTGTCTCTTTTTGTAGGTGTGCTGATGGTGCTGGACGGCGTCGCCACGCTGCTCGTGGGGCTTCTGGGAATGAGAGGCTGGTTCAGGAGAGAGTGAAAGAACAGAATGAATATCTTCCTCATCTCTTGTTGCCTGAAACAGCTATAAGCATTCTGTAGATCAGAAAGTTCAAGAAGTAGTTAACACTTCTAATGTGTTTTTGTGTGCTCTTTAACTGATGGAAACCACTCCTGCTAAGGAGAGAGGTCTATGGATGGACCTGCTTAGAAAACTGACTCCTCTGGTTATATCCTGTCCCCAGTGCCCATGAAAACAGCCATCAGGAGAGTGGGTGGTGGGATTTTAATGATTAAATAACACACAGAATGCAGTGAATTCCTTGCTTAGATTAACACTGTAAAGAAAAAGCCTGAGGTTTACAGGAAAAGGTGCAGAAGTAGGCATGCAATGGAAACTCTCATCTTCCTCCCATCTGCACTACAGCTCAGGACTGAACTGGAAAAGTTATGGGTTGCAGCTGCTGTAAAATCAGGTCCTGCATCATCAGAATGCACAGGCTATGAGCCTGAAGAAGCTGGAGATGATGATCCTTATTCTTCGCTCCTCTGGGCACACTCCTCACAAAGTCACATTTACACACAGGTGAATAAATTGTATACTCCTTAAGGAACAATCATGAACTCCAGTTATTGTTCCAGGCCAGACACTACCCTTCCTCTTAAGCACATCCCTCTTGTGAATTAGACACCTAATTGCTTCCTCAGCTCTTAGATAGACTCAGAGAATGGGTTGTGTTGGAAGGGACAGAAGCACAGAATCAACCAGGCTGGAAGAGACCTCCAAGATCATCAAGTCCAACCAAACATCAAACCCTATCTAATCAAACAGACCGTGCCACTAAGTGACTCAGCCAGTCTCTTCTTAAACACCTCCAGGGATGGTGACTCCACCACCTCCCTGGGCAGCACATTTCTATGGCCAATCTCTCTTTCTGGGAAGAATTTTCTCCTCACCTACAGCCTAAACTTCCCCTGGTGCAGCTTGAGACTGTGTCCTCTTGTTCTGGTGCTGGTTGCCTGGGAGAAGAGAGCAACATCCACCTGGCTACAACCTCCCTACAGGTAGTTGTAGAGAGCAAGGTGGTCTCCCCTGAGCCTCCGGTTCTCCAGACTAAACACCCCCGAGCTCCCTCAGCCTCTCCTCACAGGGCTGTGCTCCAGACCCCTCCCCAGCCTTGTTACTCTTCTCTAGACAGGTTCCAGTGACTCAAAGGTCATCTGGTCCAATCTCCCTGCTAGTGAGCAGGGACATCTTCCACTCCATTAACTGTCTTAACTAGCAAAATAACATCCTACTGTTGGAAGACTTTTCATTCAAACACTGTAGGGCTGGAAATTTCTAAGAGTCTCTCTAGTGATGCAGAAAAAAGAAATGAGAAGAAAACCTTGATTGCTTTAGATCACCTAAGAACCTCACACGGTCACAGGTTGTTAGGGGTTAGAAGGGACCTCTGCAGATCTTCTGAGTCCAACCCTCCTGCCACAGCAGGAGCATAGAATCCAGCACAGGTCACACAGGAACACATCCAGATGGGGCTTGAAAGTCTCCAGAGAAAGAGACTCCACAACCTCTCTGGGCAGCCTGTTCCAGTGCTCTGTGACCCTCACAGCAAAAAATGTTTGCCTGGTAACAGAAGCCTTACGGTGCCTGGCTTGTGAAATGACTTAACTCAAGCAGAAGTAAAATGGCAAAAGGGGAAGTACACCGCCAGCTTAAAATTAATCTAATATTAAACAAATGCTGAGTTTTGATTTTTGAAGGAGTTCTTTCCCCTCCATCTTTTTCAGAAATTAACTGAATCACAGAAACATTCAGGCTGGAAAAGACCCCCAGGATCACCAAGTCCAACCATGAACCCTACTCTACAAGGGTCACCCCTAAACCAGAGCCCCAAGCACCACATCCAAACCACCTTTGAACACATCTAGGGCTGGTGACTCCACCATCTCCCTGGGCAGCACATTCCAATCCCTGACTACTCTTGCTGGGAAAAATGTTTCCTACTGTCCAGTCTAAACCTATCCAGCTGCAGCTTGAGGCCATTCCCTCTTGTTCTATCACTAATTACCTCTGAGAAGAGACCAGCACCAGCCTCTCTACAACATCCCTTCAGATAGCTATAGACAGCAATGAGGTCTCCCCTCAGCCTCCTCTTTTCCAAACTAAGCATCCCCAGTTCCTTGAAGGAAACAAGTGTTGGGATTAAAGAGACTTCACCATATCTATAATTTCTGGCTTAAGTAATACTGGAGGGACACAAACATTTCACATTATACTGACAGCTGAAGGAGTGCATAGAGAGATCCTTCTGAGAGCAATTTCTGACAGAACAACAGGGCAGAAGAATCAGTTCTCATTTCCTATACATGAACCTTGACACCTAGGAACCTACAAACAGCACCAAGAGCTCTGCAGCAGGGTCTAAATGTTGTCCTCTTACAAGGCAGTGATCAGCCACTCAAACTTATGCTTATCAAGTAAGGCTCCCAGCATTGTGTCACTTTCCCCCCCGCCCCCTTATATCTGTGTGTAAGAACACTGAATGCCACCTAGCAACACCTAAATCATTTAGCCACTTACTGCCTCATTTTGGGATGTGTTAGATGCTATTTATCTCAGTCAATGAAAGGGATGTGCAAGATTATCTTGTTAAGCCCCTGCAAAGTCCACTTTCAGAGCAAATTGCCAAGCTTTGTCTTTCTGAATGCCAGAAAACCACCTCCTGTGAGCAGTTATATTGCTAACTTCTTCCCTGGCTCGTTTAAGAGTCAAAAGTGAGCGTTCTGGAGCCAGGCCCGTGAAAGACTGCCAATATTTACAGGAAGAGAGGGAGAAAGACACACACACACACACACACACACACAGAGAGCAAAACCAGACAAGTAAAAGACTTTACAACCACTGAGAACAAGAAGACAGAAAATCTGCAAAGGAAAAAGAAACAACCAAAGAATAAAGTCGGTGGTGAAACTGGGTAGGAAAACTCCAACCCCCTGAACATTTCCCTCTTTTCAGAGAAACAAAAATCTTCTTCAGTGTTTTTCATCTGTGAGCCTGCAGCCATAGATGTTCTTGAGCCACTCATACAACATTGGTTATTTCCTGCCTGACCCCTTGCACACTTGGTGGCTTGCTGAATACTTTATGGAATGAATGGTCCTTGTCAGCCAGAAGAACTTTGTCACCCTAGACCCTTGTTAAGCTGTTCATGGCTCCTACTGGCAGGAGCACTGAGAGGAAGACAAGCTTGGTAGATGGAGTTGCTCTTCTCCACTTGGAGAACAAACTCCACTGTACCTATTCCTTTACTATACCTCCAGGAATAGGTAGACAGGGGGAAAGGGGGCCCTAGAGACCAGACTGGTGACAATCAATAGCAGCTTATGGTTTATGTCCCATATGGAAAAATCACAGAATCCTTAAGGTTGGAAAAGACCTTTAAGATTATTGAGTCCAGCAGTAATCCAACTAACCTAACCATATCCTGAAGCACCACAGTTACAGCTTCTTCAACACCTCCAGGGATGTTGATTCCACCACCTCCCTGGGCAGCCTGTTCCAACCCCTCACCACTGTCTCACTAAAGAAGTTTTTTCCTCATGTCCAACCTAAACCTTCCCTGGCACAACTTCAGTCCACTGCCTCTTGACCTGTCACTGCTTACTTGGAAGAAGAGATCACCCCCCAGCCTCACTCCAGCCTCCTTTCAGGTAGCTGTGCTTAAGCATTACAGAGATCTGGACTTCCACTGGGCCTCTGGTGGTCCTGACTGGCTGCTGGAGGGCTAGAGGACACAGAGAAGAATTTCTCTTGTGTCACAGTGTGGAATACTTCACAGAATCACAGAATTATTGAGGCTGGAAAAGACCTCTGAGATCATCAAGTCCAGCCTAGGACCTAACACCACCACATCAGCTAAACCATGCCACCAAGTGCCACATCCAATCATTCCTTAAAGATTGGAGATGACGACTCCAATACCTCCCTGAGCAGTCCATCCCAGAGTCTAATTCCCCTTTCCATGGTGAAGTGCTTCCTAACATCCAACCTAACCCTCCACTGGCACAGCTTCAGGCCATGCCCTCTTGTCCCATCACAAGCTGCCCAGGAGAAGAGCCTGACCCCCACCTTACTACAACTTCCTAGTTGTAGAGAGTGATAAGGACCCCTCTAAGCCTCCTCTTCTCCATGCTGAACACCCCCAGCTCCCTCAGCCTTTCCTCACAGGACTTTCCCTCCAGTCCTTTCCCCTGGTTGCTCTCCTCTGGACCTGCTCCAGCACCCTGAAGCGAGGGGCCCAGAGCTGCACACAATGCCAGAGGTGAGGCCTCACCAGTGCCATGTAGAGGGGCAGGTGTTAGCTATTTAAATACTAATTCCATGAGCTTAATGTCTGGGGAAAAGAACAAACCCAAAACATCACAATTTTGCTGCTCTGGAGATTCTAATGGGCAACTTCACATTTCACCCCTCCCTGCTAACACACAGCCTGGACAGATTGGTTTGTCATGCAGAAGACTTTGCTGGAAGCTGCTGGAAAACAGTTAAGGATTTGTACATCTCTGACAAATAGGTCTTTTGGTTCATCTTTTGGCTTCCCAAGGTGGTTTTATAACACTGAGTGCAATGGGAAGAGACAGTATTCAGCCCCCACAGAAAAACAGAAGTTACTCAGATAATTGAACGTAAAAGGCTTCCCTCAAACTGTTCCCATGTCAGACAATTTCAGAGGTGAAATTAGAGTGTATCTGGTGTGCAGCTGAATGACTCTGCTGTCTCCCAGCGTGGCAATGTGGGTTCACATTCCTGGGGCACTCAGAGCTCATGAGGAGATAGAAATTGAGGACAGACTGAGGGATTTGGGGCTATTCAGCCTGGAGAAGAGAAGGCTCTGAGGAGACCTAATTGTGGCCTTCCAGTATCTGTAGGGGGCTACAAGAAAGCTGGGGAGGGACTTTTGAGGGTGTCAGGGAGTGATAGGACTGGGGGGAATGGAACAAAGCTGGGAAAGGGTACATTCAGATTGGGTATTAGGAAGAAGTTGTTCCCCATGAGGGTGGTGAGACACTGGCACAGGTTGCCCAGGGAGGTGGTGGAAGCCTCATGCCTGGAGGTTTTGAGGCCAGGCTGGATGTGGCTGTGAGCAACCTGCTGTAGTGGGGTGTCCCTGGCCATGGCAGGGGGGGTTGGACCTGGCTGATCCTTGAGGTCCCTTCCAACCCTGACAATTCTACAAATTGTAACATAATTAAACACAGAATATAGAATCAACCAGGTTGGAAGAGACCTTCAAGATCACTGAGTCCAACCTATCACCCAACACCATCTAATCAGCTAAACCATGGCACTGAGTGCCTCATCCAGGCTCTTTTTAAACACTTCCAGTGATGGTGACTCCACCACCTCCCTGGGCAGCACATTCCAATGGCCAATTACTCTTTCTGTGAAGAACTTTCTCCTCACCTCCAGCCTAAACTTCCCCTGGCACAGCTTGAAACTATGTCCTCTTGTTCCGGTACTGGTTGCCTGGGAGAAGAGACCAACCCCCACCTGGCTACAACCTCCCTTCAGGTAGTTGTAGAGAGCAAGAAGGTCTCCCCTGAGCCTCCTCTTCTCCAGGCTAAATCTATTACAAGAGGAAGAAAATCCTGGGGGGCTGTCTCCAGACATAGCAGGGTGTCTGATACCTTTTCCATATTTGGGTCACATTGCCAATTTCCACAAAACAGGAAAGCTAACTGGGAAAAAAAAGAAAAGAAAGAAAAAAGGGGGGGAAAAGGAGAAATTTAAATTTAAAAATAGGTCACCACTTTAAAACAAAAATAATTTAACTTTATCACCACTTCACCATTAAATCAGCAGCTCAGGGTGAACTGCTAAATGGTAAAGGCATTCAAATGGTCTCTCCTGGCAGGAGCTCAGCACACTGAGAGCACTGCTCAGCTGCTACCACCTCGTGCTGCAGGAGGTCAGCTTTCATTTCATGAAGAGTTTGAAGTCTTCAGGCCCCCCTGGTTGAGAAGAGAGCCTTCAGAACATGGCCTGCAGGTATGGTGCACCTCAATGGCATTCTGCATTGCAATTTAGAGAGACCTCCAACTGCTCAGTTCAAGCCAGTCGCTGCACCTGCAAATAAATCAGCTCATGCAGCTCTCCAGTTCAACAGCAAGCAGTCAGTGGACCATAATCAGACAGTCTGAATGGAAAACCCCAGGGGACACCATTCAGTTGTTTCTGAATTGGATGCCTTGGAGATCAGTGTTATCACTGACTTCATTCTCTTCCAAGGACCAGAGTCATTCTCATGCTGCAGTCCCCTTTGGTAGGCTGGCCAGGGCAAGTGGGACTGTTCAAACAGCAAGCTAAAAAACTTTTCAAGTCCAAAAACTCAAGAACTTGACTCATGGGAAGAGCCTGACAGAGGAAGCCTAGAATCATAGAACTGTCAGGGTTGGAAGGGACCTCAAGGATCAGCCAGTTCCAACCCCCTGCCATGGGCAGGGACACCTCACACTACAGCAAGCTGCACAGAGCCTCATCCAGCTGCTAAAACCTCCAGGGATGAGGCTTCCACCACCTCCCTGGGCAACCTGTGCCAGTGTCTCACCACCCTCATGGGGAACAACTTCTTCCTAACATCCAATCTCAATCCACCCATTTCTAGTTTTTGTCCCCAGCAGCTACACATTGAAATTAGAACACCCTCAAAAATGCCCCACAAAAGGCCCTGAATCAATATAAGGCACAATGACAGACACATATTTCAATTGTATCGAATTCAGCTTGACAGAGTTCATATTTTGGAGCACTGTTTCTCAAACATTTTGGATACACCATCCTCCTTCAGGAGTATTAGTCTTTCTGGACCCTTCCCCTAATGGTCAGTTAGCCAGGAACAGGTAAGCCATCATCTATACTACAGCAGCTCAGTTCCTCTAACACAAGGAAAGAGGAAGTCTCTGAAGTCTAGAACTGGGTAGATTGAGATTGGATGTTAGGAAGAAGTTCTTCCCCATGAGGGTGGTGAGACACTGGCACAGGTTGCCCAGGGAGGTGGTGGAAGCCTCATCCCTGGAGGTTTTTGCAGCCAGGCTGGATGTGGCTGAGAGTTCTGTGATAGCACTGACTACTGGAGCTGGTCTCTCCCCAGTTAGTTCTGCCCTGTGGTCCCTACTTCCCTCTTGCTACCAGGACCTATTGTGGCTTTTCCCATCCCTGATCCTGCAGGAATTGGGAGGGTGTTCCTAGTAAGCCAGCATATTATTTTCCATTTTTCTCTCTGAACAATGAATGTCATTTCATACTGAATGTATACCACCTGAAAGTCTAATGGTTTTTGCACCTTTTTTTAAGAGCAGAGGTGCTCCAACACCCTGATCATTCTCATGGTCCAGAGGAGGGCCACGAGAATGATCAGGGGGTTGGAGCACCTCTGCTACGTGGACAGGCTGAGGGAGCTGGGGGTGTTCAGCCTGGAGAAGAGAAGGCTCTGGGGAGACCTAAGAGCAGCATGGAGAGAGTCTGTCTGTAAGGGCCTGCTGTGATAGGATGAGGAACAATTGCTTAAGCTGAAGAAGAGCAGATTTAAATTGGATGTTAGGAACAAGTTCTTTACTATGAGGGTGGTGGAACACTTCAACAGGTTGCCCAGGGAGGTAGTTGAGGCCCCTTCCCTGGAGATTCTCAAGGTGAGGCTCAACAAGGCCCTGGGCAGCCTGATCTAGCTGGGGGTGTCCCTGCTGACTGCAGGGAGGTTGAACTGCATGACCTTTGGAGGTCCCTTCCAGCTTGGACCATTCTGTGATTAACTCCCTCGAAAAATGCAAGAGGTAATAGTTTGGACTTGATGATCTCTGAGGTCTTTCCAACCTGGTTGATTCTATGATTCTATGTAGTTCAAGAAACATTGCTCCAGAAACAGACACACCATTAAGAAAAAAACACAGAAGCAAACCCAGTACAAAATCTTAAATGGTAATCTCTTGACACATTATCTGCATCAGTAAACAGATTTTCACTGCTAATATATTTTTCAGCTTGGATCAAGGTTATGACAATTCACTGAACAGAGTGTTTCCAATAAAACCAACTTTTGGGGGTTTATGAGAACAACCATGACATGAAGCAATGAAATACTCTCAACCAACTCATACTCACTAGGGAAAACAAACCCCAGCCAGAATCTGTTTTGCCCAGCTCCCACATGCTTTAAAGACAATGTGGTGGGTTGAAATTCCACCCCCCCCAACATTAAATTCACCAGACCAGCTCAGTTGGAAGCAAATGGAAGCTGCATTTACAGGCAAAGCTGCAGCCTACAATGGAATGCAATGAATATGCACAAAATCTACAGGATTTCCAATATTTATAGGTATTTACAATTAATGAACAGCACAAGGACCCCCCCCTGGACAAAGACCAGGGGAAGTTAACAGCTTCTCCTTCCCTGTCCCCCTTTACCCCCCTGTACAAAAGAAGGGAGAAAGGAGCAGAGAAGTTAATACCAAAACAATGCAGCCAAGGTCGAGCAGAAGCAAGTCAGTATCTCTCCCCAGAGAGAAAAAGCCAGAAGAGAGGAAAAGAAATCTTGGGAGCAAGATCTTGTGGTAGATATCTCTCCAATGGGCTTGTTTAGAATGATGTTTCTTTTCCTTTTCACACCCAGCAGTGATTTATTTACATTTTACTACTTTTCTGCTCAAGATCTGTGAAAGATTTTAAAGGTATAGCCTAAAACTACCACAGGCAACCAAGCAACTGAAGAGCAAATAAGTTAATGTTTTATTCCAGTTAACCAAGTGCAAAGCCGTTCATTCTAACCACAAATGAAGAGAGCAGACCATAGCATTGCCTCTAGATGAGCAGAGTGAGGAGAAGCACTACAAAACAATCAAAGCAGCATTTCCTCTCAGCCCAAGGACTGTTGTCATTGTTGCTGTTGCTTCTTAGGAGGCAGAATCTATTGTAGTGGAAATATGTTTCTTAGGAGGCTGAATCTATTGTAGTGGAGATAGGATGTGTGCCTAATCCAAACCAAACCAATGAAATCTGTTTGAAACCCCCACAACTAGAGATCCTGGAGCTGTTGGTGAGTTTATAGCAGCACAACTGAATCGCATCCAAAGCAGTACTTGGTGAAGTATGCAGAAGGTGACGTTGAAATCAGCTTGGTGCAGAGCGTGACAGAGTGTTTAAGAGGGGTCAGAAGGCTTTTTTATCCCAAGGCTGTGTGGCTGGCAGCTGGAGCTGCCTGCAAGCTCAGTGCCGTCAGGTAAGAGCTTTTTCACTGCACGTTGCTCTGCTGCTCCTTTCCGTATCATAAAGGCATTTGATGAAAAGTCTTCCACACTGCAGTAAAAGTCCAGCTTCTCTTGGCTAATTAATTAACAAAGCACTTTCCAGAAGGCAAAGGAGGACTTTGCAGCCAGCTTCTTCCTAGTGTGATGTTAGTGACTCACACAAGGTCCTCTGCACTCTGAGAATCCTCTCTCTATTGAACCTTGAACCACTGTTCAAGCATCACTTTGGGAAGCCTCCCTTTGAAACCTCCCCATAAATAACACAAACTGGAAAGAAGAAATAAAACAGACAGTCTAGAGTAGAGGGTATTTATTGACATCAGATTTTTCAGAACCAGGCAAGACTTTGGAGAGGTTAAGGAGAATGAAGTCACCTCTATAGCAAGTAAAAGAAAGCTTAAGCAGTGGATAATGAAGTCACCTCTATGGCAAGTAAAAAACAAAAAGCTTAAGCAGTGAAGGTGAAGCCTCATTGATTTGTTCATCACATTCAGTAGCAGTGAGAAATACAAACAGTGGAGTCTGAGCCAACATTCCAGGCTTTCACACAATGGATCAGAGTACCACCAAAATAAATAAGTAAATGAGGCAAATTCAGTAAGATTTCCAAGCCCATCTTACAATGAACACCTTCAACTGCAAAGACAACCACACCATTCCTCAAGGCCACAGCTGCCCAATTAAAGTGTTATAAAAGCAGTCATGAAAAAGGCTGAAAATCAATCAATCAATCAATCCATCCATCCATCCATCCCCTGACGTCACAAATTTGGATATGTTTCCAGAAAGCGTCACAGGAAAACTCTGAGTGGCTCTTGATAGATATTAAAACAATCAAGTGACTGAAAATCCTCAAACCAACCAACCCAGCATTGCCTTTAAGCAGAGCACAAGGCGGGGGGGGGAACCCAAAGGATTATTTTTCTCTCTGTACTGATTGAGCTTACAGTTGGAATTGAGGCACTTGTAAATACAAACTCATTATGTGATCACAGAAACACAGAATCACAGAAACAATCAGGTTGGAAAAGACCTTCAGGAACACCAAGTCTAACCAGTAACCCTACTCTGCACCCTTAAACCAGATCTCAAAGCACCACAACAAATGACCACACCAGGGGTGGTGACTCCACCACCTCCCTGGGCAGCACATTCCAATGCCTGACCACTCTTTTTCCTAAAGTCCAGTCTAATCCTAGCTAGTGTCAGCTTGAGCCTGTTTCCTCTTGTTCTATCACTAATTTCCTGTGTGAAGAGGGTAATCACAGAATCAAGCAGGTTGGAAAAGACCTCAGAGATCATCAAGTCCAATCTATTACCTAACACCTTCACCATGAGTTCTTTACCATGAGGATGGTGGAATACTGGGACAGGTTGCCCAGGGAGGTGGTTAGGGCCTCATCCCTGGAGATATTCATGGTGAGGCTTGACAGGGCTCTGGGCAACCTGACCTACTGGAGGATGTCCCTCCTGACTGCAGGGGGGTTGGACTGGATGACCTTTGGAAATCCCTTCCAACTGAAACCATTCTGTGATTCTACTTTCCCACTTGTCTCACTGCAATTTCATCATGAGATGATGCCACATTTTCCCTCTGTGCACTCCACTCACAGAACCAAAATCCACAGCACTTTGCAGTTTGCAGATCCTAACTCCCATTTGCTCAGAATTTTAGCCTCATATCCTAAGAGTCTTTTGAATTTTGATCACATTTTGTACTTTAACAGAATTATTACTCACTCACAATTTCCTTATAGCCTGTGCCTACTGAATAATACATGTGGTTCAATTAACTTAGCTGGGGGATGACAGCACTGTTATAACCTCCTCAATTATTTCATGACATCCTGATATCAGAAAACAAGTTATCATCCTTTCCCCTGCTTCCATAGATGACAGAAGTACTGGTTTTTCTTCCTTTTCCTTTCTTCTTTTTAGCTATTTGTGATAATTTTCTCCCTTTCCTCTCACATCACATCTGAGCAGCACCCCTACATCACAGAATACAGAATTAACCAGGCTGGAAAAGACCTTTGAGATCATCAGGTCCAACCTATCACCCAACACCATCTAATCAACTAAACCATGGCACCAAGTGCCTCATCCAGGCTCTTCTTAAAACACTTACAGGGATGGTGACTCCACCACCTCTCTGGGCAGATCATTTCAGTGGCCAATCTCTCTTTCTATGAAGAACTTCTTCCTAACATCCAGCCTAAACCTCCCCCTGGTACAGCTTGAGACTGTGTCCTCTTGTTCTGGTGCTGGTTGCCTGGGAGAAGAGAGCAACCCCCACCTGACTACAACCTCCCTTCAGGTACTTGTAGAGAGCAAGAAGGTCTCCTCTGAGCCCCCTGTTCTCCAGGCTAAGCAACCCCAGCTCCCTCAGCCTCTCCTCACAGGGCTGTGCTCCAGACCCCTCCCCAGCTTTGTTGCCCTTCTCTGGACACCTTCCAGCAACTCAACATCCTTCCTAAACTTAGGGGCTCAGAACTGGACACAGGACTCAAGGTGTGGCCTAACCAGTGCTGAGTACAGGGCAGAATGACTTCCCTGCTCCTGCTGGAGGCCAGGATGCCCTTGGCCTTCATGGCCACCTGGGCACACTGCTGGCTCATGTTCAGCTCCTGTCCACCAGTACCTCCAGGTCCCTCTCTGCCTGGCTGCTCACCAAACACTCTGTTCCCAGCTTGCAGCACTGCATGAGGTTGTTGTGGTCAATGTGCAGAACCCAGCACTTAGACTTGTTCAGTCATATGCCCTTGGCCTCTGCCCAGCTATCCAGCCTGGCAAGGTCCCTCTGCAGAGCCCTCCTGCCCTCTAACAGACCACAGAACAGTGATAGGGCAAATGGCAATTACACAAGAGGATTTCTGGGGGGAAAAAAAAAAGTGGGGTGGTTTTTGTGTGAGTTTTTTGTTTTGTTCTCTTTTAATTACTGAATTTAATTCTGTTAAACAAACAACATTTCTTCATCTATTTGAAATAGCTGTAAGGTGACACTGTGCTGTTAGTGCCTGAATCAAACAGCATCAGTTTCACGCTCTGGCTACGCAGAAGCTTTAACATCAGCTGACTTTAGCATCTGTTCACCTCTGCCCTGTGGAAATGAACAACAGAAATCTCCACATTAGGCAAGCTTCTGATGTTTGTCTTCAGCCTGAAGCTTTTTTGACACTCAGCCTGCTTAAGAAAACTGTTGTTTCTCTCACCCTGAAATAATGAATTACAGCAGACATGGCTATGCACACTGCACACACAAGCTCTGAACGAGGTTCTGGCCCTTTTCTGGTGTCATGTTTGAAAAAAAATCAGAACAGTATCACTGTGTGACCAGAATTCTCTCGCCAGTGTCTCTGTTTGTCCTCATATTAGCCTTAAAAAGATTCATATTTTCTATGCCACCAGTGAAAAATGACGTTAAAACCAATACAGAATACAGAATTAACCAGGTTGGAAATGACCTCAGAGATCATCGAGTCCAACCTAGCACCCAACACCATCTAATCAACTAAGCCATGGCACCAAGTGCCTCATCCAGGCTCTTTTTGAACACTTCCAGTGATGGTGACTCCACCACCTCCCTGGGCAGCACATTCCAGAGGCCAAATCTCTCTTTCTGTAAAGAATTTCTTCCTAACATCCAGCCTAAACCTCCTCTGCTGCAGCTTGAGACTGTGTCCTCTTGTTCTGGTGCTGGTTGCCTGGGAGAAGAGACCAATCCCCACCTAGCTACAACTTCCCTTCAGGTAGTTGTAGATGGCAATAAGATCTCCCCTAAGCCTCCTCTTCTCCAGGCTAAACACCCCCAGCTCCCATATTGCCATTACTCCCCCTCCCCAAACCTGTATGATTATGGATGACCTCTACCTAGGTTCTATCTCCACTGAATTTAGCTGTCCATACATCCTTTATCATCACATGGAGGTAAAGAGGCATGGACAGGGTCCAATTTACCTCAGCCTAAGGTAGATCACTGTAAAACAGGCCAAGAGGAAGGAACCAGTAACTGTTATGTATTGCCCACTGGCCAAAGGCAGCCAAAATGAAAAGCCTGAACAATATCTAGACATGGAGGTATCTACAAAGCAGATATCTACAGCTACATCTGTTGGAATAATACTCTGCTATCTGTATTCATAGATTCAAAGAATGGTTTAAGTTGGTAGGGACCCTTAAAGACCATCTAGTTTCAACCCCACTGCCATGGGTAGGGACACCTCACACTAGATTAGGTTGCTCAAGGTCTCATCCAACCTGACTTTGAACACCTCCAGGAAGGAGGTATCCATGACCTCCCTGGCCAACCTGTTCCAGTGTCTCACCACCCTGACTGGAAAGAATTCCTTCCTAATCTCCAGTGTAAATCTCTCCCTCTCAATCTTCAATCTATTTCCTATCATCCTATCACTACAAGCCCTTGTAAAGAGACCCTTCTCAGCTTTCTTCAGGTACTGGAAGGCTGCTCTAAGGTCTCCCTGAAGCCTTCTTTTCTCCAGGCTGAACAGCCCCAAATTTTTTATCCTGTCCCCACAGAGGAGGTTCTGCAGCCCTCTGGTCATCTTTGTGGCCTTCCTCTGGACCTGCTCCAGCAGCTCCAGGTCCCTCTTATGCTGTGGGCACCAGAACTGGAGGCAGTGTTGCAGGTGGGGTCTCACAAGAGCAGAGTAGGGGAAGAGAATCACCTGAGATGCAATCCAGAGCCAGAGAGAACACCCTAAAAGGTAGCTGGATTTTTCCTTCTGGAAACAATTGTGGAGTTTCAAGCAGGCCCAGGACTTTAGCTTCTGACTGCATTGCCTGTCCAAGGTCTGCAAGAATCCTCACTTTCCTCCTGGACTTACTTTTAAATGATGAAAATTAGTTTCTGTCCAATCTCTTCCCAACCTTTTGGAGCAGCCTGTGTTGAATGAGTTGCTTATTTGCTATTATCTGCATCAATGGCCCACGTCAGAAACTTCCTTCGTAGGGGTCTGCTGTGTAATTATTCCAGCACACGATAAATTGAAGCAAAAGGAAAGGTACAGGTAGGAAAATGACCCAATTCACCCAAAGACAGACCAAACTTACCCAAAGAGGAGTTGGACTGAAAGCATCTGACCCCCTTTAAAGCAGCAGTGTGCATTTTTCATGTGTATTTATATCCCCAACCAAAGCTGTGGTGAAAGGGAAGCCTTCAAGCACAGCCACTCATACACTCACACCATGCATCCAAACCTGCAATTTTATCTCCAGGCACTCAAAAGACAGGTGTGGTTTTTGGTTTGGCTGAATGATTTCTGTCACATGTCTAGCCAGTTCTTTAGCTCAGACAGGCCAAGGTATCTCAATCACTGCAAAGCTTACTCAAAGACCATGATGCATTTAACCACCAGGAAATCATTTTCATCTAGCTATGCATGTTTGAGAGAAGTTTTCCCACAGCATTTCTTCTTTGATTGAATCTCTTCCATATTTCAAATGGCAAAGACCAGGAGCTGGCAGTGGCATTTCCATCTCTCCTCTTCCTTTTTCTGCCCCAAGCCTTTCTCTCTCAAATGGACTTCATTTTAAATTAAACATTTGACTGTGACAACAAAAATGTCCCCATGAATGCATTCCTTATACTTTTCTAAGCATAACTTTATCTGAACACAATAATAATAAAGGGATTATTTGTCAGTTCCATCTGTGGGTTACATCCTTTTCATCAGGCTGGACATGACTTTTATTTCCTACAGTAATCCATCCCAGTGACAATTTTCTCCTGGAGTGAAACATGAAAGCTTTAATGAAACCATTCCATAAGTTTTCAGCACACTTGCAGGCTTACCAGAATTAAAGGCCCAGCTGGACATCCTAATGCTACACTTCAAAGGTTCAAATCTCAAGGAGAACTTTGACATGAGCATGGCTTTATTTACAGGTGGAAAATTGGATGGGTCAAGTGGTTTACTGAATGAAAATCACCTTATGAATTCCCCTCCATGACTGCAAAGTGAAAACTCAAGATCTTTGGGTTGTTTTTTTTCACCTCTTTCTTTGAGGTGAAGTTAGAGGCTAATGAGAAGGTTAACAGGCACTAGAGGCAGACTAAAATTGATCACTTTCTGAAGCAGGCTTGGCTAGAAAAGCTGTCTAAGGGCTGCTTCTCTGCATTGCCAAACAATGGAATGATCCCTTCTTAATTTGGAGAAGCAGCCAGACTAAAATTGATCACTTTCTGAAGGAGGCTTGGCTAGAAAAGCCGTCTAAGGGCTGCTTTCCTGCATTGCCTAACAATGGGTTGATCACTTCTTAATTTGGGAAGGCTCTACTGCCAGGTTGGATTTGTTTTTCAGCTAAGCCCAGAGGAGAACCAAACTGCAGAGGAAGGAATTTGAGAAACAGTTGTTCAAGGTACACCAAAGCAAATCCGTACGCTGCTGAGATGAAGCACAACAGAAAAAAAAGAAGCATCACTGAGATAATCTTAAAGAGTTAAAAATGATGGTGCATGACTTGATGATTCAAGCTTCATTACCTGCAGAGCAAGGGGCTTCCATCTCATATTTTTCAGTAAAGCTGGTGCTGAGGTAAGCATGCTCTGAGGTCGCTTTTTCAAAGTTAAGATAACACCACTCGGGTCCTCTCGTAGTGCATTCACCAAATTTTTCAACTGCCACCCCACCTGGTAACCAGCAAAATCATTACAATAAAGTTGAGGTACAGTAGGCAATATGAAATGTTCCCTTTTTTTTTTTTAAATAATTATTTTTATTTACTTTTTTAAAAATAAGGTTACTAAAATAGCGTAATAGGAGTGTATATCAATATGGATAAATAAATATATATATATATATATATATATAAAAATAAAGATTAGCTCTAGAAAGGTGGGGGGGAGGTAGGAAATGAAGTCAATTACTGCATCAAAAATCACAACAATAATTACAGTGCATTAAGCTGGATAGGCATCAGTTACAGAATACAGAATTAACCAGGTTGGAAAAGACCTTTGAGATCATCGAGTCCAACCTAGCACCCAACACCATCTCATCAACTAAACCATGGCACCAAGTGCCTCATCCAGTCTCTTCCTAAACACCTCCAGGGATGGTGACTCCACCACCTCCCTGGGCAGCACATTCCAATGGCCAATCTCTCTTGCTGGGAAGAATTTCTTCCTAACATCCAGCCTAAACCTCCCCTGGTACAGCTTGAGACTGTGTCCTCTTGTTCTGGTGCTGGTTGCCTGGGAGAAGAGACCAACCCCCACCTGGCTACAACCTCCCTTCAGGCAGTTGTAGACAGCAAGAAGGTCTCCCCTGAGCCTCCTCTTCTCCAGGCTAAACACCCCCAGCTCCCTCAGCCTCTCCTCACAGGGCTGTGCTCCAGACCCCTCCCCAGCTTTGTTTCCCTTCTCTGGACACATTCCAGCATCTCAACATCTTTCTTGAATTGAGAAGCCCAGAACTGGACACAGGACTCAAGGTGTGGCCTCAGCAGTGCTGAGTACAGGGCAGAATGACTTCCCTGCTCCTGCTGGCCACACTCTTGCTGATCCAGGCCAGGGTGCCATTGGCTTTGTTGGCAACCTGAGCACACTGCTGGCTCATGTTCAGCTGCTGTCAACCAGTACCCCCAGGTGCCTCTCTGCCTGGCTGCTCTCCAGCCACTTTGTCCCCAGCCAGTTCAGGGGTTAGAATTAACAAGCCACTGGTACTCCACTGTAAATGCAGAATTCAATCTCCCAGGTGTTTGCTTTTCCAAAACCAGCTCTGCTAGGTGGACTTCAGAGTGTACAAAGTTCAGAGGTCCTAGCTCCTGCATTGACAGTTCAGTTCACAACTCGGCATTTTGCACTCCATGGCTACTATTGAAAGTTCAACTCATAACTCAGCATTCTGTACTCCATGGCTACTACTGAAAGTTCAGTTCACAACTCAGCATTCTGCACTCCATGGCTACTATTGAAAATTCAACTCATAACTCAGCATTCTGTACTCCATGGCTACTATTGACAGTTCAGTTCACAACTCAGCATTCTGCACTCCATGGCTACTCTGGAAAGTTCAGCTCAAAACTCAGCACTTGGTACTCCATGGCCATTACTTAAACCTCAGCTCAAAACTAAGTAAGTTGCGCTCTATGGCTACTATTGAAAGTTCAGCTTGAAGCTCAGCATTCTGTACTCCATGGCTACTACTGAAAGTTCAGTTCACAACTCAGCATTCTGCACTCCATGGCTACTACTGAAAGTTCAGTTCACAACTCAGCATTCTGTACTCCATGGCTACTACTGAAAGTTCAGTTCACAACTCAGCACTTGGTACTCCATGGCCGTTACTTAAACCTCAGTTCAAAACTAAGTATTCTGTATTCTATGGCTACAACTTAAAGTCCAGTTCCCAACTCAGCTTTCTGTACTCTCTGGCTACTACTTAAAGTTCACCTCAAAACTCAGCATTCTGCACTCCATGGCTACTACTGAAAGTACAGTTTACAACTCAGCATTTTGTACTCCATGGCTACTATTTAGAAGTCCACTAACCACATGTAGTCCTCTTACATTTACTCTCCTAGCAGCTTATGCAAGCACAAAGCAGTTCAGGAAAATCTTCTGCTCTTCACACTGCTATCAAAATAAAACCAGAACCACAAGGCCTTTTGTTTTGTTGTTGTTCCTTTTATCTATAGTATTTCTTTCATGATCATTGCAGAAGCAAATAGTAAATCAATGAGAGAAATGTAGCCTAGCCACTGCTTGAATATTAGCCCCAAAGGCAGAGTTTCTTAATTTAGTGACAGCACTTTGAAATAGTTTTGAAATGAAGAATTTGACTGCCATGGAAAGCAACAAGTCCTTGTGGGTAAATTGCAGGTTAGAACTCTCTGAATCCTTTGCTTCACAGTTTGTAAACAGAAGGACCTAAAATCTGAAACCAGTAGAACCCTTTCTGATTAAAGGGACCTGAAATCTGAAACCAGCAGAACTCCTTCTGAATAAAAGGACCTAAAATCTGAATCCAGCAGAACTCTTCCTGAATAAAGGGACTTGCAATCTGAAACCAGTAGAACTCTTTCTCTGAATAAAGGGACCTGAAATCTGAAACCAGTAGAACTCTTTTGATTAAAGGGACCTGAAATCTGAAACCAGTAGAACCCTTTCTGATTAAAGGGACCTGAAATCTGAAACCAGTAGAACTCCTTCTGAATAAAAGGACCTAAAATCTGAATCCAGCAGAACTCTTCCTGAATAAAGGGACTTGCAATCTGAAACCAGTAGAACTCTTTCTCTGAATAAAGGGACCTGAAATCTGAAACCAGTAGAACCCTTTCTGATTAAAGGGACCTGAAATCTGAAACCAGTAGAACCCTTTCTCTGAATAAAGGGACCTGAAATCTGAAACCAGTAGAACCCTTTCTGATTAAAGGGACCTGAAATCTGAAACCAGAACTCTTCTCTGAATAAAGGGACCTGAAATCTAAAACCAGTAGAACTCTTTTTGATTAAAGGCACCTGAAATCTGAAACCAGTAGAACCCTTTCTGATTAAAGGCACCTGAAATCTGAAACCAGCAGAACTCTTTCTCTGAATAAAGGGACCTAAAATCTGAAACCAGTAGAACTCCTTCTGAAAAAAAGGACCTAAAATCTGAAACCAGCAGAATTCTTTCTGAATAAAGGGACGTGAAATCTGAAACCAGTAGCACTCTTTCTCTGAATAAAAGGACCTCAAATCTGAAACCTGCAGAACTCCTGAATAAAGGGACCTGAAATCTGAAACCAGTAGAACTCCTTCTGAAAAAAAGGACCTAAAATCTGAAACCAGTAGAACTCTTTCTGAATACAAGGATTTCAAGAATGCTGGAATGCTCCTTTTCAGTCCAGTGTAGTGGGTCTATGGCTGTTATACTTTGAATAAAATGAAAGAGGAAGGCAATCAGCTTCAGCTCCATTTCCACATCCCAGTGAAGCCTCCGTTCTGTTTCAACAGTTTACACACCGAGTCTCTGTGCATCCAAGCTTTGTGGCTTAATAATATGACTTTATAAACAGTTATTTTGTTATTTACAAGGCTGTTTTCTTACTCATACTTCCACCACAGGCTCACAGGATGTTAGGGGTTGGAAGGGACCTCTGGAGATCTTCCAGTCCAAGCCCCCTGCCAGAGCAGGAGCATAGAGTCCAGCACAGGTCACACAGGAAGACATCCAGGTGGGGCTGGAAAATCTCCAGAAAAGAATGTTCCACAACCTCTCTGGGCAGCCTGTGCCAGTGCTCTGTAACCCTCATAGTGAAGAAGTTCCTCCTCATGTTGAGGTGGAACCTCCTGTGCTGGAGTTTATATCCATTGCCCCTTGTCCTATCACAGCGTGCAGCCTGTTCCCTCCCTCTTGACCCCCAGCTCTCAAATATTTATAGACATTAATTAAATCCTATCTTCCCTTCTCTAGAATAAATAGCCCCAGGGCTCTCAGCCTCTCCTCACCAGACAGTGCTCCAGTCCCTTCAGCATCCTTGTAGCCCTCCCTTGGACTCCCTCCAGCAGATCCCTGTCCCTCTTGAACTGAGGAGCCCAGAACTGGATGCAATATTCCACTCACTAGGGCAGCGTAGAGGGGGAGGAGAACCTCCCTGGATCTGCTGGACACAGTCCTCTCAATGCACCCCAGGACCCCATTGGCCTTCTTGGCCACCAGGGCACATTGCTGTCCCATGCAGAACTTGCTGCCCACCAGCACTCCCAGGTCCTTCTTCCCAGGGCTGCTCTCCAGCAGATCCCCTCCCAGGCTGTACTGCTGCAGTTTATTCTTCCTTCCCAGCTGCAGGACTCTGCTCTTATCCTTGTTGAACCTCATTAGGTTCCTTTGTGCCCAGCAATCAGTCTGTCCAAGTCTGTGGCTGAATGGCCACACTCAGAATGACCACTCCTTAGAAACAACACATTCCTTGCATCTCCATAATGCTACCCTGGGCTTATGCAAGGTTTTATCTGCTAGCCAAAAGAAAGAATTGAAGGCCTACAGTTTATGTAAGGCATTCTCTGCATGTAAGCTATTGCACACATTCATTCCCTGATGTAACAGCTGAAGAGGCCCTACATCTGGGTGGGGGCAATCCCAGGCACAGATATAGACTGGGCATGGACTGGCTTGAGGGCAGCCCTGAAGAAAAGGACCTGGGGGTGCTGGTGGATGAGAAGCTCAACAGGAGCCAGCAGTGAGCACTTGCAGCCCAGAAAGCCAACCAGAGCCTGGCCTGCATCAAGAGAAGTGTGGCCAGCAGGTCGAGGGAGGTGATTCTCCCCCTCTGCTCCACGCTGGGGAGACCCCACCTGGAGCACTGTGTCCAGTTGTGGAACCTCTGTTACAGGAAGGATCTGGAGGTGCTGGAAAGTGTCCAAAGAAGGGCCACAAGGATAAGCAGAGGGCTGGAGCTGCTCTGCTATGAGGACAGACTGAGGGAGTTGGGGTTGTTCACTCTGGAGAAGAGAAGGTTCTGAGGAGACCTAATTGTGGCCTTCCAGTATCTGAAGGGGGCTACAAGAAAGCTGGGGAGGGACTTTTGAGGGTGTCAGGGAGTGATAGGACTGGGGAGGAATGGAACAAAACTAGAAGTGGGTAGATTCAGCTTGGATGTTAGGAAGAAGTTGTTCCCCATGAGGGTGGTGAGACACTGGCACAGGTTGCCCAGGGAGGTGGTAGAAGCCTCATGCCTGGAGTTTTTTGCAGCCAGGCTGGATGTGGCTGTGAGCAACCTGCTGTAGAGTGAGGTGTCCCTTCCCATGGCAGGTGGGGCTGGAACTGGCTGATCCTTGAGGTCCCTTCCAACCCTGACAATTCTGTGATTCTAAGAGAGATTTCTGGAAAGGAATGCTTCTGCTGAAGAAAGCAGCACAGGGAGCCTTGAGGAGAACGTAATGTCACCCCAGTTTAAGGAGTCAGGATGTCAAATTCTTGCCATTTCTGCTGGGTAGGAAGCTGCGTGTGACAGCTGTGCTCTAAAGCCATCTGCTTCTCACTGAAACAACCAGTGGGATATAAATAAAATAGCGATTTTTAACATGATTTTTAAATGCACTTCCAGGCTTTGCAGAGAGAAACTGCACTGTGTGTTTCAGCTATGCCTTGCTTAGCAGTAATTGGGAGATTATGAAGTCTCTTTGTGAGAGTTAGGGGGATTAAAGAGGGGGGGAAATCAATTCAAAGCACTAAATCTGATGTATCCAATGTGAAACTCCATGAATGTGAACAGTTTAACGTCTTTTTCACAGGAAAATTCTAGTTTACAGTATCACAGAAACATTCAGGTTGGAAAACACCCCCAGGATCACCAAGTCCAACCGTGAACCCTACTCTACAAGGGTCACCCCTAAACCACAGCCCCAAGAACCACATCCAAACACATCCAGGCTTGGGGACTCAACCACCTCCCTGGGCAGCACATTCCAATGCCTGACCAGTGTTGCTGGGAAAAAATGCTTCCAACTATCCAGTCTAAACCTACCCAGTGGTAGCTTGAGGCCATTCCCTCTTTGTTCTGTCACTAATTACCTGGGAGAAGAGACCAGCACCAGCCTCTCCACAAGGTCCTTTCAAGTAGTTGTAGACAGCAATGAGGTCTCCCCTCAGCCTCCTCTTTTCCAAACTAACCATCCCCAGCTCCTTCAGTTGCTCTCCATCAGATTTATTCTCCAGGCCCTTCACAGCTTCCTTGCCCTCCTCTGCCCTGGCTCCAGCACCTCCACATTTCTCCTGTATTGAGGTGCCCAAAACTGAACACAGTACAGGTGTTCTCCAGTCATCTGATCATCTTTATGGCCCTTGTCTGTACCCTCTCCAGCAGCTCCATGTCTCTCTTATGCTGGGGGCATGATAACTGGATGAAGTACTCCAGGTGGGGTCTCAGCAGAGCAGAGGGGCAGAATCTGTGCTGCTGCTCTCCCTTCTTTGGTTGCAGCCCAGCATAAAGCTGCCTGCTAGGCTGCCACTGACCTTTGCTGGCTCATGGTGAGTTTGTCATCAACTGACACTGCCTGTTCAAAGGGTCAACTGAGTTCTACAGAAGTTCATGAGGGCTTTCTGCTTCCACGAGTTTTTCCCACACACATTTACAGTAATTCTTTCCTGACTTACAGATTTGTAGATGGGGAAATAAAAGGGGAAATAGCTTAATTAATTAGAATAGAATAAACCAGGATGGAAGAGACCTTTGAGATCATCGAGTCCAACCTAGCACCCAACGCCACCTAATCAACTAAACCATGGCACCAAGTGTCTTATCCAGTCTCTTCCTAAACACCTCCAGTGATGGTGACTCCACCACCTCCCTGGGCAGCACATTCCAATGGCCAATCTCTGTCTGGGAAGAATTTCTTCCTAACATCCAGCCTAAACCTCCCCTGGCACAGCTTGAGAGTGTGTCCTCTTGCTGGTTGCCTGGGAGAAGAGAGCAACCCCCACCTGGCTACAGCCTCCCTTCAGGGAGTTGGAGAGAGCAAGAAGGTCTCCCCTGAGTCTCCTCTTCTCCAGGCTAAGTGTAGCAGTTTGGGCTGCGTGCCCTCTGCTACGGGGGGTGTTTCCTGTGTCCAGAAGTCCAGCCCAGTGGGTAGACACAGGAAATAAGGTATTTCTACCATAATTCTCTGCACCACTATAAGAGCCTGCACGGGGTCTGGCACTTCTCTTTCTTCCCTCACTGTCACTGGGTAACTGGGGGAGACGTCTCCCGGCCATGGGCCTGGCTAGGCCCAAGGCCACAGGGGGATGGGCAGTCTCAGATCTGGCCAGCTGAGACTAGCCTAGCAGTAGGGGGGGGGGGGCGGAAGAAGAAGAAGCCCTGGGGGTCTTGGGTGCACCCTCAGGTGGGGATGGGGTGTTTCTGGGTTTGCTTTGGGATTTCTTTTGTCACTGTGCTTCTGGCTCTCTGCACACACTCACTGCTTTCCATTTAAACTTTCCATCACTTTTGCAATCCGTTTGTCTGAGCCATTATTTCCGCCCGAGGTGGGGAGGGGGTCTGCCTCAACCCATCACACTAAGCAACCCCAGCTCCCTCAGCCTCTCCTCACAGGGCTGTGCTCCAGACCCCTCCCCAGCTTTGTTGCCCTTCTCTGGACACCTTCCAGCAGCTCTTGAATTGAGAAGCCCAGAACTGGACACAGGACTCAGGGTGTGGCCTAACCAGTGCTGAGTACTTTGCACTTTTGAAGGCCAAGCAACATCTTCCTGCTGACTATGACATGCAAAGCCATCTGTTATTTTGTCCAGCTAAGCAAATATGCAAATTCCACTGCCATGTTTAACTTGGAAATGTTACTGGCATGGGGAGATAATCAAAATTCTTATTCTCTTAATTGCCATGCAACCAGAGCTCTTGGACTTATCAATCACTTCCAGCTTCAAGCTTTCACTCATTTTCCAGCTTGGAAAAAATAAATAAATGAGAAATTCTAGGAGGAAATTGTATTCATTTGTGGTTTCTAAGAACTTCTACATCTAACACCCACCTTGCATTTTATAAATAAAGATTAGTGCAGAAGGAAGGAAAAAAGACCCAACCAAACCACATCAAAAACCAACCCAACACCACCCTGCATTTCAAATCACTGCCTATCAAACTTAGCACATTGGTAAGCCACTCAGAATCTGACAAGAAACTCTCTGGTGTCATGCTGTTAAATTAACAGATTGATTGCCATGAACCCCAGCCACAAATAAGGATTGGTCAGCTGGCAGCCCTAAGAAACAAATATGTTAGCAGCAAGCATTTCACACAATCACAGAATTAAACTGGCTGGAAGAGACCTCCAAGATCATCAAGTCCAACCTATCAACCAAACCTATCTAATCAACCAGACCGTGGCACTAAGTGCCTCATCCAGTCACAAACACCTCCAGGCATGTAAACCCCACCACCTCCCTAGGCAGCACACTCCAATAGCCAATCTCTCTTTCTGGGAAGAATTTCTTCCTAACATCCAGCCTAAACCTCCCCTGGCACAGCTTGAGACTGTGTCCTCTTGTTCTGGTGCTGGTTGCCTGGGAGAAGAGACCACAACCCACCTGGCTACAACCTGCCTTCAAGTAGTTGTAGGCAGCAATAGTCTCCTCTGAGCCTCCTCTTCTCCAGGCTAAACAACCCCAGCTCCCTCAGCCTCTCCTCACAGGGCTGTGCTCCAGACCCCTCCCCAGCTTTGTTGCCCTTCTCTGGACACCTTCCAGCATCTCAACATCTTGCCTAAACTGAGGAGCCCAGAACTGGACACAGGACTCCAGGGTGTGGCCTAACCAGTGCTGAGTACAGGGCAGAATGACTTCCCTGCTCCTGCTGGCCACAATTGCTGATGCAGGCCAGGATGCCATTGGCCTTCTTGGCCACCTGGGCACACTACTGGCTCATGTTCAGCCTACTATCAACCAGCACCTCCAGGTCCCTTTCTGCCTGGCTGCTCTCCAGCCACTCTGTCCCCAGCCAGTAGCACTGCATGGGGTTGTTGTGGCCAACGTGTAGAACCTGTCACTTAGACTTGTTAAATCACATGCCCTTGGACTCTGCCCAGCTATCCAGCCTGGCAAGGTCCCTTTGCACTCCCTACAGCTGCAGATGCCTGGAATAGCTAAAAAAAAGAATAATAAATTATTTGGAAACCCAGAAGTTTTCCACCTCCAGCAAACATTACTGGGTGAAGAAATCCCAGAGGATGTTTATAGAGCACAGGCCACCGCAGTGGTGAATCCATGTGGTGGGAGAAGCAGTGTCAGGAGAGCAGCAGATGCCTTTCAGGGATTTACCCAGCTTCTTAAGCTGGTATGATGATGAAGGTCCATGCTTACATAACAGCTTTCCCCTGCAGAGGAGAGTTTAATAATCTTGTGATTGCATATGCTGCAATTCTAATTAGAGAGCATCTTGGCTATATATTAGCCAGATCAATGCAATTTTAATCCAACGTTCAAGCCAGTTGTCTGCAAGCCTTACAAAGTCTAAATCTGCCCTCCTCAAGCTTCAATCCATTCCCTCTCAGCCTGTCACCACAAGCCCTTGTAAAAAAAAAAAAATCCCTTCCTGGCTTTCTTGTAGCTTCCTTCAGGTACTGGATGGCTGCTCTAAGGTTTCCCCCAGAGCCTTCTCTTCCCCAGGCTGATCAGCCCTACTCTCTCAGCCTGCCCCCACAGCAGAGCTTCTCCAATCCTGTGTTCAAAGTCACAACAAAGCAGTTTATGTGAGGTACACTGAACAAAAGCACAGCTTTTACCTGAGAACCCCCCAACATTTCCCTGCAACTTCTGCTTTCTTCCACCAAACTATGAAATAAGGGTTTTCTATGCTCATTTTTGGCTATGTAAACTGAAGCTCACCATGAAGAGACTTCCCCCAAAAGAAACTAAGTTAGGAGTCAAATGCAGAGCTAAACACAGCAGCTCCTGCCTTTCATTAAGCTGCTCTGATCACATTTACCCATCAGAAAACACATCTGATTCAGAGTACAGCTTCTCACTGATTTGATTAGCAGCAATCAGCTCAAATCCACCATAACTCCACAAGCCTCACAAATGTTAGTAACAGGACTGCAGAGCACCTGGGCAATGGAGATCAGCATCTGTTTTGTCCATGGTGGGAGGGGGAACTGAAGCCTGAATTACCCAGGGACGCAACATTAGTTCTGCATTGAAGCTTGGACACTCTTTAATAACATTGCTTACCTTTAACTTTTTCACTGACACAATCAACCTTCAGCTCAGAGCTACCTCACTCTTTTTGCTTTTGAATCATTGCTAGCAACATCCTAGAACAAATAAACGAGTATATTTGTCGGGAACAGCAAAGACTCCAACTTTATTGGTTAGATTACATCCTAATTCACAGATAAAAGGTCAGTGGCTAGATACAATTTGGAAAGCAAAAATAAAAAGGTCTCACTTCTTTCTTTCTTTCCTTCAGGGTATGGCTCTAAAAAATGGGATTGATTTCTGTTCACTCAGTTTTGGTGCACCTCTGAAATCCTCCCTCATTTGGGAACCTGCTCTTTCCCACAGTGACTGAGTGCCTCCAGTGTGATGACTCTAAGGCATCTTTCCCTTCAGCCAGGAGCACAAATAACCAGAAGAGATCACAGGAGGTTAGAGGTTGCAAGGGACCTCTGGAGATCATTGAGTCCAACCCCCCTGCCAGAGTAGGACCATAGAATCCAGCACAGGTCACACAGGAACACATCCAGATGGGGCTGGAAAGCTCCAGAGAAGGAGACTCCACAACCTCTCTGGGCAGCCTGTGCCAGTGCTCTGTGACCCTCACAGTGAAGAAGTTCCTCCTCATGTTGAGGTGGAACCTCCTGTGCTGGAGTTCATATCCATTGCCCCTTGTCCTGTCACAGGGCACAAGCAAGCAGAGGCTGTCCCTGTCCCTTCCTTCCTGACCCCAGCCCTCAGATATTTACAAACATTTATTAGATCCCCTCTCATTCTTCTCCTCTCCAGGCTAACCAGCCCCAGGGCGCTCAGCCTCTCCTCACCAGGCAGTGCTCCAGTCCCTTCAGCATCCTCATAGCCCTCTGCAGCAGATCCCTGTCCCTCTTGAACTGGGGAGCCCAGAACTGGGTGCAGTATTCCAGGTGAGGTCTCACCAGGGCAGAGTAGAGGGGGAGGAGAACCTCCCTGGATCTGCTGGACACACTCCTCTCAATGCACCCCAGGATCCCTTTAGGTCTCTTGGCCACCAGGGCACATTGCCATCCCATGCAGAACTTCCACAAGGACACGTATAGGAGCCCAGGGCTCTAACTTCATTTCAGCAGAGCTCAGAAGAGACACTTCAGCACCTCTGGGTGACCATAGGTGAGAATAAAAGCAGCTTACATGCTTACATCTAAGCAGGCACAGCACGTTGGTGGTACAAGGGGAATGCTCAGGAGGAAGGAGTTAGGCAGCCTGGATCTCACCCCAGTTTCTCACAGACAGAATCATGGAAGAGAATCTTAGAATAGCCCAGGCCAGAAGGGACATCCAAAGATCATCCAGTCCAATCCCCCAGCAGTCAGCAGGGAAATCCCCAACTAGATCAGGTTGCTCAGAGCCCTGTCAAGCCTCACCTTGAATATCTCCTGTGAAGGGACCTCAACCACCTCCCTGGGCTACCTGTTGCAGTGTTCCACCATCCTCATGGTAAACAACCTGCTCCTAACATCCAGTCTAAATCTGCTCTTCTCCAGTTTGAAGCCATTGCCCCTTGTCCTGTCATTAGAGACTTTTAGAAACAGTCTTTCTCCATCCTTCTTGTAGCCCTCTTCAGGTACTGGAAGGCTGCTCTTAGGTCTCCCCAGAGCCTTCTCTTCTCCAGGCTGAACAACCTTAGCTCCCTCAGCCTATCCTCGTATCAGAGGTGCTCCAACTTCCTGATAATTTTTGTGGCCTTCCTCTGGACCCTCTCCATCAGGTCCATGTCCTGAATGAAGCTTCAAGAATGAATGTGGGTGGCCTCACCCTTCCTCTGGGGGAGAGAATAAGCTCTCTTCTCCATATTTCCCATGGCATAAGGAACATTCTCCTCAGGAGTGACCCTGCACTATTAACCCAGCACAGCCACCTCTGCCTTAGAGTAACTCTCTTATCCTGCACTGTGCTTCATCTCACAGTGGGAATTTGAGGGGTGTGTGTGTGCACTGCATATCCTCACATTTAAATTCCCACAATGGTTGTCCTGGAATTCAAATGCTACAGACATACAAACACAGATGCACACACACACAGAGCACTAGCGTGGTTTCAGATTAAATGTACATGATCACAGCTTAATGTTTCAGAAGGATTCCAGCGAGTCAGTTAATTCCAGTGGTCTTTGACTCCTCTCTCTTTTCAGTGCACAAATACACCACCTGAGATCCCCAGGTGCTCTGTGCTCTCCTTGAGGCAGGTGTTTCTCAAGACTGGCTTCAGAAAATGAAAACAAATGAAGATGCATACAAAGAAGTTGTACAGAAAATAGAGCAAAGAAGCCTTGAAGGTCACTAACAACAAAGTAACCCAAAACCAACAACAACAACAAAAAAAACCCCAACACCACCACCCCCTCCTCCCCCAAAAAACAACCCCAAACCAACCTCCCTCCCCCCCAAAACCCCTGAAATCAACAACAAAACACCACCAACACTAAAAGCCTTTCACTGAGCTGAAAACTTATGTAGCATCACTAAGGCAAACTAAGAATAGGGACAGGGAGAGAAAGGAAATTGTCATCATCAAGCAGCAATTTTTTTAGCCATGAGAGATCTTTCCTTTCTGTTCCATTTTACTGCTATAACAATAATTAATCAGTCACAGACCATGTACAGCATTCAGGCCCCTGAGGTGTCTAAGCCAGTGCTGGGGAGGTCAAGCATGGAATTTAGAGTTGTAAAATTGAGGCTGGAACTTCTTCCTAACATCCAAGCTGAATCTAACCATTTCTAGTTTTCTTCCATTCCCCCCAGTCCTATCACTCCCTGACACCCTCAAAAGTCCCTCCCCAGCTTTCTTGTAGCCCCCTTCAGATACTGGAAGGCCACAATTAGGTCGCCTCAGAGCCTTCTCTTCTCCAGAGTGAACAACCCCAACTCTCTCAGTCTGTCCTCATAGGAGAGCAGCTCCAGCCCCTGCTCATCCTCGTGGCCCTTCTCTGGAAACCTTCCAGCACCTCCAGATCCTTCCTGTAACAGAGGCTCCAGAGCTGGACACAGTGCTCCAGAGCAGAGTAGAGGGGGAGAACCACCTCGCTCAACCTGTTGGCTATGCTTCTCTTGATGCAGCCCAGGATGTTCTTGACTTCAATTTCCCTGCTTCAATTCTTCCTCCCTCATGACACAGCCTTTACTTGCTTTTTTTACTGTTTTGATACACTTTTACAACAGCTATCACTTCCTCACACTTGCTTACAATTGCCTCCTAACTTGATCAGAGGAAGGCAATGAATTATGCAGGAGAAGATCAGGCTGGACCCTGAAGACCAGCTGTGAAATTTACACAGCTGCTAGCTGCACAGAGCGCAAAGGTGTTTAAAACTATGAAGTCCTAATTCCTGCATGGCCCAGGCTGCACATAATTATCAGCCAATTAATTTGGACAATTTTTAAGACATCTCTCCTTACCTTTCATCTCCTTCTCTAATTTTCACAGACTCATAGAATTGTCAGGGTTGGAAGAGACCTCAAGGATCATCCAATTCCAACCCCCCTGCCATGGCCAGGGACACCTCACACTACAGCAGGTTGCTCACAGCCACATCCAGCCTGGCTGCAAAATCCTCCAGGGATGAGGCTTCCACCACCTCCCAGGGCAACCTGTGCCAGTCTCTCACCACCCTCATGGGGAACAACTTCTTCCTAACATCCAAGCTGAATCTACCCATTTCTAGTTTTGCTCCCTTCCCCCTCGTCCTATCACTCCCTGATACCCTCAAAAGTCCCTCCCCAGCTTTCTTGTAGCCCCCTTCAGATACTGGAAGGCCACAATTAGGTCTCCTCAGAGCCTTCTCTTCTCCAGACTGAATTTTCAGCAATCTCAATTAAAAGGAAGATTATTAGTAGCAGAAAAATACCTTCCTTCCTTCCACTCCAAATACACATACCTGAACAGTAAGGCCTTTTAACCAAATTCTTATCAGGCAAAAAGTATAATATGATCTATTTCCTGTTCTACAGGCATCAACAGAAAACTCCAAGTCTACTTATTATGGGCTACCTGGGCATAAAACATGCTCCAATCTTGTACTCCACACCTCAGAGTTGAAGAAATGGTGGAAGAACTGACTGCAGAACTGACAGTGCTCTCATTTTAAATTGCTTTCAATTGCCTGCAAATCCAAACTGTGCTATACAAGAGTATAGAAATCAATTTTTATGAAGAATATTTGCAAAGAAAGTTTGGCAGCACAGAGTTTATCACTGATTCTGTTGGAAACATTAAAACCACTTATAACATCTGCATCTTGGGAGGAATAACAAAAGGCACTAGGACAGGTTAGGAGCTGCCCTGCTGGAGAGCAGCTCCAGAGAGAAAAACCTTGGAGTGCTGGTGGACAGCAAGTTCTGCATGGGACAGCAATGTGCCCTTGTGGCCAAGAGAGCCAATGGGATCCTGGGGTGCTGCAAGAAAAGTGTGGCCAGCAGATCCAGGGAGGTTCTTTTCTCCCTCTGCTCTGCCCTGCTGAGACCACACCTGCAATACTGTGTCCAGTTTGGGGCTCCCCAGTTCAGGAGAGACAGAGACCTGCTGGAGAGAGTCCAACAGAGAGCCAGGAGGATGCTTAGGGACTTGAGCATCTCCCCTGTGAAGGGAGACTGAGACTCTGGGGCTGTTTAGTCTGGAGAAGAGAAGGCTGAGAGGGGATCTGATCAATGTCTATCAGTATCTGGGGGTGGGTGTCAAGTGGAGGGGGCCAAGCTCTTTCCAGTGGTGTGCACTAATAAACCAAGGAACAATGGATACAAACTTGAACATAGAAGGTTTCATCTCCACATGAGGAGAAACTTCTTTACAGTGAGGGTGCCAGAGCCCTGGAGCAGGCTGCCCAGAGAAGTTGTGGAGTCTCCTTCTCTGGAGGCTTTCCAAACCTACCTGGATGCACTCCTATGTGGATTACCCTAGGTGATACCACATTGCTGTCCCATGCAGAACTGGTTGTCCACCAGCACTCCCAGGTCCTTCTCTAGAGGTCTGCTCTCCAGCAGATCCCCTCCCAACCTGTACTGCTGCAGTTTATTCTTCCTTCCCAGCTGCAGGACTCTGCACTTACTCTTGTTGAACCTCATTAGGTTGCTCTCTGCCCAGCTCTCAGTCTGCCCAAGTCTCACTTTATGGCCTCACAGCCTTCAGGTGTCTCAGCCAAGCCTCCCAGTTTGGTATTATCGGCAAACATGCTGAGCAGAGAATCTGAAAAACCTCTTCCTAGCTTTGTCTAACAAAAGATTAAATGAGGTTAAGGGTCCAGAAAGGTATCATACCCCTATGAAATGTTTATTCCTGCAGAAAAACAAAATGTTATCACTCATGTTTCAGAGCAATGTTAGCAAAATCTCCTTGAACATTTTCTATTCCAAATACAAAAAGAATGCCAGCAACTAATTTCTGAGGGCTTGAATTCACCCACAAGAGTTTCCAGAGTAGAGAATGTGCCATATAAAAGCTGGGTGTTACCTACAGAATACATGACTCCAAGAAAATCCAACATATAGGTAACTTAGAGGTGTTTGAAGACACTAAACATATCAGCTTGCAGCAATAACTCACTGGATTGGCTCATTTTGCCAATTTAAACATATTTCCTGTCATCTGTGTTGCCATACATTCTGATGAGCTGTAACCAACAACCACAAATGCTGGGAATCAATATGTCCATCATGTCATATCACAGATTCATGGAAAGGTTTAGGCTGGAAGGGATCTTAAAGAGCATCCAGCTCCAGCACCCCTGCCATAGGCAGGGACACCTTCCACTAGCCCAGGTAGCTCAAGGCCTCATCCAACCTGGCCTTGAACACTTCCACAGCCTCCCTGGGCAACCTGTTCCAGTGTCTCACCAGCCTCACTCTGAAGAATTTCTTCCTACTCTCCAGTCTCAATCTGCCCTCCTCAAGCTTCAATCCATTCCCTCTCACCCTATCCCTACAAGCCCTTGTCAAAACTCCCTTCCTGGCTTCCTTGTAGGTCCCCTTCAGGTACTGGGAGGCTGCTCTAAGGTCTCCCCAGAGCCCTCTCTTCTCCAGGCTGAACAGCCCCCAACTCTCCCAGCCTGTCCCCACAGAGGAGATTCTCCAGCCCTCTGATCATCTTTGTGGCCCTCCTCTGGACCTGCTCCAGCAGCCCCATGTCCCTCTTACAGTGGGGGGACTAGAACTGGATGCACTGCTGCAGGTGGGGTCTCATACTTGCCTCAAATTCATAGCTTCTATTATACTCCTAGTAGGAGTATATGCAACATGCAAAAACTACCTCCAAAATAAAGAAACTATGCAGAGGGAATCACATAAGAACAGTCCAGCGTCTGAGAAGCCCCACACCATCCTGGGTCTACACCTTCCCCTGTTTGGAATATTTTTCTCTGCTGCTTTTAGCACTGATGCAACCAGAAAGCTCAGTGAGAAGAGTAATAATTTATGTAAGCAATAATATTGTTTTCTGCACTTTAAGTTGGTTAAACTATCCTGAGGCAAAATACACTCCTGAATTATATATGGGCAGAAAGAGGAGTGCTGCAACACACTGCAAGCTCTGATTTGCCTCAGTAACACTTTTCCCCCCCCTCTCCTGTTGTTTATATTTGAAATATTTTAGATGAGCCTTTAGAGGATACCAAGGATGGAATTTAAAGGGAAGTTTAAGACAGTGCCTAAATCCTTCCAATTTTAGTGCCACATAGCTATTTAAAAGTAAATAAATTCCTGTTTGCAAGGCAAAACTGATGCAGAAGATTCACACAGTTATTTAACCTCACCAGACCTCAATTTAAAGGACATTTTCTGAACTTAGCACCAAATTCAGGCCACATTTCATCACAGGCTCACAGGACGTCAGGGGGTGGAAGGGACCCAAAGAGATCATTGAGTCCAACTCCCCTGCCAGGGCAGGACCATAGAATCCAGCACAGGTCATAGAGGAATGCACCCAGAAGGGCCTTGAAAGTCTCCAGAGGAAGAGACTCCACAACCTCTCTGGACAGCCTGTTCCAGTACTCTGGGACTCTTACAGTGAAGAAGTTCCCCCTTGTGTTGAGGTGGAATCTCCTGTGCTGCAGCTTACATCCAATGCTCCTTATCCCATCACAGGGTGCAGCTGAGCAGAGCATGTCCTCTCCCTCCTGATGCCCACCCCTCAGATATTGATAGACATTGATCAGATCCACTCTTAGTCTTCTCCTCTCCAGTCTAATCAGCCCAAGGGCTCTCTGCCTCTCCTCACCAGGCAGTGCTCCAGTCCCTTCATGATCCTTGTACCCCTCTGTTGGACTCTCTCCAGCAGATCCCTATCCCACTTGAACTGGGGAGCCCAGAACTGGATGCAGTACTCAAGAGGTCTCAGCAGGGCAGAGCAGAGGGGGAGGAGAACCTCAGTGGATCTGCTGGACACACTCCTCTCAATGCACCCCAGGATCCCATTGGCCTTCTTGGCCAGCAGGGCACATTGCTGTCCCATGCAGAACTTGTTGTCCACCAGCACTCCCAGGTCCCTCTCCCCAGGGCTGCTCTCCAGCAGATCCCCTCCCAGCCTGTGCTGCTGCAGTTTATTCTTCCTCCCCAGGTGCAGATCCCTAATCACCCTTCTTTCTCTGTATGTCTCAAAATGTCAGGCCTCACTGATACAAACCACCAAAATCCTACATGCAAAATTCCATCCAACCAGGTAAGAAAGCTTATCTTAAAGCTTATCATTTTCATTACTACTGTTAGAAGTAAGAATCTGATCTTCCTCTCAAATAAATGCAAATAGATGTGCCATAAAAGCCAGAACAAATACCTAGCTGGGTGGAAATCTTAAGTTTGATAAGGCAGCTTCGCTACAGAGCACCATCACAACTTGTTGGAAAAACTAGCAGGCCTGAGTGTTTGGTGATGATAGAATGGTTTTGGTTGCAAGGAACCTCCAGAGGTCATCTGGTCCAACCCCCTGCAGTTAGCAGGGACATCCTCTATTAGATCAGGTCCAGCCTGACCTTGAAGATCTCCACGGACAGAACCTCAACTACCTCACTTAGCAGCCTGTTCCAGTGTTCCACCACCCTCATGGTGCAGAACTTGTTCCCAACATCCAGTCTAAATCTCCTCTTCTCTAATTTCAAAGCATTGCCCCTCATCCCATCACTGTAGGCGTTTGCAAGCAGTCCCTCTGTAGCCTTCCTGTAGCCCCCTTCAGGCACTGGAAGGCTGCTCTTAGGTCTCCCCAGAGCCTTCCTCTTCTCCAGGCTGAACAACCCCATTTGATGTGCTTCTTCAGGTCTGATAGTCGAAATAATCATGTTCTACAATGCCTTTCATACTAAAGTGCAAAAATACAATGGAATTACACCTAAGTAACCACAGGATACAACACTTGTGACTACTACATATGCCCAAAAGAAATATTAAGAACTCTCCCTGATGTGCTTAGATTTATCAAATTCCCTTGCATAGCTCAAGAGATAGCTTCCAATCAGTCAAGTTCCATGCATGTACAGTACATTTGATATTAAACTTAGCTGGAGGGTCTTCTCCTGAAATATTAGCCTCATTTGTGCAGAGGAGCTGACATGATGTACTGTGGCCCCAAGCTAGAAGTGGAACCCCACGGAGAACGACAGAACACTTGAAACAAATGGCTGCTGTATTAATAATGGCAATCATTAAACTGCTCAGTTCAATTGCTTGCAAGGACACACTGTAATTCACACTCTGCATTGACTTTTGCTACTCTGGAGGAAACTTCATACTTTGGACAAGGAATAGCTGCTTTCTCATACTGAGAGTCTGCTCTGCTACCAACCTTTTGCCTCGATCCTAAACAAAACCATCAGGAAAGAGCATGCATCTGTTCACACCAAGAGCAAGCTGCATGCCCTTGGTTTCCCTGCCTAGCACACCTGAAACATTTGCTTCATTTCTAACCTCCCAGGTTTAAAAAGCCCTATTTAAATTAAGCTAAGCACCCTGGGCTCCCTGTGGGAGTTTTTGCAGGCTGTCTTCTCAAAAAACCTTGTTCTACACACTACAGCAGAATAGAATAGAATAGAATAGAATAGAATAGAATAGAATAGAATAGAATAGAATAGAATAGAATAGACCAGACCAGGTTGGAAGAGACCTTCAAGATCATCATGTCCAACCTATCATCCAACACCACCTAATCAACTAAACCATGCAACCAAGCACCCTATCAAGTCTCCTCCTGAACACCTCCAGTGATGGTGACTCCACCACCTCCCTGGGCAGCCCATTCCAATGGGCAATCACTCTCTCTGTGTAGAACTTCCTCCTAACCTCCAAGTCTTCTGGCTTCCAGTAAATTGTCTTCATCTTAAACCTATAAACTATCTTCATCTCAAACCCACAAGGGCACAACATTTCCCACTCCCTGCATCCCTTCAACCCAAACCTTGTGTTACACTAATCCAACTGTTCACTTGCAGGTGAGCAAAAGATCTCCCAAAGCCACAGCTATGGAGCCTAACTCCATCCATCCAGTGACACCCAAGAGGACTGGGGCTTACCTTAAGGACTTTTTATGAACTATTGTGGTTTCGGAAGAGAAAAGGAAAATTGTAGCTGTTAGAATAAATATTTATCAAAAACACATTTATGATTTGTTTTTTTTTTTTTTTCTGTTCTACACATGCTGATGTGCCATGGCACCTCTATCTCCAATTCACACAGAACACAGTGATACATACCACAGTTTGGTGATTAACTTGAATCACTTCATCCCCAGCATGGATTTTCTTGCACCGATCTGCAGGTGACTGAATTTAAAATAAAAGAGATGATCAAGGGTACAGTTCTTACTGGTCATCATCTCTCTTGCAGCAAGTAGGGTGGCTAAGCTATGGAAATCAGGTTAGACCCAGCATGGCATTCCTACTGTGAAATACAGAATTAAAGAGGTGTTTAATAATTCACAGTTGCATTGGCGTTGGAGAGAAATAATCTGCGCTAGCGCACGCAACACAGTCAAACGTTAAGGAAGGTATAAATATTGCCTTATGAAAGGGTAATTGAGTCCTAAAGATTTCAAGAAAGGTATAAATATTGTCTTATGAAAGGATAATTGAGTCCTAAAGATTTCAAGAACGTTGTCAGTATTGTCTCATGAAAAGGGTAATCGACTCCTAAAGATCTCCTTTTCCTTTCGTTACGCCCAAAGAGCGCGTTCCTCTGCCCGGCCTCTCTTAAGCCTTGAAAGCCAATCCTGGGCTGAATTTCCAACCCATCAAGACAAGGGTGGCAATTCCTCATAAACAAACTGCACCTTTTTTTTTTAGCCTACCAAGTTTCATGATGTTGCAGAGACATTCAGGAAATGACCCTTCTTCAAAGAGTACACAAGGAGAGAGGATTTAGGTTAGGGACCTCTGGGAAGATTAGAGCAACAAAGCGGTAGCTTAGCTTCTGGTCGTTATTAGGGTGAAAGAAATGCAGCCAGTGGCAAAAGCCTACAAAGATCACATCCTAGAAAAAGATCATGCTTTCAAAACCTGAAAAGTAGGTGGTGGTTGGTTTGTTTCCCTTTGGCCTCAAAAACCCTCACCCTGACAACACCTAAATTAATAACCAAACAAAAAACCCAACAAAACCCCCAAACAAAACAAGCCCCAAACCAACCAACCAAAAAACCCCAAACAAAACAAACCCCCCAAACATCCCAACCCCCATCTCCTCAAAATAAACCCCCCAACACTCCCTCATAAAGTGGCAGCCCCCACAAGCTTTCCCTTCTTCTCTCTTCTACATGTGCAGTAGACCAACTGTTTTCTGAGGGAAATCTCCCTGTGCTTAGAGGAAAAATGAGTTCCTTCAGGTTTGCATAGTGACAGTGCTGTCATTTTTTCCTCTCAATGTGACTGACAGCCTCTGAAGCCATCTAATCAACTTCAAGGTAGAAGGTGAGACTGACACCTTGGGGAAAAAAAAGCCAAACAAAACCCACCCAAGTTGTTCAGGAGTAGGATTCTGAAAAGCCACTGTGAATTTTACAGAAAGGAATGAAATTAAATTCAGGATCAGGTGAGATCAAAGGTCACCTACAGAATAAGCTGAAAATGTGGATTGTATCTAATAAGCACAGAATGGTTTGGGTTGGAAGGGACCTTAAAGATCATCTAGTTCCAACCCCTTTGCCACGGGAGGGGACACCTCACACTAGACCAGGTAGCTCAAGGCCTCATCCAACTTGGCCTTGAACACCTCTAGGGTGGGAACATCGACAGCATCCCTGGGCAACCTGTTCCAGTGTCTCACTACCCTCACTGGAAAGAATTTCTTCCTAATCTCCAGTCTTAATCTGCCCTCCTTCTCCTCTCATCCTATCACTACAAGCCCTTGTCAACAGTCCCCCCCATGCTTTCTTGTAGGCCCCTTTCAGATACTGGAAGGCTGCTCTAAGGTCTTCCTGCAGCCACTTTTTCTTCATAACCTATGTCCTACATCCTCACTCCAAATACACGTCCCACAGCTACACCGTGACTTCCTATTTGATTTGCACATGATCCACTGTTTAAGGACAGGGTTTAAATGGAAGATACCCAAGAGAAACAGGAGGCTGAGAAGATGGGTCACTCATCACTCAGCCCTAAGAGACACTGTTCAGAATATCCTCACTCAAGGTGGGCTGCTCAAGGTGTAACTTTACTTACATACAGAACAGCAGCCTTGACTTTTGGGCCCCACACTGGCCTTAAAGATGTTGGCTGAGTGACTTGAGGAAACATTTTAATGCAGGTGGTTGTGTTCTAATGGCCTCTCTTCTGCTGCCATTTCACTACTCACACTTTACTAATTCCTACCTAACAATCTGTCTGATCCTTCCCTGCCATGCTGCTGGGTTTTTTTTGCTCAGATGTTACTTCCATACATAAGACTTCCAAAATCTAAATGCCAAGTGGATCTTGTGTCATTACCCTTGACCTCTACAGGACCTTATTATGGCACAAACTTTCCCTTGTGTTGACTTCAGCATATGCAGCCCTAAACCTTGAGCAAACAGCTAGTCTGTGTAAGAGTTTGCCAAGCCAGGAAAATATGGTCTGACCATCTTCAGACTGGGAAAGCCTACTTTCAAAACAAAAAGCAAAACAACAACTGATTGCCTCTATCACACTGCAAGGCAAGAGAAGAATTCATTCAGAAAGGAATCTCAAGGCTGTGGTCTCAGGCTACAGCTCTTGCTCCTAACCACTTTTTCCTCCCAAGTTAAGAACACAGACCCAGCTGTAAAGAGAGAGTATCTTTCATCATCACTGCTTGAGACCAACAGAGAATTCAAAGCTGATTCTTTCTTCAGATGTGCATGCTGCTAGTTAAGACAAAGATCCATTGGTGAAGTCCTACTAGGAGGAAGAGTGTTTCCCATCCCAGCTACATCTTCATGAGCTGGTTCAACAGAACTGAACAAGAGAGGAAGGTACCTGTCACTGAGGCTCATACACGGGCACTACACAAGCTGCTCAGAATCTTCTTAGGGTTTATTCTTCAGAACAGATTTAGTTTTCTCCTCGAGGATAAATGTTGTCTTTGTTCCATTCCCCCAGTGCACCTGCAGTGCCTGAAAGCCCAGGTTAGACCCCCTGGGAGGACATTTGCTGCCTGCCCAGAGTGGAGATTTTGGTGTTAATCCTTTTGAATGGCCTCTCTTTCCTGAGACCTAAGGGGAGCCCCAGCACAAACTCAAGCAGTGCACAGTGAGTGGGGACACTGGGAGCACTCCCTTCCAAGTCACACTCCTGCTGGAGGTGTACTGAATGCTACTCATTTAGAAAAGACTCCTTGTTGTTGTATTTTTTTATTCTATTGGAACACCAACTGACAAAATGGCCTCACCTGAAGAATACCTTGGGTTTGTGAATGAAAAGAATCTCTCCAACATGGTCTAAGAAGGGCTACTCAACAAGAAAGCTGTGTTCCCTAGCTGGAGCAAGACACCCCTTTAGAATCATAGAATCAACCAGGTTGGAAAAGAGCTCAGAGGTCATCAAGTCCAACCTAATACCTAAGACCTAACACCTCCTGGCAACTAAACCATGGCTCCAAGGGCCACATCTAAGCCTTTTTTGAACACCTCCAGGGACGGTGACTCCATCACCTCCCTGGGCAGCACATCCCAATGGCCAATTACTCTGTCTGGGAAGAACTTTCTCCTCACCTCCAGCTTAAACTTCCCCTGGCACAGCTTGAGACTGTGTCCTCTTGTTCTGTTGCTGCTTGTTGTGTTTGCAGTTCAGCTTAAGGAATGGAAAAGGTTCATGCCACACATAAACCTTTCACATGGAAATCACTGATGGGACAGAAGCCAGCTTGAGACTTCCAAACAAAAGAGAGGAGAGATGAACCAGAGAGCTAAACTTACTCTAATGGTACAGGACCACCAGAGAGAAGCTTTTGTGGGCCAGTGACCTGTGGTGAAGAACTATGCTCTCTCAGTGCTCAGGATTCAAAGCTCAGCTGCTTTGAACTGCAGGGTTGATGTGTTGGGAGGAGATGATTCCTAATGCTGAACAGCAAGATCCCAACAGGAAATGGGCTTTGGAGCTGAACATAAATACCTCAGCTGGCAAAGAAAGGAAAGGAAGCAGAGCTGTGGCTACAAAAACCTACTCCATGACATGAATGTGGCCATGCTGCTGGAAAGACAAATGCTTCCCTGGGATCTTGCAGGAAAGCAGAAGACATTGGAAGACTGTCTCACTTGAAGAAGCAGAACTGGAGAGGAAAAGGCCAAAAAATTTTGCCCAAAGGGAAAAGAATTTGGATTCTTGCAGTTTCCTGGAAGTCAAATCAGTACCACAAAGAGTATACCAGGACAGAGGCATTTGCACCAACATTTCCAGTATCTGAAGGGGGCCTACAAGAAAGCTGGGGAGGGACTTTTGAGGGTGTCAGGGAGGGATAGGACTGGGGGGAATGGAACAAAACTAGAAATGGGTAGATTCAGCTTGGATGTTAGGAAGAAGTTGTTCCCCATGAGGGTGGTGAGAGACTGGCACAGGTTGCCCAGGGAGGTGGTGGAAGCCTCATCCCTGAAGGTTTTTAGGGCCAGGCTGGATGTGGCTCTGGGCAACCTGAGGTGTTCCTGCCCATGGCAGGGGGGTTGGAAGCAGATGATCCTTGAGGTCCCTTCCAACCCTGACAATTCTACGAGTCTGTGACCATGCTTTGGCCATGCTGCTTAGATGTTTCTCCTCCCATCTAACAGAATCATACTTTTAAAAGAATAAATAAATAAATAAATATGTGTGTGTGTGTGTGTATATATATATATATAATATATAATTTATTTGATTTAAAGCAGCAGTTTGGCCATGCTGCTTAGGATGTTTCTCCTCCTATCTAACAGAATCATGCTTTCAAAAGGATAATAATAATAATAATAATAATAATAATAGTTTCTTTTTTGAATCAAAGCTGCAGCTTGGCCATGCTGCTTAGATGTTTCTCCTCCCATCTAACAGAATCATACTTTTAAAAGAAAAAAGAATAAGTCATTTGATTTAAAGAAGCAGTTTGACCACGCTGCTTGGATGTTTCTCCTCCTATCTGACAGAATCATGCTTTCAAAAGAAAAACACCAATTTCTTTGATTCAAAGAAGCTGCAGCTTGGCCATGCTGCTTAGATGTTTCCCCTCCCATCTAACAAAATCATACTTTTAAAAGAGGCAAAAAGAGATTTAAGGAAGCAGCTGCAGCTGCCTGCTTAAAAGCAGGAGACTCCTTCCTTCTTCCCCCCCCCACCCTGCAGCATTACTCATTTTCACAAATGCTTTAACACACAACAGCTTCTTCCCCTAGACAGCAGACTGCAGCTTCTTGGTCTGCCCTGAGCACCTCCAGGGTGTTAGAGGGAGGGGGAAAGACTCAGCACAACAGCAGCAAAGTCATCACGACCGAAGCTTCCTGATGGGGCTTCAAATTAGATTCATGCATCACAAAGAGAAGAGTTGGGAGGAAATGCATTAAGATTTTATTTTCATCTTTGCCCCCTGGGAAATTAAATCCAATGCCAGTAAATCACAGGGAGAAATGGTTCCTTTCTTCATCTGAAACTCAGCTGCCAAAACCATCCTCTTTTCTTTCACACTTTCCCCAGATTAAGCTCAACTATGATTCTCTTGGCTTGGTTTCATTTTGCTAATTCAGCTGATGAGATCTGTAGCTGTAGGTGTGACTCCTTAGAATCTTGATTTCAAGGCTGAAATCCCTCACTGTTGACTTTATTTTGAGACCTGTGGCATCCCCACAGCTTCTACAATGGATGTCCCTTCCAACCCTAACAATTCTATGATTATCTATCAGGTATAGACCATGGATATTCTAGCAGAGGAAAAGAGACAGGAAGGAAGGTCTACCAGGTTGCAGCTCCTGGGAGAAGGGTTGGAAACAATATTTCTCTTTGATGGAGATGCTAACAGAACCTCACTGCAGCTCAGGGGCAGCAGCTGTAAATCCTATGTAGGAAAGCTTTCACTTTCCACAGCAGCAGCAGGATGAACCAAACGTTTCTGACAGCTTCACTTTGAACAAAAAAATGGAATCCAGACCTTTGAAAGGAATCCCTGAATTGCCTAAATCACTACAGCAAACTCAGTGTTGTTCAGTGCTCGTTCACTGAAGAGCACAGATGGAAGCCTCTCCCCCTCCAAATGATCATTTAGCTTACATCCTACCAGACAGCAAGCTCTTTAAACGTGGTGTACGTACAAGGAAAGGAGGTTTTATTTCAGAGGCAGTTGAGAAGTAGTCTGCTGTGGTTGGTTTGTTGCTTAATAGCTTCAAGGAAGGATCTGCACACCAGTAAGAAGTGTTCCTTTCTCTAGGCATCGCTCAGAAGCTCATGCAGGAACAGCTGACTGTTTGCCCACATGAAAGGATGTCCTTATCTCCATGCATTTATTGATTACAACATGATGCTTGAGAGATGGAAAATACAAAAGCTGCTTAATACTGAAGCAAACCCCAGCAGGTACATCATGAAGGCATTTATCTTTTATTCATCCAGCAAGGTAACTCCAAGGCAGCTACCTCCTACCTTGCTCACCTGCAGCATTTTTTAGGTGTCTTGCAAGGAACAAATCAAAACCTGCTACTCCAGGTTCTCAGCTGGGAATAGCTCTTTCAATCCTGAGCTAAACAAGCACAAGCATTTCTGCTGTCCAGCATGCCATTGATCCCCAACAGCCAGCTAGCACAGTTGGGTTCAGGGTTTTTTTGGGGGGGGGGGGGTTTGGCAAGCAAAATGTAAGGAAAGCATAAACCACAAGGTTAGGTGAAAAAAAAAAGGCTTCCAGGCCTGAACATACAGTATTAACAATACTTACATTTTCTGTTGTTCCAGTAATTACATGGAGACCATCATATGTTGATTTAATGTACATACCCTAAGAAAAAGACATCATGGGAAAGAATTTTTAAAGTGTTTCACAAACCATCACCATCCAAACATAATTTGCATATCTCTAAAAGAAAAGATTTTTTTTTCTTTTTCCTTTTTTTTCTTTTTCCTTTTTTTCCTTTTCCATCTTTTTTCCTTTTCCCTTTTCCCCTTTCCTTTTACTTTTCCCTTTCCCTATTTCTTTTCAGGCTTCCTTTTTATTTTCCCTTTTTCCTTTTAATTTTCTTTTTCCTTTTTCTTTTCTCATTTCACTTTCCCTTCTTAGTTTCCCTTTTTCTTTTCACTTTTCCTTTTCCTTTTTCTTTTTCCCTTTTTTCCCCCTTTTTCTTTTCTCATTTCCCTTTCCCATCTTCGTCTCCCTTTTTCTTTTCCCTTTTCTTTTTTCCTTTTTCTTTTCTCCCTTTCCCTTCTTCTTTCCCTTTTCTTTTTTCCTTTTTCTTTTCACAGTATCACAGTATCACTAAGGTTGGGAGAGACCTCAAAGATCATCGAGTCCAGCCTGTCATCACAGACCTCATGACTAGACCATGGCACCAAGTGCCACGTCCAGTCCCCTCTTGAACACCTCCAGGGACGGTGACTCCACCACCTCCCTGGGCAGCACATCCCAATAGTGAATGACTCTCTCAGTGAAGAACTTTCTCCTCACCTCCAGCCTAAGCTTCCCCTGGCACAGCTTGAGACTGTGTCCCCTTGTTCTGGTGGTGGTTGCTAGAGAGAAGAGGCCAACCCCTTCCTGGCTACAACCACTCTTCAGGTAGTTGTAGAGAGCAATGAGGTCTCCCCTGAGCCTCCTCTTCTCCAGGCTAAACACCCCCAGCTCCCTCAGCCTCTCCTCACAGGGCTGTGCTCAAGGCCTCTCCCCAGCCTTGTTGCCCTTCTCTGGACACGTGTCTCGATGTCCTTCTTAAACTGAGGGGCCCAGAACTGGACACAGTACTCAAGGTGTGGCCTAACCAATGCAGAGTACAGGGACACAATGACCTCCCTGCTCCTGCTGGCCACACTATTCCTAATTTCTCCCTTTCCCTTTTTCTTTTCCCTTTTCTTTTTTCCTTTTTCTTTTCTCCCTTTCCCTTTTTCTTTTCCCTTTTTCCTTTTTCTTTTCCCTTTTCTTTTTTTCTTTTCTTTTCTTCCTTTCCCTTTTTCTTTTCCCTTTTCTTTTCTTTTCTTTTCTTTTTCCTTTTTCTTTTTCCCCTTTCCTTTTTCTTTTTTCCTTTTTCTTTTTCTTTTCCTTTTCTTTTTTCCTTTTTTTTCTCCCTTTCCCTTTTTCTTTTCCCTTTTTCCTTTTTCTTTTCCCTTTTTCCCTTTTTCTTTTCCCTTTCTCCCTTTCCCTTTTTCTTTTCCCTTTTTCCTTTTTCTTTTCCCTTTTCTTTTTTCCTTTTCTTTTTCCCTTCCCTTTTTCTTTTCCCTTTTCTTTTCCTTTTCCCTTTCCCTTGTTCTTTTCCCTTTTCTTTTCCTTTCCTTTCACTTTTTCTTCCTTTTTCTTTTCTTTTCCCTTTTCTTTTTCCTTTTTCTTTTCTCCCTTTTTCCTTTTTCTTTTCCCTTTTCTTTTTTCCTTTTTTTTTCTCCTTCCTTTTTCTTTTCCCTTTTTCTTTTTCCTTTTCTTTTTTCCTCTTTTTCCTTTTCTTTTCCCTTTTCTTTTTTCCTTTTTCTTTTCCCCCTTTCCTTTTTCTTTTCCTTTTTCCTTTTTCCTTTTTTTTTTCCCTTTTCCTTTTTCTCTTTCCCTTTTTCTTTTCCTTTTCTTTTCTCCCTTTCCCTTTTTCTTTTCCCTTTCCTTTTTTCTTTTCCTTTTCTTTTTCCTTTTTCTTTTCCCTTTTTCCTTTTTCTTTTCCCTTTTCTTTTTTCCTTTTTCTTTTCTCCCTTTCCCTTTTTCTTTTCCCTTTTCTTTTTTCCTTTTTCTTTTCTCCCTTTCCCTTTTCTTTTCCCTTTTTCTTTTCCCTTTTTTTTTTTCCTTTTTCTTTTCTCCCTTTCCCTTTTTCTTTTCCCTTTTTCTTTTCCCTTTTCTTTTTCTTTTGTCTTTTCCCTTTCCCTTCTTTCCATTTTTCCTTTGCTTTTTCCTTTTCCCTTTTTCTTTTCTTTTTCCTTTTTGTTTTTAATTTTCCTATTTTTTCCCCCTTAAGATTTGTGGACTTTTAACAAATGCCATGTGGAATTTGCCTCTGGATAGGAAAGTGCTTTTTTGGGGCACACTTCAAGAACAGCAGTCTAAACAATCCTGGCCCTAAGCAGCGATAGCAAAACTAAAGCTTTTACCACATCTCCACAAACACTCCCCAGGTCTTTTTCAATACAAACCTTCAACTACAACACACACCCAAAACAAACCCAAACCAGAATTACAAATTGCCTTAGGATGGATCAATACTGAAATTTGCTTTTGGAAGCTACAGAAGGCTCAAAACCAGGTCTGGAGTCTCAGGTAGGCGATGCTGCAAATACAACTTGCAACGCAGTACTCGACGCTCCGAAGTACAGCTGCAAAATTGCTCTGAGACTTTCTGAGCACCTTACTCATCTCAGGAAAACAGTACAGCTTGAAAACTCCACCATGAAAGGTTAAATGTCAATGCTGATAGCTCTCCCACTTCTTTCCAATCATATGGAAAGGGAGGGATGGCTTACAGACAGTGAGGAGTTCCTGCGTGAGGAGGCTGAATGTCTCCAATGTGGTTTTTGTTTGTTGTTTTTTTCCTTCCATCAAGTCATAATTCAAACATTTTAACAGCATTCACCAAGACAATTAAAGGAGAGAGATAATTGGCACACACTGAGCATTCAGCAGCTTCTGAGGAGTCTCCTTTCAGAGGATCACAGGATGTCAGGGGTTGGAAGGGACCCAAAGAGATCGACGAGTCCAACCCCCTGTCAAGCAGGACCATACAATCTAGCTCAGGTCACAGAGGAACACATCCAGATGGGCCTTGAAAGTCTCCAGAGGAGACTGCACAATCTCTCTGGGCAGCCTGCTCCAGTGCTCTGTGACCCTTTCTCCTGACTGCCTCAGAGAAGCCAGGTAAATATTGAGCACTTGAGTAAACATTCTCTCCATAACCTACTTTTTTTCCCTCCATTTAATCAGTGCCACAAAGAAGTTTGTTCTCAGTTGAGGAACGGAGAGAACTCACTGGTGATTAAGAGGCAAAGAAGACATATCAGGTGGGAGTAATCTAATTTGGAACCAGAACTCACAGACATTTTGTTAAGTGGGAACAAGGAGGCACACCCCCACTTAATAAAGCAGAGGAAAACCTCAGTTGGAAAATTAACAACCCCCAACTTCATGAATTCCTCAGGAGAAGGGGCTCAAAACTAAACTCCTATTTGCTCTGCACAACACAGGGCAGTCAGTAGCGGCAGCAAGCCCAGTGGTCATGTCGGGCTGCCACAGCTAGAAGCAAACAAAAGCAGTAATCTGCTTGGTGCTACACAGACAGAAGCCTCTAGCATCATCCTCCTCCGACTTCCAGCTCCTCTGTGAGCGTTCAGCAAATTCTTCCGTTGCTTGCCTCGCTGCAGGGAGTTTCCTGCTTCGCTCAGTTATCTCCAGTACAGAACAGCAATTTCTTGTACATTTATCCTCACAACAGCCCTGTGAGGTAGGAAACACTAACACACACACACATTTTATAGGCAGGGTAATGAGCCACACAAGAGGCTGAGATATGTTGATATCTGTTATTTGGCACCTACCCCTCGAGCCACTCAGGATCCAGAGCTAAGGGCCCTGACCATACACCCTGCAGCAAAGCGAGAGCTGAAATCACAGCGACTTCATGGTGACAGTCATGACCCCACACAGAGCAACTCCTGGAGAAAGTCACATCTCTGTTTTTATTGACAGCCAGCTCACTGCTTTCAACTTAAAACATCAGGGTGCGAGTCGAGGGCGAAGTCTCCCTTAATGATTCCACAGAGCTTAGTTTTGTGCAAAGCATTCTTCTGAAGGATAATAAGGGTCACCCAAGCACACCAGCACGGTGGAGTGCAATTCACATCCAATCTAGGCTTTTCTACAAGCTTTAAAGGCTTGGAAAACAGTAAAAGAGGAGAAAGAACTTCTGCAGAACCTCCTTTAAGGGCTAAGATCACGGATTTTGCACACCTTAGGGGAGGAAAGAGGGAAGCTGCAAGAAAAGAAAAAATCAACCCAGATTATGTTTATTCCACATGTGCAAAAGTAATAATGGTTACACTGGTACCCTGCCACAGCAATCTTGCAAGAGGCAACAGAATTGTGTTTACAGAGCAGCTTTTACACAAGGAGAGGTAACATTTTCCAACAGAAAAGATGAGCTGCACTTTCCCCCACGTCCCTCCACTCCTCCTTTGAAGGGATGGGAAAGGGTGCAGAGCAAAGAGTGTTTCTGGCTTGTATTGTTTGACCTGAAATTGAAATAACAACACCACAGACATTTACAAGTTTCCCCCTCTCTGCCTGCTTGTGGCTGCAGAGTATCAACCATACCTTTAGCAATCAAGAATAAAGGGGAGTTTTGTGTGTGTGTGCTGCTCACTTGTGAGGCAAACTGGCAGGTGGAAATCCTGGGCACCCAAAGATGATGCTGTGGCTCCATATGAAACAAAAACTATCAGTTAGGTCAAATGAAAGGAAAGCTAATTCAATCAGTGTGACTAAGCCAACCATAGGGTAACCACCTTAATAACCAAGAGCAAATGTACAGCTGGATTCCAGATCAGCTAACTCATGCTCGATTAGATCAGAGATCCTTCTGCCCAGCTATGGGCAGAAGTCTAATTTCCAACCAATTATGACATTTTATCTTTGTGTGAACTGGCTTTCCAACCAGTTGTGACATTTTGTCTCTGTGTGAGCTATTTTTCAAACCAACTATGACACTTTAGCTTTGTGTGAACTATTATTCAGCTAAGGGTTAGGAAACAAACAAACAAAAAATGACCTTGTGCCTTCTTTTCTTTTAACAACAACAACAAAAATGAAGCCAGAATCCAAGATACTTTTCCCATTTCATGTAATGCTGGATAGCAAAGAGAAGAAGATTACTAATTCCATCTTTACCACACACAGAACTGAATTTTCCCCACTCATCCCCCTCCCCGTGACACCACCTGAATGGAATCCTTCAGAGCTCCAAGCACCTCTTCAACCTCAAACAGTGCTCAGAACCCTGCTCAGAAATTCATGATCCACCTCCTGTTTCAAACCAAATGGATTCAGGAGAAACCTGAGAGGCAGCAGTACAGTGGATTCCTGGAAAATGTTTCCCAGCCAGGCTCAGTGGGGCATCTTTAATCAGCTGCCACACCCTGCTGCGTCTCTGCCTTGTATTTTAGCAGTGATTCCTTTCTTTTTTTCCTTTTTAAATGACAGCCTCATCTGGATTGCTGCAGCAGGCAAAGAGGAACACAGAACAATCAGTCTTCTGCTCCTTATTAGAAATAAAGATAAAATAGAAAGGGACTGCTGAAGATAAAACTTCCTGAGGGGTTACCCAGAATCATAGAATTGTCAGGGTCGGAAGGGACCAACCTGGTTGATTCTAAGGACCATCCAGTTCCAACCCCCCTGCCATGGGCAGGGACACCTCACACTACAGCAGGTTGCTCACAGCCACAGCCAGCCTGGCTGCAAAAACCTCCAGGCATGAGGCTTCCACCACCTCCCTGGGCAGCCTGTGCTAGTGTCTCACCACCCTCATGGGGAACAACTTCTTCCTAACATCCAAGCTGAAGCTACCCATTTCTAGTTTTGTTCCATCTCCCCCAGTGCTATCACTCCCTGACATCCTAAGAAGTCCCTCCCCAGCTTTCTTGTAGCCCCCTTCAGATACTGGAAGGCAACAAGAAGGTCTCCTTGGAGCCTCCTCTTCTCCAGACTGAACAACCCCAACTCTCTCAGTTTGTCCTCACAGCAGAGCAGCTCCAGCCCTCTGCTCATCCTTGCGGCCCTTCTCTGGACACCTTCCAGCACCTCCAGATCCTTCCTGTAATAGAGGCTCCAGAACTGGACACAGTGCTTCAGATGGGATCTCACCAGAGCAGAGTAGAGGGGGAGAATCACCTCCCTGGCCCTGCTGGCTATGCTTCTCTTCATGCAGCCCAGGATGCCTCCTTTTTTTTGCCTGCCAGAAGGCATACAGTCTTCAGCATCTTTGCTCAATGCACAGAGTTTTCACTCAAGCAGCAATACTTTTAAGTCTGCTTCCTGGCAAAAGATAGCACAGTATCACAGCACCTGAGCTAAGTCCATTTTGTCACTTTCTGGAGCATCAGTACTGTGAAAACCCACAAAACTAAGTTCCACTTATTGACACAGATCAAACAGCTTCCATGTCCTCAAAAGAAAACCAAAGGAACAAAGGCAAAAATCAAATATGATTACATGTGGCAGCACGGCTGCTGACTGCAAACTGACCATATTTTAGGGCTTCAAAACCCAATTTTCTAGAATCAACCAGGTTGGAAGACACCTCCAAGAGCATCCATTCTACCCTGATAAGTCCTTCACAGCCACTGCAGGCTGCATCTCTTGACTGGAGAACGTGTGTGCAGCCAGTCCCATAAACCACAGATGGTGGGCCCAGCCTAAAACCACCAGACCACACCTGGGCAACAGAGAGGGGGGGGAAAAAAACAACATAAAGAGGGGAAAAGAAAAAAACCAATCAATACCAGACCCCACCCATAACATTGCTGTACCCAATGCACAAGATTTCCCCCACACTGCAACCCTAACAACATTGTCTGCTTGACAGCTTATTGATTCTGCTTTGCTGATGGGTGTCAGCTGGTTTGAATAGCTGCAGGACCCTGCAAACCTGTTCCTTCTGCACTGAGGCATTGGCATGACCACTTGCATTCACCTCTAATTGATACTTACAGTTTCCACAAGAAAAGACCAAACCCACTGAAGGAACTATTTGTGCTGATAAAAAAAAAATAATCCCTTGACAGTGGCTCCAAACTCTTTTGAGGTTGTAAAAACTCCAACCATTCTCTCATTGCCATCAGAGATTTGCCATGTGAGAGTTTAGGGAAATTGCCTTGTTTGCCCCCATAAGTCTGATTTCCTTCTTCCCTTTCCTCTCCCTCATCTACTTTAGCTTCTCGGGTTTGAGGCACGTTAGATATTCTGCTTATGCTAGATGACCAAAAAAAAAAGATAAATCTTCCCAGTTATCAGCCATCCTTGTCCTTTTCCTTCTGCTTTTCCTTCTCCTTGTCCTTTTCCTCCCTCTTTACAGAAGATTTTTGTGTGTTTAGTGATGGGTAGAGGCCAGCACAGAGCTTTCACGTGGGTCAAGAAGCTAGAAGAGAGTTGGCAACGATCATCCATTTTTTGGTCCACTTTTGCTGTTGCACAAGTCCTGGGAGAAGGCTGAGAAGTTATCAATTTACACATCCATTTCAAGTGCTTGCTCCTGGTGGGCAGAGGAAATTCATTCTCACCTCCAAAATCCACCCTCATTAAGGCTTAACCAAACAAACTTGAGCCATCCTCAGGGCGGTACCGAGAGGCATTGGCTGTGTCTTAATTGAAAGATAGGTTAAAAAGAAAACCCCAAAACAATGCAAAAATCAACACACACCAAAAAAATACCAACAATCCAGATGAAAATCTTTCAGATAAAGCACCAAGAACAACCTGAAAACGCTGCTCTGTTAGGAAGATTGGCACAGCAACAACCTGAGGGGCAGGATGTTGGGATTCACCCTGTCGGCGCAAGCTTATTGCTCTCGGTGCCTGCTCTGGAGAGCTCACAATCTAGAGGAGACAGCACAATACAGAATCAAGAGCAGAGTGACACAGGCAAGGCTGAAGGGGAAACCAACATGGCCATATCAAAGTAGCATTGTATCCCTCTAAGGCTTGTATACTGCACAGGGAGTACCAGTTTTGTCCTTTAATGCATGCAATTATTTCAATGCCAAGGACGTGACAGGCTTCAGTCAGCATAAAGACCTTGCTCAGCTGCTTCACAAACACATAGTAAAAGAAAAAGAAAAAGCCCTTGCAGTTTCAAACAGACACAACAGACAGAGGGTTTAGAACAGGGAAGGAAGAGGTTCTCTTAGCAGCTACCCAGCAGGAACAGACCCAAGAAGCCCATTCTAATCTACACAAATTCCACTCAACCTTTTTTTGGTCACTGGGTGGGGGGGAAGGGGTTAACATCACTCAACACAAAGACTCAAAACAAGGGGAAAAACCAGAACAAACCAAACCAAACCAAAACCAGCCATACCAGTGACAAGACAGAAAGGAACAATAAATCAAAGTACAGATAAATAATGGACAGGAAGTAAAAAAAAAAAGGTGATTGATAGAAAGGGGAAGAAGATTTCTTCATTACAGCAGAAAACAGGACTTCAAAGGTTGACTGCAGGGAGCTAGTGGAAGAGTTAAAATCAGAGGAGAAAGACAGGGAGGAGAGAAGATCCATGAAAAGCTGAAATTCTAGAAGACTGGTCTGAAATGGATTCAGAAAGGGAAAAAAGAAAGCCAGGGGAGGAAAGGAAAAGGGCTAAAACAAAAGGATGGGGCAATATTTACTCATCCACATGTTTGCTTCTTCTCTTGATTGTTTGTTTTGTTTGTTGTGGGGTTTTTAATGGAGATCAGTGCCTAATTGCTCTAAACAGCTTGGCAAAGCAAACCAAAAACCCCAGCCTCAACAGCAATCAGCCCAAAGTAAGTCTCAAAGCCTGGCTCATCCAAATCACCGCTGACAAAGAGTACAGCACCAATTCTTCTTCTTCTTCAAGAAAATGGAAGGACAATACACTTAAGCAGAAGTTGCTTAACTGTATTCTGAGCACCTTCCACTACACCTCTAAGCCTTGTGGGAGGAGATGTTATTGATGTGAAGTCATAGAGCTGTGAATGTTATTCATGTTGGGTTTGTTGGTTGTTGGGGTTTTTTTTATCCATGCAGTGGATGTTGGCTATTTGAGTAAACAACAGATCAATGGGCAAGCCTTGAACAGCAGCCAGAGGATGGTTGTGCTGACCTTTCACAAGCACCTTGACTGAGCGTTCTCCCCATAAAATTCAACAAGCAGTGCCGCAGAGCCCTCTTGAATCACTTAGGCAACAGCTTCAGAGCACAGAGATACTACCACGAAGCACATTCCAGAATTTGACAGGTTTTTGTGTTATCAGCCCCCACACAAATTTTTTGGTTGAGTTGATCGCAGTAATTTCAATCCCTTCTGACTTGCCAGTTCCTAGAACACTTTGAATCACTTTTCAGAGGCTGGCAATAAACAGCAAGCAGCAAGAACCCCTGGCTCGTTTCTCCCTGCTCGCTAAACTCTTCGCACGCGCAGGTCACGGCCTTACAAAACCCTTTCCCCCCTGCTGCGTGAGGAACCAAAAGCAGCATGAGAAATCCAAACTATCATCAGGCTTATAAACCAGAGGAAAACAAAACAAAACAAAACAAAAGGGCTAAAATGTTGCATTTCTTTCCAGGTATACAACTTCTTTAGGAGACAACAGCAAAAGCATCACTTTCTCATCCTGGATGATGGGGTTTGATTAAGTGCGTACTTCTTACCAGCCCTTCACTTGGCTTGATGTTGGTCAGCTGGATCACTTCAAGGTGGGCAGACTGGGAAACCAGTGGATCAGAAGAGAGGGAGATTATGTGGTCACAGACACCAGAAAGAGTTTTACACTAGGGGAGAGAAAAAAAACAAGGAAAAAGAAAAGGTGTCACAACAAGCAGATCGTTGCAGCTATTTGCATATCAACCTACAGTGCATCTTAAGTCACACTGCTGAACCTGTGAAGGGAATCATAGAGTCACAGGATGTTAGGGGTTGGAAGGGACCTCTAGAGATCATCCAGTACAGCCCCTCCCCCCTGCCAAAGCAGGATCACCCAAGGCAGGCCACATAGGAAAGCATCCAGGTGGGTTTGGAAAGTCTCCAGAGAAAATAAAAGAGGGAAAAAAAAAGACAAGAAAAGGTCACACTAAGGACACCACTGCCAACTACTTGCATATCAACCTACAGTACATCTGAAGTCACACTGCTGAATCTACAAGGTGGAGGGAATCACAGAATGGTAGGGGTAGGAAGGGACCTCTAGAGATCACCCAGTCCAGCTCCCCCCTGCCAAAACAAGATCTAGGGCAGGCCACACAGCAACACATCCAGATGGGTCTTGACAGTATCCTGAGAAGGAGACTCCACAACCTCTCTGGGCAGCCTGTTCCCATGCTCTGTTACCCCCACTGTTAAGTTTCTCCCCACATTGAGGTGGACTCTCCTGTGCTCCAGCTTGTACCTGCTGTTCCCTGTCCTATCACTGGGCATGACCAAAAAGAGCCTGGCACCCTCATCTTGACACCCACCCCTCAAATATTCATAGACACTGATAAAATCCCCTCAGCCTTCCCTCCACAAGGCAAAACAGCCCTAGTTCCCTCAGTCTTTCTTCATAAGAGAGGTGTTTAAGACCCTTAATCATCCTTGTCGCTCTCCATCGGACTCTCTCCAGCAGGTCCCTGTCTCTCTTGAACTGGGGAGCCCAAAACTGGGCACAGTATCTGGATGCAGAAGTCATCTGTTGTTTTGCTTTAGTGAGAGAAGACATGGAATCAGTGGGAATGAAGGAGAAAGGGGGATAGGCTTCAGTCAGCAGCACAGTTTTCTGTGGTGACTGAGCTGACACAACATCAGGCCATGGATAAAGAGGCAGCAAACTGTTTTGCACCTGAGTAAAGAGAAAAAAATGTTGCTGCTGTGCTGAAACTGTTGTGCCTAGGGTTTGTGGCAGTGGACAGCAGGTGGGAATGTTGCAGTTTCAGCTGGAAGAGCCTGGGACTGCTGGGCAGAAGGCAGTGGTCTTGAGGAAGGAGTCCTATTGTGTACCTACAGGATGGACTGACAGAGGTGGTAAGGGAAGAGTGCTGCAAAACTGATCCAGTCAAAAGTCTCCAGACCTCCCCAGTCGTCTTCTGCCCATAGAACCTCAAGGATCATCCAGTTCCAACCCCCTGCCATGGGCAGGGACACATCACACTACATCAGGTTGCTCACAGCCACATCCTGCCTGGCCTTAAAATGCACCAAGGATGGTGACTCCACCACCTCCCTGGGCAGCCTGTGCCAATGTCTGACCACTCTGGCTGGGAAAAAATGTTTCCTAATGTTCAGCCTGCACCTATCCTGCCGCATCTTGAGGCCATTCCCTCTTGTTCTATCACTAACTACCTGGGAGAAGAGACCAGAACCAGCCTCTTTACAGTGTCCTTGCAGGTAGCTGTAGACAGCAATGAGGTCCCCTCAGCCTCCTCTTTTCCAAACTAACCATCCCCAGCTCCTTCAGTTGCTCTCCATCAGATTTATTCTCCAGGCCCTTCCAGCTTCCTTGCCCTCCTCTGCCCTGGCTCCAGCACCTCCTCATCTCTCCTTGAGGTGCCCAAAACTGGACACAATACTCAAGGCTGTTAAAAAGTGCAGCCCTAGAACCCTGCCTGTTAAACATTTTGTTTAACTTTTGTTCTTCTTTCCAGGCCAACAACTTGGTGAAATGTCAATATTAGACTATGACTAGTAAAGCTTCAGAGTTTGCTCCCTGTTACAGTTGTGAAACTGGAGAACCAGCTCCAAAGGGGAGTTGAGCAGAGCAGAACCTGCCATTAGAAGAGCAGTTGCACCTTCTCTTTTACAGGCATTAGAATTGCCATTTGCTGTCTAGGAGTGCTTCATGCATGCTTTGGGGTGAAAAGTCCTTTATTGCCTGAAGAGTCCAAGGTAGCAAAGCCATTCTAGAAGTACTGAGGTGTGTTAAGGTGTCACTGTGTCTTAGCAAGGGGGTGAAATAATGCATCAGCTCTAGGGTGCATGTGGTGCAGTGCAAGAGCAGGCTAAGGCTGAAAGTACATGGTTAAAAGATTGGTTAGCACAGGGAAACGGTGCTGGGAGTCATGCATTTGATGCCTTAGAATCATAGAATGGTTTGGGTAACCTGTTCCAATTCCTGTCCACTCTTGCAGTGAACATCTTTTTCCTACTGTCCAATCTAAATCTACCCAGTAACAGCTTGAGGCCATTCCCTCTTGTTCTATCACTAATTACCTGTGAGAAGAGACCAGCACCAGCCTCTCCACAAGGTCCTTTCAGGTAGTTGTAGACAGCAAGGAGGTCTCCCCTCAGCCTCTTAACTAACTTCCAAACTAACCATCCCCAGCTCCCTCAGTCTCAGATGCTCTGAGTCTGAGCTCTGCTCAGGCACGCAAGGAGCACCTAGTGAGCTCCAGCTCCCTCTCTCCATCCACATCTTTTGTGAAGCTATTAAGTGCCCCAAACCTGGCTAATTTCTCTAACTGAACAGGCAGATGTTCAGCACAGATGAAACCCAGGAGGCTGGGTGACTCCCATCAACTCTGAAGTTGATTCTGTGCTACTAAACCAAGCTAACTGCCTTTGGACCCAGCTTCTCACATTCAGCTGCTGCCAAGCATCCTCTACTATGACAAGCATCAAGAGTGTAATAAATAGCCACTTCAGGATGGCATAATTCTCAAATCAGTTTTCCTTGGCAGCCTCTCAGCAGCAAAATCAAAACAAGAAAGTTTCTGGAGGGGCAGGGGCTGTCAGAGGGGTACCATGGCTCTTCTCTCACACCCTGAACAACCCCTGCTCAGGGAAAGGGAAGCTCTGATTTTTGTTTTATTTCCTCTATCATTCTCTCACATTTCTGTAAGCAGATCACTGCTGAGAGTTTCAGTGATTTCTGTTAGGGCCTCTTGAAGGGAGTTTAGAAGAAGGCTGCAGAGGGAATGCTGTCAAAGGCCTACAGTGACAGGATGAGGGGCAATGGTTTGACGTTAGAGAAGATTTAGACTGGATGTTGGGAACAGGTTCTGCCCCATGAGGGTGGTGGAACACTGCAGGAGGTTGCCCAGAATCACAGAGTCAACCAGGTTGGAAAAGACCTTTGAGATCATCAAGGGAGGTAGCTGAGGCCCTACAGAGTCATAGAATAGTCTGGGTTGGAAGGGATGTCTGAAGATCATCCAGTCCAACCCCCTCTGCAGTCAGTGGGGACATCCACAACTAGATCAGGTTGCCCAGAGCCCTGTCAAGCCTCACCTTTGAAGATCCCCAGGGAAGGCGCCCCAACCACCTCCCTGGGCAACCTGCTGCAGTGTTCCACCACCCTCATGGTGCAGAACTTGTTCCAATCTAAATCTGCTTTTCTCTAGTTTGAAGACATTGCCTCTTGTCCTGTCACTGCAGGCCTTTACAAACAGTCTCTCTCCATCCTTCTTGTAGCCCCCTTCAGGCACTGGAAGACTGCTCTGAGGTCTCCCCAGAGCCTCCAATGCTCCAGGCTGAACACCCCCAGCTCCCTCAGCCTGTCCTCATAGCAGAGCTGCTCCAACCCCCTGATCATTTTAATGTCCCTCCTCTGGACTCTCCCCATCAGGTCCATGTCCTTCCTATATTGAAGGCTCCAGAACTGGACACAGTACTCCAGGTGAAGATATTCATGGTCAGGCGTGGCAAGGCTCTGAGCAAGCTGATCTAGTGGAGGATGTCCCTGCTGACTGCAGAGGGGCTTGGGCTGGATGACCGTTGGAGGTCCCTTCCAACCCAACCCATTCTTTAATACTGTGTCCATTCTGAGCACAGTAAAAAAGCCACAGCAAAATCCCTAGGGAGGAGTCTAGGATTAGAGGATGCTCTTTCAGATTAAAGCTTCAAAATTCCATGACCTTTCCAAAATGTAAGCACTCACTCAACATGCAGGAATGCACACTGTCTTCCTAGAAAAATTGTACTTAGAGGCATTATTACAAAGTCAATCCACTTCAGGAGTACCTATGTCTCACAAGGCTGAAGATGAAAGTTGAAGACAGAGAGCTGTGCTGTTAGTAACTCTTCTCTGGCCTGGTGAGGCTGCAGCTGGAATAGTGTGTCGAGTTCTGGGACCCTCCGGTCAAGAAGGACCTCAGGAAACTGCTTGAGAGAGTCCAGCACAGAGCCACAAAGAGGCTGAAGGGGGTGGAACATCTTCCTTTGAGGATAGGCTGAGGGAGCTGGGGCTTAGAGCTTGAAGCAGAGGAGCATGAGGGGTGCCCTCAGTGCTGGGGCTCAAGATGTGCAGGGCATAGTCAGGAGGACAGCGCCAGGCTCTGCTCAGGGATGTCCAGTGACAGGGTAAGGGGCACTGGGTGCAAGCTGGAGCAGAGGAGGTTACAAGGGAACAGAAGGAAAAACTTTTTTCTTGTGAGGGTGCCAGAGGCCTGGAAGAGGCTGCCCAGAGAGGCTGTGGAGTCTCCTTTTCTGGAGACATTCCTGGATGCACACTTGTGTGACCTGTGCTGGATTCTCTGGTCCTGCTCTGGCAGGGGGGTTGGGCTGCATGATGTTCAGAGGTCCCTTCCAGCCCCTAGCATTCTGTGATTCTGTGAAGTCTAGCCATCTTAGAACCAGCTGAGCCTGGACTGCAATTTGCCTATGCATGAAGTTTAAACAGTGAACTGAATCTTATTCTGGGAAGCTTCTATTAAACCTTTCAAGGTATAGACTCTTGCAAAGAAGATAGTGGTTACTCTGTCTTTCTTTCATTTATTTTTCTTGAATAAGACTATAAAAACAGTACCTTGACAATGCATTTTTAGTCACAGTTCCACAACAACTATTCATATGAAGTGGGCAGGAATGAATATTATCATTCACTGTGGTTTCTCCAATGCCCTTAGTAAAAAGAGATGATTTGGATTCATTATTTGTTCTCTTCTCTTTCAAGTTAGCAGTTCTGTTTCATTGCAGTAGCTGATTTGTTTTTCCAAACCTTCTGACTACGGGAGTGCTGGTGGGCAACAAGTTCTGCATGGGACAGCAATGTGCCCTGGTGGCCAAGAAGGCCAATGGGGTCCTGGGGTGCATTGAGAGGACTGTGTCCAGCAGAGCCAGGGAGGTTCTCCTCCCCCTCTGCTCTGCACTGCTGAGACCTCACCTGGAATATTGCATCCAGTTCTGGGCTCCCCAGTTCAAGAGGGGCAAGGATCTACTGGAGAGAGTCCAATGGCAGGCTATAAGGATGATGAAGGGATTGGAGCACTGCTTGATGAGGAGAGGCTGAGAGCCCTGGGGCTTAGTCTGAGAAGAGAAGACTGAGAGGGGATCTGATCAATGTCTACAAATATCTGAGGGCTGGGCATCAGGAGGGAGAGGACAGGCTTGCTCATTTGCACCCTGGGATAAGGCAAGGGGCAGTGGATGGAGACTACAGCACAGGAGGTTCCACCTCAACATGAGGAAGAACTTCTTGACTGTGAGGGTCACAGAGCACTGGCACAGGCTGCCCAGAGAGGTTGTGGAGTCTCCTTCTCTGGAGACTTTCAAGGCCTGTCTGGATGTGTTCCTGTGTGACCTGAGCTAGATGTATGGTCCTGCTCTGGCAGGGCGGTTGGACACAATGATCTCCTGAGGTCCCTTCCAACCCCCGACATCCTGTGAACCTGTGAACTTTACTCTGCAGTTCTATTTCCTATTTTTTCCCAATTCAATAAAACTTTTTTTATTTATTTATTCAGGAAAAGCAGCATAATTTTATGGAAGTGAAATTCCCTAGGAAAAATATTCTCCTTCTGTACAGACCTAAGCTTAAAAAAAATAAAATTCAGTTGAATTTTACTATTAATCTGACCAGAGTCCTGCTTCTGCTTTCTATAATTAGTCCCTTCTTGCTTTGCTCTGCCTTTTAATACTCTAATGCTTCACATGGATTAATCTGAACTAGATACTTCCATCATTTACAGCCTTGAACAGATGGAGGGAATCAATGAGTTAGTCTTCTTTTAAAGCTTCCATTCAGACTTTTGCAATGATTAACTTCTAACTCCCCAAATAAGCAGGACTGATGCCCTTTTAAGCTGAGCAGCTCCCCACACATTTAATCATCTCAAAGTTAAATCAATACAAAGATTCTAAATATAAACTAGGAAGAGCACACTGGTTCTCACTTTTGAAGCAAACACCTCATCTGTGGCTTATCCTTTCATATTTAGGCCTACTGTCTTTTAAACCCTCTAAGTTAATATACAGCATTGGATGTTGTATCTAGCCTGCACTTGGGCCACAACCACCCCATCCAATGCTCCAGGCTCAGGGCAGTGTGGCTGGAAAGCTGTCCAGCAGAAAGGGACCTGGGGGTGCTGGACAAGCAGCTGAAGAGGAGCCAGCAGTGTGCCCAGGGGGGCAAGAAAGCCAATGGCATCCTGGCCTGGATCAGCAATAGTGTGAGCAGCAGGAGCAGGGCAGGGATTGTTTTGCTGTACTTGGCACTGGTAAATCATAGAATTGTCAGGGTTGGAAGGGACCTCAAGGAGCAGCCAGTTCCAACCCTCCTGCCATGGGCAGGGACACCTCACACTACATCAGGCTGCTCACAGCCACATCCAGCCTGGCCTTAAAAGCTCCAGGGATGAGGCTTCCACCACTTCCCTGAGCAACCTGTTCTAGTGTCTCACCACCCTCATGGGGAAGAACTTCTTCCTGACATCCACCCTGAAGGTCACACCTTGAGAGCTGTGTTCAGCTTTGGGCACATCAGTACAAGAAGGTCATTGAGGGGCTGGAGTGGGTGCAGAGAAGAGCAACTACGTTGGGGAAGGGTCTGGAGAATGATTCTGACAAAGAGCAGCTGAGAGAACTGTTTAGTGTGAGGAAGAGGAGGCTGAGGGAAGATCTTATTACCCTCTGCAACTACCTGAAGGAACAATATAGAGGGGTAGGTGCTGGTCTCTTCTCACAGGTAATTAGCGATAGAACAAGAGGGAAGGGCCTCAAGCTGCACCAGGGGAGCTTTAGGCTGGATGTTAGGAAAAGATTTATCCCTGCAACAGTGGTCAAGCACTGGAACAGGCTGCCCAGGACTGCCTAAGGTCCATATAAACCTAAGCCATTCTATGATTCCGTGACATTAACTGCTGCTTCATCAACTCCCAAGCACCGCCAGCTCCCTTCACAGCCCTTTTTGCTAACTTGTGAGAGATACACAATGCAGATAGCAGATGTCAAAACTCCTGCAGCAGGGAACATGTATTGAAAAAATCTGGTTATAGATAAAGATTTCCAACTTAGAGCACCTCAACTTATGCCAAGATTATGCCATTAAAAACTTCATCACTTAAAGGCTTGCAAAGGATCAGCCTAGCAAAGATGATGATGTCAGGCTCACTAAAATTCACTGCTGAATTCTTAGGAGCCCCACAGGGGCAAAATGCCACTGAAACTGAAAAATAAAAGGAGACCTTTTACTTGTCACTGTGAAACAAAAGCAACAACTGATTAGAGAATATAGCCAGGCAAGTGTTTAATATGGGAGCATTATTAAGGAAAGGAAAAGGTGGGGGGGGGGGGAAGGGAAAAAAGGAGGAAGGGGGGGGGAAGCCAAGAGGAAAGGGGGGGGGGAAGCCAAGACGAAAGGGGGGTGAAGGGTGAAAAAAATGAATTAAATTCTTTGAGCATGTGAGCTTCCCAGTGTAGGAATGCAGAGTTTTCTTGCTGAAGCTCCAGCAATAAGAACAGTAATCTACCAAAGCCTACCTAAATGCAAAATAGAATAAATTCAACAAATTCATACTCTTAGGAAGAATATCTTAATATTTGGCTTTTAGAAACAAGTTCTGGGTTAGCATAACACTTCCTGAACTACAGTGCAAATATCAGATGCAATTTGATACCTAAAAACTTAAGTGCAGTCTTCAGACACAGTGCACAGAAGCTTCCGGCTCTCCCTCCCCCAAAGCACCACCTTGAAACTCCTCCTGTTGTTCTGATGCCCTGATGGCTTTCATCTGCCTATTTATTTATCAAGAGCAGTAAAGATTCTGGCAATGAATTGTTGCATACACACTGAGAATTCAAAAGGAAAGAACTGCATTCATCTTCCCATCACCAAGCTAGCAACATGCTCCTGTGAGGACTTAAGCTGTACAAATGGAGCTAAGTCACTGCCATAAATATAATGTATGATTTAAGAGAAGCCTAGGAAGCAGCCCTCTCAATAAAACTCTGCCATCTTCCAAAATCATTCCTCTGACCCTGGTTTACAAACAACAGATGGGCTTCAGCCAAACAAACACAAGCCCATGCAAACTCCCTGTCAAGATGGGCTTCCATACTACCATCTCAAATCACACAATCACAGAACCAACCAGGTTGGAAGGGACCTCCAAGATCATCAAGCAAATCAACCAGACCACGGCACCAAGTGCCTCATCCAGGCTCTTCCTAAACACCTCCAGTGATGGTGACTCCACCACCTCCCTGGGCAGCCCATTCCAATGGCCAATCTCTCTTTCTATGAAGACCTTATTCCTAACCTCCAGCCTAAACCTCCCCTGGCATAGCTTGAAGCTGTGTCCTGTTGTTCTGCTGCTGGTTGCCTGGCAGAAGAGACCAACCCCCACCTGGCTACAAGCTCCTTTCAGGTAGTTGTAGAGAGCAAGAAGGTCTCCCCTGAGCCTCCTCTTCTTCAGGCTAAGCAACCCCAGCTCCCTCAGCCTCTCCTCACAGGGCTGTGCTCCAGACCCCTCCCCAGCTTTGATGCCCTTCTCTGGACACCTTCCAGCAATTCAGCATCTCTCCTAAACTGAGGAGCCCAGAACTGGACACAGGACTCAAGGTGTGGCCTAACCAGTGCTGAGTACAGGGCAGAATGACCTCCCTGCCCCTGCTGGCCACACTATTCCTGATGCCATTGGCCTTCTTGCCAGGATGCCATTGGCCTTCTTGGCCACACTGCTGGCTCTTGTTCAGCCTATCATCAACCAGTAGCCCCAGGTCCCTTTCTGCCTGGATGCTCCCAGCCACTCTGTCCCCAGCTTGGAGCACTACATGGGGTTGTTGTGGCCAATGTGTAGAACCCAGCTCTTGGTAGTTCCATACAGCACAAGTAGTTCCACACGTTCATGCAGTCATCCCCAGACTACTTCATTTCCATACTGGCACTACACAGGAAAAGCACAGAACACACAGCTCTGTCATTCTATGTGCTCTACACAAAGAGAAATCCAAACATTACTCACCACATGAAGAATTTTATTCTCTGTTTCATATACTGTGCAATCCTGAAAAACAACAAAGCAGAAAGGGGAGGTTAACTTGATTAAATCAGTCACCACTCCTAGATTTATCCTTAAAAACAAACCTAAAAAGCATTAAACTCAATTGAAAAGTCTTCAGAATCAGAGAAAGGCTTAGGCTGGAAGAGACCCTTGAGGTCACAGAACCACAGAATGTTAGGGTTGGAAGGGACCTCAAGGAACATCTACTTCAACCCCCCCCCTGCCATGGGCAAAGACTCCTCTCAACCAGCTCAGGTTACTCAAGCCCCCATCCAACCTGGACTTGAACATCTCCAGGGAGGGAGCACCTACAACCACTCTGGACAATCCATTCCAGAGTCTTGCCACCCTCACAGTGAAGAATTTCTTCCTAATCTCCAATCTGTAATGAAATAAAACATTTATAAGTCTCAAACAAAATGGAAAGAACCTTGTAACCCTGTGCACCCTGGGATAGGACAGGGGGCAATGCATATAAACTCCAGCACAGGAGGTTCCACCTCAACATCAGGAGGAACTTTTTCACTGGGAGGGTCACAGAGCACTGGAACAGGCTGCCCAGAGAGGTTGTGAAGTCTCCTTCTCTGGAGACTTTCCAGGCCTGTCTGGATGTGTTCCTGTGTGACCTGTGCTGGATTCTATGCTCCTCCTCTGGCAGGGGGGTCAGACTGGATGATCTTCAGAGGTCTCTTCCAACCTCTAACATCCTGTGAGCCTGTGTAAAGCCACTGCAGAAAGGAGATGCTGGTAAATGTTTATTCATTGGATATTAGGAAGAAATTCTTCCCATTGAGGGTGGTGAGACTCTGGACAAGTTGCTCAGGCAGGTCATGGATGCCCCCTCCCTGGAGGTGTTCAAGGCCAGGTTGAATGAGGCCTGCAGCAACCTGGGCTGGTGGAAGGTGTCTCTGCCCATGGCAGGGGGGTTGGAACCAGATGATCTTTAAGGTCCCCTTCAACCTAAACCATTCTATGAACCTATGAGCACATGTAAAGTTGCTTCCCTCCTTGAGGCAAACAATTTTCCTCTACTTTAGATCTCTTTAGCACATACCAGCTAGTCACATGCATGCTGGGCAAGTGGCTTCAACCAGCCCATGGACTAAAGTGACCCAATTCTAGTGGGAATATTGAATACCAGCAAGAGCCTACAATCACCAAGGAAGGAAACTAAGCTGAACAATTCCTGCTGAGCTGAGCTGAACTGACAGATTCGCACACCCTGCCAAAGAAGAGAAGGAAAACCCTGGGAGGAGAAAGGAGAGAAAAGGGAGCCCACTGGTTGTTTATAACACTCCATGCATGAATACAAATGTTTCTAACACTCCATGCATGAAGACAAATGCTGAATACCAAATGCACAGGAAACTAGAGCTGGACCACCTCAACTACACGCAGCCTGCTGGGGACTGGGTGCTCACTGCTGTCGCCCTGCGCGGCACGCGAGGCAGTTTCTATAAGCGGTGCTGACAGATGGGAGGCTGGGGGCTGTGAAAGTTATTCTGACAGACCAACAGCTCAGTGGATATAGAGAAATGGAATTAGTAGGCAAAAAGCACAAGGGGCAATAGGCTACAAACTAGGACACAGGGAGTTCCACCTCAACATAACAAGAAACTTCTTCACTGTGAGGGTGGCAGAGCACAAGGATGATAAAAGGTCTTGAGCATCTCTCCTATGAAGAGAGATTGAGAGCCCTGGAGCTGTTTAGTCTGGAGAAGAGAAGGCTGAGATGGGATCTGATCAATGTCTATCAATAGCTGAGTGTCAAGAGGGAGGGGGGCAAGTTCTTTTTGGTGGTGCACAGTAACAAGACAAGGAACAAAGGAAACAGAGATTTCACCTCAGCATGAGGAGGAACTTCTTCACTGTGAGGGTGACAGAGCTCTGGAGCAGGCTGCCCAGAGAGGTTGTGGAGTCTCCTCCTCTGGAGACTTCCAAGACTCATCTGGATGCATTCCTGTGTGACCTGCTCTAGGTGCTCCAGCTCTGGCATGGGGGTTGGACTGGGTGATGTCAAGAGGTCCCTTCCAACCCCTACCATTCTGTGATTCTACACAAGATTCACTCTTTGTAAAGTTCATCAGATGCTGTTTGCTTCACAGCACTTTGAGCAAGCTGTTTAGAACAGATACATCCTGTCCTACTTAATCACTCACATGAAATCTGTCACTAAGTCTTCCTGCTTTAAGTCTCATTTTTAAATCAGTTTATTCTGTTAGAAAAACAAAGAACAAACAACAAACCAACCAACCAAAAAAACCTCACCAACAACATTGTTATATGCCACCTGTTCTTGAAAAAACTAACTTTTAATCCATTAAATGCTCCTAAGTATAACCAAAGACATTAAGAAGAATTTTTTTTCCCTGCAAGAGTGGTCAGGCATTGGAACAAGCTGCCCAAGGGGGTGGTGGAGTCCCCAAGCCTGGATGTGTTAAAGGTGATTTGGATGTGGTGCTTGGGGCTCTGGTTTAGAGGTGACCCTTGTAGGGCAGGGTTAATGGTTGGACTTGGTGATCCTGAGGCTCTTTTCCAACCTGAATGTTTCTGTGACTCTGAGAGGCAAGAAAAGGCAACCTGCTTGGATGCTTGCAGCCTATGCAGAAGCAGCAGGCTGATCAGGCAGCATTTTTCTAATAACAGCTGTTGGCATTCAGGAAACATTTGGCAGAGAGTACAGCCAGAAAGAAAATCCAACACAATGAATTCTGTGCAGGCATCACTGAAGTATTTGCAAGCTTAGTAGCAAGGCAAGACATTTCATTAGTGTCTGTGGGAGGGCAGGAAGTGTCCTCAGTCCAGATACATGAGGAGAAACTTCTTGACAGTGAGGGTGACAGAGCCCTGGAGCAGGCTGCCCAGAGAGGTTGTGGAGTCTCCTTCTGTGGAGACTTTCCAAAGCCACCTGGATGCATTCCTGTGCAGACTGCCCTGGGTGCTCCTGCTCTGGCAGGGGGGTTGGACTGGAGGATCTCTGGAGGTCCCTTCCAACCCCTGACGTACTGTGGTACTGTAAGTTTGGACATGCATCTTAAAGAGGATAGCATTTGAGAAGTCTCAATACTAGGGAAGAAGGATTCTGGGCTTCTAAATGCTGTAGAAGTTTGACACAACAAAATCAGCCAATAACAGAGGAAATACTACTTGAAAACATCCTTGAAATTAAACTCTTCACACAAAATGAAACTCTTTCTCTAGGTGCTCCTGCTCTGGCAGAGGGGGTTGGACTGGAGGATCTTTTGAGGTCCCTTCCAACCCCTAACACTCTGTGATTCTGTGACAATCATGAAGAAAGAAATATGAATTGAGAAACAAAGTGTGTGTGTGTGTGTGTGTATATATATAAATTGCAGTAAAGCAAGTGGAAAACTCCTCAGGTATCCAGTCTATGTGTAGGGACAGTGGCCTCACCCTTAAATTCTCTCCTCAACACACAATTCCCTACAAATCCAGCATCTGGGAAAAGGAATTGCTAGATGAGTTCATCACCTAAGGGGACAGCTGAATGGATGTTCAGGCTACTACCTCTTCCTAGTCAGGCAAAAGAAAAATGAACAGTGCAGTAAAGCATAAAAGACAGAAAAAGACTGGAGGAGAGCAAATGGAACCCCAGAAATCAGAAATCACAGAAACGTTCAGGTTGGAAAACAGCCTCAGGATCACCAAGTCCAACCATGAACCCTACTCTACAAGGGTCACCCCTAAACCAGAGCCCCAAGCACCACATCCAAACCACCCTGAAACACATCCAGGCTTGGGGACTCCACCTCCTCCCTGGGCAGCCTGTGCCAAAGCCTGACCACTCTTGCAGGGAAAAAATTCTTCCTACTGTACAGTCTAAACTGACCCAGTGGCAGCTTGAGGCCATTCCCTCTTGTTCTGTCACTGTGAGAAGAGACCAGCACCAACCCCTCTACATTGTCCTTTCAGGTAGTTGTAGACAGCAATGAGGTCTCCCCTCAGCCTCCTCCTTTCCAAACTAAACACTTAGGTAAAAAAACCCAGTTCCAAAACTATCCTTTTTCCACACATCAATGACATCCAGCCAGACACAAGCCAAGCATGAACTCAGGGTAATGTGCAGGAATGCAAAGATCCATGGTGGCATAGCCCAGAGCAGCCCTCAAGTCTAGGATTCAAAGAAGCCTAGAAAAGGTCATCAAACTGATCCCTGCACTGTAGCCAGCTCCTTTTAACTTCCTGCAGCCAGCCCTGCAGAAGAGGCCTGAGAATGCTTCTGAATGGTCCCAAAAGCAAAAGCCACATGTCACTTTCTTTCACCATGAACAGTTTATTTCCCCTTAGATCTTTTATTATTTCTTCTTTAAGCTGCTCCACTGCTTTGAGCTTTATCTTGAAGCAAGTGCTGAGGGTACCAGTGCCCACCCTCTTCCAACATCCCTGAGGCAGAAGGAGCAGCTGCATGCTGATCACTGGAGGCCTTCACCATTTACAATTATTGCTTTTTTCATACCCATTTCAGTTCATTTCATAGAATCATAGAATTGTCAGGGTTGGAAGGGACCCCAAGGAGCAGCCAGTTCCAACCCCCCTGCCATGGCCAGGGACACCTCACACTACAGCAGGTTGCTCACAGCCACAGCCAGCCTGGCTGCAAAAACCTCCAGGGAAGAGGCTTCCACCACCTCGCTGGGCAACCTGTGCCAGTGTCTCACCACCCTCATGGGGAACAACTTCTTTCTAATGTCTACTCTAAATCTTCCATCCTCTAGCTTAGTTCCATTCCCCCTGTCCTATCACTCCCTGACACCCTCAAAACTCCCTCCCCAGCTTTCTTATAGCCCCCTTCAGATACTGGAAGGCCACAATAAGGTCTCCTTGGAGCCTTCTCTTCTCCAGACAGCCCAAACTCCCTCAGTCTGTCCTCATAGCAGAGCAGCTCCAGCCCTCTGCTCATCTTCATGGCCCTTCCCTGTACACCTTCCAGCACCTCCAGATCCTTCCTGTAACAGAGGCTCCAGAACTGGACACAGTGCTCCAGGTGGGGTCTCACCAGAGTGGAGCAGAGGGGGATAATGATCTCCCTCGACCTGCTGGCTGTGCTTCTCTTGATGCAGCCCAGGCTCTGCTTGGCTTCCTGAGCTGCAAGTGCACACTGCTGGCTCCTGTTGAGTCTCTCCTCCCCCAGCACCCCCAAGTCTTTTCTCCAGGGCTGCTTTCCAGCCAGTCCCTGCCCAGCCTATATGGGTGCTTGGGATTGCCCTGACCCAGCTGCAGGACCTTGCCCTTGGTCTTGTTGAACCTCATGAGGCTGTCATGGGCTCACCTCTCCAGCCTGTAACGATCCCCCTGGATGGCCTCCCTTCCCTCCAGCGTATCTGCTGCACCACACAGCTTAAAGCACTGGAGAACTATAAAAAGAATCACTGTCTCTGCAATTAGAAATAAATGTGTGTGTGTGTGTGTGTTAATAGCATACCACCCACAGCTGGTGAACATCTCGTTCTTCTCTACCTAGACAACAAGCCCAAATCCTGCTCCTGAAAGATCTTCCCAAGCAGCTGTTTAACCACAGTATCAAAACATTGCAATTAAGTTAAGAAACAGATCATACACAAACTTAATATCAACTTTTTTTCTACTTTAGAAAAGCAGGAACACACACACAGACAAATCTGCAAGCAAGCTTCACTCCTACATAGGCTAATGATTTGCTATTCACTTAGTGGAACAATCATAGAATCATTACCATAAAATGCTCTGGGTTGGAAGGGATCTCCAAAGGTCATCCAGACCAACCCCCTCTGCAGTCAGCAGGGGCATCCTCAACTAGATCAGGCTGCCCAAAGTAAGCAAAAGCATCCTCAAGTAGACTACAGGCTCACAGGTTGTTAAGGGTTGGAAGAGACCTCCAAAGATCATTGAGTCCAACCCCCTCTGCCAGAGCAGGGCCATGGAATCCAGCACAGGTTGCACAGGAATACATCCAGACAGGGCTGGAAAGTCTCCAGAGAAGGAGACTCCACAGCCTCTCTGGGCAGCCTGTGCCAGTGCTCTGTGACCCTCACAGTGAAGAAGTTCCTCCTCATGTTGAGGTGGAACCTCCTGTGCTGGAGTTTATACCCATTGCCCCTTGTCCTATCCCAGGGTGCAATGGAGAAGAGCCTGTGCACTCCCCCTCTTGACACCCAACCCTCAGATATTGATAGACATTGATCAGATCCCCTCTCAGCCTTCTCTTCTCCAGACTAACCAGCCCCAGGGCTCTCAGCCTCTCTTCACAGGGCACATGCTCCAGTCCCTTAATCATCCTAGCAGCTCTCTGTTGGACTCCCTCCAGCAGATCCCTGTTCCTCTTGAACTGGGGAGCCCAGAACTGGATGCAATATTCCAGGTGAGGTCTCAGCAGTGCAGTGTGGAAGGGGTGATCAGGTACCCAGGATGCAGGAGCATCCTCAACTAGATCAGGTTGCCCAGAGCAAGCAGGAGCATCCTCAACTAGATCAGATTGCCCAGAGCCCTGGTAAGGTTGGAAAAGACCTTTAAGATCTAACCAAGTCTAACCATGGATTCATAAATCCATAGAAGAGTTTAGGCTGGAAGGGATCTTGAACTACAATGGATCTTATCAGAGATTTTTTAATAGCACAAAAACCCAGATGCAGAAATAATTTATCTGAAAAGGCTCAGATGCAATTATGGGCAAGAGATTTTACTTTTACCTGTTTATTCTGTGAGCCTCAGCTGAAATAGAAGGTTTGGTTCTAAAGGATTATTAACACAGGCTGATAATAAAGCAACAAAGCCAATTCTGTGTTCTATACCTTCCTGAAGATGCAGTCAAATATTGGCTGTTAGCAGTTTCAGATAGGAAGCATCAACCACAAAGAGAAATGAAAGGGAATGTGATGGAACACCTTCATTACTCACATCAGGCTTTCATGGTCTTTTTTTCCCCAGAACTGCCTCATACATCAAAAATGGCAAAAGTGACCTTTGTGGAGGCAGCTAAAATTAGGCTAAGATCCTGGTATCATTTTAAAGCCTATGTTTAACACTAGCAAGACATAGGTTGCACTGCCAATGAGAGGTATCACCTACATGTCTTCCAGAACTTCTGACTTGCATGATGATGACCACACATTATTTCTACCAAAATGACAAGTTCTATCTGCAAAAACCCTATCATAATGTCAGAATAATTACTAAATGCATTTAAGTCAAACCTAGAGAGTTAAATCACACCTAGAGAGTTGGGGCTCTGTCTGGAGAAGAGAAGACTCCAAGGAGATCTAATTGTGGCCTTCCAGTATACAAGAAAGCTGGGGAGGGACTGTTGAGGGTGTCAGGGAGTGGTAGGACTGGGGGGCATGGAGCAAAACTAGGAATGGGTAGATTCAGATTGGATGTTAGGAAGAAGATGTTCCCCATGAGGGTGGTGAGAGACTGGCACAGGTTGCCCAGGGAGGGGGTGGAAGCCTCATGCCTGGAGGTTTTTGCAGGCAGGCTGGATGTGGCTGTGAGCAACCTGCTGTAGTGTGAGGTGTCCCTGCCCATGGCAGGGGGTTGGAACTGGCTGCTCCTTGAGGTCCCTTCCAACCCTGACAATTCTATGATTCTATGAATCCAAGAGCAGTGACTGGTGACAGTGCTACCAAATGTATACATCTCATCCCACTCTGTCCTAGACACTCATAGACCTATTATAAAGGCATGGAATTTGAGCTGGGGTTGTTCAGATTGAAGAAGAGAAGATTGAGAAGAGAAGGCTCCAGGAAGACCTAAGAGCAGCCTTCCAGTACCTGAAGGAGACTACATGAAGGCTGCAGAGAGACTGTCTCCAAAGGCCTGCAGTGAAAGGATGAAGGCAATGGTTTGAAATGAGAGCAGAGGAGATTTAGATTGGATTTTGGGAACAAACTTATTACCATGAGGGTAGTGAACACTGGAACAGGTTGCCCAGGAAGGTATTGAGGCCCTGTCCCTGGACATATTCAAGGTCTGGTTGGACACGAATCTAACCAACCTGATCTAGTGGAGGATGCCCCTGCTGACTGCAGTGGGGCTGGGCTAGATGACCTTTGGAGGTCCCTCCAAGCCAAACCATTCTATGCTTGCTAAAGAGGGCTCAGCCTCTCGTGCATCACCAAACCTTTGGCACAAAAGCTCTCTTGAGCAATGCAGCCATTGCTTGGTCTTAAGCCAAGCCATTGTTTAAAGCCCTCTGCCTCTCAGATAGATTAAAGCTGTAATTGAATCCTTTAAAAGCAGCATCTGTCAAGTGGATGGTCTGGCAGTCTTGCTACTTAGCAACAACTTTAAAAAACCAAGGGAAAAAGACATTAACTTGTGAATGCTCAGATCATAACTCCCAGTCACAGCATCACAGCAACATTCCTTCAGGTTGGAAAAGACCCTTGAGATCATCAGGTCCAACCACTAACCCTGCTCAACCAAGCTCTCCACTAAACCATATGCCCAAGCATCACATCTAAACCACCATTAAAAACACCCAGGGGTAGTGACTCCACCGCCTCCCTGGGCAGCCTGTGCCAATGTCTGACCATTCTTGCAGGGAAAAAACACTTCCCAATGTCCAGCCCAAACCTCCCCAGGTGTACCTTGAGCCCGTTCCCTCTTGTTCTGTCACCATGCCATCAGAACTAAGTTGTTACTGCCTCAAGGAGCCCACCCTAAGCCTGCTCAGTTGTCACTACCTTTACACATTTTGTATGACTGGCTCTAGAAAGGTTCATTTGGGCTACAAGGATGATTAGGGGACTGGAGCACTGCCTGGTGAGGAGAGGCTGAGGAACCTGGGGCTTTTTAGTCTGGAAAAGAGAAAACCTAGAGGGGGATTGAATATGTTTATAAATATCTGAGGGCTGGGGGTCAAGAGAGAGGGGACAGGCTCTGCTCAGTTTCTCCCTGTGATAGGACAAGGAGCAATGGATGTAAGCTCTAGCACAGGAGGTTCCACCTCAACACAAGGGGGAACTTCTTAAGTGTCACAGAGCACTGGAACAGTCTGCCCAGAGACATTGTGGAGTCTCCTTCTCTGGAGACTTTCAAGGCCCATCTGGATGTGTTCCTCTGTGATCTGAGCTAGATAGTATGGTCCTGCTCTGGCAGGGGGGTTGGACTTGATGATCTCCTTGGGTATCTTCCAACCCTGACACCCTGTGAGCCTGGGAATTCTGTCATGGCAAGGCTCTGAGGTTAGCTGAAGATGCTCACAAATATTCTCAACAACAGTTAGGATAAAGTCTAAAGCTTTGCCAACACATAAAGAAGGCAGAAGTTTTATGGCTTTCTAAGTATCTTCATTTATTATCACTCCTTAGTGCTTTTCTCAGCCCAAGACAGTGGTACCTAATTTCCAAACAAATAAAAGGGTAAGATAGGTTGGGTTAATTTAGCATTTCACTAATTAAAGAAAGCAGGGAAAATATGTCTAATGGAGTTGATGGCAGGATTAAATAGCTTTGAAACAATAAACTGGGGTGCAGCAAGAAAACTGTGGCCAGCAGGGCTAGGGAGGTTCTTCTTCCCCTCTGCTCTGCCCTGCTGAGACCACACCTGCAATCCTGTGTCCAGTCTGGGGCTCCCCAGTTCAAGAGAGACAGAGACCTGCTGGAGAGAGTCCAACAGAGAGCCAGGAGAATGATTAGGGGACTTGAGCATCTCCCCTGTGAAGAGAGACTGAGAGCCCTGGGGCTGTTTAGTCTGGAGAAGAGAAGGCTGAGAGGGGATCTGATCAATGTCTATCAATATCTGAGGGGTGGGTGTCGAGTGGAGGGGGCCAAGCTCTTTTCATAGGTGCACAGTAATAAGCCAAGAAACAATGGATACAAACTTGAACAGAGAAGGTTTCAACCCAACATGAGGAGAAACTTCTTTACAGTGAGGGTGACTGAGCCCTGGAGCAAAGAGGTTGTGGAGTCTCCTCTGGAGACTTTCCAAAGCCACCTGGATGCATTCCTGTGCAGACCATCCTGGGTGCTCCTGCTCTGGCAGGGGGTTGGATGGATGATCTCTGGATCCCTTCCAAACTCTAATGGACTGTGATAACTGGATCAATATAGACTCATAGACTTGTTAGGATTGGAAGGGACCTCAAGGATCATCTAGTTCTAACCTCCCTGCTATGGGCAGGGACAGCTCACACTAGATCAGGCTGCTCAGAGCCACATCCAGCCTGGCTGCAAAAGCCTCCAGGATCTATGGCAAAATGCTGTTTTTACAGAGCATGGCAATTAGAAAAGTTAAGGATATTGGGGAACTCTGCTCAGGGTGACATACAGCTAGGTCTGGAACAATAAAATACACACTGACAGAAGTACAGCTTTGTTCAGCACACACACACACACCCATCCTCCAACCCCCATTCACAAAACCAAGGAACAAAAAGCTCTTCAATACCCCAAAGCTACAGAAGCTGGCAAGCAGGTAACATTCTCCTCTGGCAACAGGCAAACAACAAACACCATGACACAGGCAGGGATTTTCTGAGGTGCTTTATGACATTCAAGATTTTAAGAGATCTAACAAGACTTTGGGTGTAAAGCTAGAGATCTAACAGGACTTTGGATATAAAATGTGTGGGCCTCAGGGACACTGGCAATTCTAAGTCATAGAATCAAAGAATGCTTTGGGTTGGAAGGGACCTCCAAAGGTCATCCAGTCCAACCCCACAGCCATCAGCAGAGACATCCTCCATTAGGTCAGATTGCCCAGAGACCTATCCAGCCTGACCTAGAAGATCTCCAGGGATGGGGCCTCACCTACATCCCAGGGCAACCTGTTCCAGTGTTCCACCACCCTCATGGTGCAGAACTTGTTCCTAACATCCAATCTAAATCTGCTGTGCTCTAATTTCAAACCATTTCCCCTTGTCCTATCATATTATCAATCAGGGTTGGAAGGGACCACAAGGATCATCTAGTTCCAACCCCCCTGCAATGGGCAGGGACACCCCACACTAGATCAGGCTGGCCAGAGCCTCATCCAGCCTGGGCTTAAACACCTCCAGGGATGGGGCCTCAATCACCTCCCTGGACAACCCATTCCAGGGCTTCACCACTCTCATGGTGAAGAACTTCCTTCCCATGTCCAGCCTGAATCTCCCCACCTCCAGCTTCATTCCATTCCCCCTAGTCCCATCACTACCTGATATCCTGAGAAGTCCCTCCCCCTCACTGCAGGCCTTTGCAAACAGTCCCTCTGCAGCCTTCTTGTAGCCCCCCTCAATCACCTCCCTGGGCAACCTGTTGATATGTTCCAGCACCCTCATGGTGCAGTACTTGTTCCTAACACCCAATCTAAATCTGTTCTCTAGTCTGAAGCCATTGCTCCTTCTCCTGTCACTGCAGGCCTTTGTGAACAGTCTCTCTGCATCCTTCAGGTAGCCACCTTCAGTTAGCCACCTTCAGGTACTGGAAGGCTGCTCTTCAGTCTCCCTGGGGCCTTCTCTTCTCCAGGCTGAACACCCCCAGCTCCCTCAGCCTGTCCCTGCAGCAGAGGTGCTCCAGCCCCCTATGCAGCTCCTAAAGAGTCTCCCACCATGGCTGTCCCTCCTCCCTTCTGCCTGCCAGTGTCCCAGGGAGCTCTATCTTCAACTTTCTCCTGTGCTCTCTCTTCCCTAGCGCTCAGCAGCCTCCTAAACTCATGCTGCTTTGATTGTCATCTCTGTGAGGATGAGTCACAGATCTCTCTCCCTTCTGTTCACAATTCACAGTTCAGAATCTCTCCTGCTGGATATTTGCCACCAGCCCTAGCACAGCACACGCTGCAAAAGCTGCAATCACGTTTCCTCCCCAACCCTCCCTGCACCCCACTTCTTCCTCCAGCTCTGTCAACACCTCCACCACCTTATGTCCCACCAAGCTCACAACCTGGGTGCCATTTTCAACCTCCTCGTCGCTTCCCACACAAATCCTGCTGGTTTCCTACCCACTGCTGTGCAGAAATGTTTGCTTCCTTTCCATTACAGCTTACAACTATTCAATCCCTGCAGCTGACAACACCAAACTGGGAGGCTTGGCTGAGACACATGAAGGCTGTGTGGCCATAAAGTGACACTTGGACAGACTGAGAGTGGGGCAGAGAGGAACTTGATGAGGTTCAACAAGGATAAGTGCAGAGTACGCCCCTGGGAAGGAAGAATAAACTGCAGCAGTACAGGCTGGGAGGGGATCTGCTGGAGAGCAGCCCCATGGAGCGGGACCTGGGAGTGCTGGTGGACAACAAGTTTTGCATGGGACAGCAATGTGCCCCGGTGGCCAAGAAGACCAAGGGGATGGCATTAAGAGGAGTGTGGCCAGCAGGTCAAGGGAGGTTCTCCCCCTCTACTCTGCCCTGCTGAGACCTCACCTGGAATGTTGCATCCAGTTCTGGACTCCCCAGCTCAGGAGGGACAGGAATCTGCTGGAGAGAGTCCAAGGGAGGGCTACAGGGATGCTGAAGGGACTGGAGCACTGCCTAGTGAGGAGAGGCTGAGAGCCCTGGGGCTGGTTAGTCTGGAGAAGAGAAGACTGAGAGGGGATCTGATCAATGTCTGTAAATGTCTGAGGGCTGGGGGTACAGAGGGAGGGAACAGGCTCTGCTCACTTGTGCCCTGTGACAGGACAAGGGGTAGTGGATGGAAACTACAGCACAGGAGGTTCCACCTCAACATCAGGAGGAACTTCTTCACTGGGAGGGTCACAGAGCACTGTCACAGGCTGCCCAGAGAGGTTGTGGAGTCTCCTTCTCTGGAGATTTTCAAGGCCTGTCTGGATGTGTTCCTGTGCAACCTGTGCTGGATTCTACGCTCCCGCTCTGGCAGGGGTGTTGGACTTGACGATCTCTGGAGGTGCCTTCCAACCCCAAACATCCTGTGAGCCTTTTTCTTGCCACTGGGTCTACAGCAGCCTTGCTCTGTTATCATTATTCTCTCCCTCCACACTGAAGCCAGAGCTCATTTGTACCTGCAGCAACCCACTCTGTCCACCCCCACTGCACACATGCAGAAGAATCCACAGAGATGGGTGGAAAGAGCACGGCGAGCACACACCCTTGAAGGCACTAAGGGAAGAGGAGAATAAAACCTCTGCTGTGAGAAATATAATGCAAGCTATTAAACAGTGCTATAGAAAAGGATCTTTCCTATGCAACCTACACAAATGCTTCCAGAACTCTTAGGAGTCTTTCCCTCAACATGTAATGAACCTGCAGTACTTGAAGTTCATAACCCTTGTGTACAAACTCACAGCAATTACCCTGCTCACCGAGTACAAAAGAGCTGCCTTAGTTTTATTTAAACAACCTGCCTGGAGTGGCACCTATCACCATGGCAACAGAGTGCTTCATGTGAAAATTCAACACCACTTACATAAATCTCCCCCAGATCAAGCAGCTCCTGGGGAAAACTGCTCCTTGGATTAAGAGAGCTACAGTGTGTGTGCTAAGTAAGCTCTTTTCTTCTGTCTTGCTGGAGGAATTTTCCATTCCCAATTATTTCTACCCTGCTTTCTGTAAAAGACATCATCCTGCTCTCCCTTGGGATCTGGTCACACATTAGTCCTTCATTTGCACACAGAGGAACACTTCTTCCTCCTGTACCACTGCTAAAACGAGCTGCTACACAGAATACGTCTGGTTGGAAGAGACCTAAAAGATCATCCAGTCCAGCCTTTGACCCAGCACTGAAGGGCCAACACTAAACCACAGAATCACAGGATTGGCAGGGTTGGAAGGGACCTCAAGGAGCAGCCAGTTCCAACCCCCTGCCATGGGCAGGGACACCTCACACTACAGCAGGTTGCTCACAGCCACAGCCAGCCTGGCTGCAAACACCTCCAGGCAGGAGGCTTCCACCACCTCCCTGGGCAACCTGTGCCAGTCTCTCACCACCCTCATGGGGAAAAACTTCTTCCTAACATCCAATCTCAACCTACCCATTTCTAGTTTTGTTCCATTCCTCCCCAGTCCTATCACTCCCTGACAACCTCAAAAGTCCCTCCCCAGCTTTCTTGTAGCCCCCTTCAGATAGTGGAAGGCCACAATTAGGTCTTCTCAGAGCCTTCTCTCCCTCACACTGAACAGCCCCAACTCTCTCAGTCTGTCCTAACAAGAGAGGAGCTCCAGCCCTCTGCTCATCCTTCTCTGGACACCTTCCAGCACCTCCAGATCCTTCCTGTACTAGAGGCTCCAGAACTGGACACAGTGCTCCAGGTGGGGTCTCACCAGAGTGGAGCAGAGGGGGAGAATCACCTCTCTCAACCTGCTGGCTGTGCTCCTCTTGATGCAGCCCAGACTCTGGTTGGCTTTCTGGGCTGCAAGTGCACACTGCTGGCTCATGTTGAAGAGACCTGCAAGCTCATCCAGTCCAACCCTTGACCCAGCACTGAAGGGTCAACACTAAACCATGTCCCTAAGCACCAGCTCCACACACTGCTTGAACACCCCCAGGAACAGTGACTCCAGCACTGCCCTGGGCAGAACATTCCAGTGTTTGACAAACCTTCCAGTGCAGAAATATTTCCTAACATCCAGCCTGAACCTCCCCTGGTGCAGCTTGGGACCATTTCCTCTGGTCCTGTTGCTTGCCACCAAGGAGAAGAGGCTGGCCCCAACCTCACTCCAATCTCCCTTCAGGTAGCTTAGAGGGCAATGAGGTCTCCCCTCAGCCTCCTCTTCTCCAGGCTGAACAACCACAGCTCCTTCAGATGCTCCTCACAGGCCATGTGCTCCAGGCCCTTCACTGTGAGTTCAGAAACCACAGCAAGTACCTCACAGCACCAACTAAAATGACTTTGATAACTGCACATACATCCTGCTAGAATCTAAGTGCTGACCTGCTGTGAATTTCAGCTCTTAGAGAGATTTCTCTATGCAATGACAGCCTCAGCTCTAGGTAAAACAAAGTCCAGTGAAACTATCACAACTGAGAGGCTGGAGATGTGGCCAAAATGTTCCAGCCCAAGGACTAATCCCAGAGTGAAAACATTCTCTTTCCACTCTTCTAACTTAGAGAGCAAAGCATCATGCATTCAAAAAGAAATCTTTTAGTACTGACATGCAAAGCAACTCATAGTCAGATAGGGTTTAACTTTGCAATGTCATTTCCAAGGCCATTTGGAGGTAAATGACACTTCTGCTTTTCACAGATTGCAGTGGGTTGGAATGGACCCTCAAAGGTCACCTTGTCCACCCCCCCCTGCAGGCAGCAGGGACACCTCCAACCAGATCAGGGACACATCCAGTCTGAGCTTGAATGTCTCCAGAGACAGGGCCTCAACCACATCTCCGGGCAGCCTGTCTCAGTATTACACCACTCTCTCTGTAAAGAACTTCCTCATGATGTGCAACCTTATCTACCCTGTTCCAGTTTCAAACCATTGCCCCTTGTCCTATCACTCCAAGCCCTTCTAAACAGTCCCTCCCCAGACTTCCTGTAGGTAACCTTCAGATATCAAAATGTAGCTCTAAGGTCTCCCTGAAGCCTTCTCTTCTCCAGGCTGAACACCTCCAGCTCCCTCAGCCTGTCTCTATAGCAAAGGTGCTCCAGCCCTCTCACCATCTTTGTGACCTTCCTCTGGGCCTGCTCCATGAGGTCCATGTCTGTCTTTTGTGGAGGGCTCCAGAGCTGGACACAGCAGTTCAGGTGAGCTCTCTCCAAAGCAAAGTGGCAGACTCACCTCTCTCAGCCCGCTGGCCACGCTTCTTATGATGCAGCCCAGGCTGCCATTTGCCTTCTGGGCTGCAAGTTACACTGTTGGCTCATCCACCAGCACCCCCAAGTCCTTTTCTGCAGGGCTGCTTTCTATCACCTCATCCCCCAGTTTGTGTTGATATCTAGGATTGCCCAGCCCTAGATGAAGGACCTTGCACTTTGCCTTATTGAACCTCATGATTCTCCTCAGCCACCTCTCCAGCCTGTCCAGGTCCCTCTGGGTGGTACCCATCCCATCCTTCAGTCTTATCAACCACACCACTCAGCTTGGTGTCACCTGCAGACTTGCTGAGGGTGCCCTCAATACCACAGTCTGTATTATTGATGAAGATATTGGACAACACTGATCCCCAATACAGCCCCTTGCAATCCTTTGTCTCTAGCACTGTCATGAAAAACAATTCTGCTTTATAAAGCACAACTGCAGCAAAATGTTTCCTGTTTGATCTCATGTTTAGCTGCCAACAGAAGAAAGGAAACTAAACAAACTTGGGGAAAAGTAATGACATTTAAGCAGATGACATTTCAGGCTCAGCTACGACTGCAATGTGTCATACTGGAGCATCCTGATGGATTTTGGGTGGATTTAAGCCAACAAACATACCTCATGTTACAATGTGAAGGAAAAAAGGACCCCACACTTTTTCATGCTCAAGGTTTCTTGCTAGAATCATAGAATGGGAACTGCCAAAGGTCATCCAGTCCAACCCCATCTGCACTCAGCAGGGGCATCCTCAACCACACCAAGCTGCCCAGTGCCCTGTAGAGCCTCACACTGTATATCTCCAGGGAAGGGGCCTCAACCACCTCCCTGGCCAACCTCTTCCAGGGTTCCACCACCTTCATAGTGAAGAACTTGTGCCTGATATCCAATCTGAACCTATCCAATCTAGTTTGAAGCCATTGCCCCCTTGTCCTGTCACTGCAGGCCTTTGGAAACATTGCTTTGAAGCATTCTTGGAGGCTTCCCTCAGGCACTGGAAGGCTGCTCTTAGATGTTCCCAGAGCCTTCTCTTCTCCAGGCTGAACACCCACAGATCCCTCAGCTTGTCCTCACAGCAGAGGTGCTCCAACCCCCTGATCATTTTCGTAGCGCTTCTCTGGACCTGCTCCATCAGGTCCATGTCCTTCCTGCTTAGCAACACAGATTCTGTAATTTCCTGGGCTGAAGTGAAATCTGGCTGCACTACACTTGGCTGAAGAGGTTGTACTTTCTCTGGAAAGGAAAATCAGTTTCCTAAGTAAAAGAAATACAGAATCTCAGCCTGATATGAGGGAGACTTGGACAGACTGAGAGCTGGGCACAGAGGAACCTAATGAGGTTCAACAAGGAGAAGTGCAGAGTCCTGCACATGGGAAGGAAGAACCAACTGCAGCAGGACAGGTTGGGAGGGGATCTGCTGGAGAGCAGCCCTGGGGAGAAGGACCTGGGAGTGCTGGTGGGCAACAAGTTCTGCATGGGACAGCAATGTGCCCTGGTGGCCAAGAAGGACAATGGGGTCCTGGGGTGCATTGAGAGGAGTGTGTCCAGCAGATCCAGGGAGGTTCTCCTCCCCTCTACTCTGCCCTAGTGAGTGGAATATTGCATCCAGTTCTAGGCTCCCCAGTTCAGGAGGGACAGGGATCTGCTGGAGAGTCCAAGGCAGGGCTACAAGGATGCTGAAGGGACTGAAGACTGTCTGGTGAGGAGAGGCTGAGAGATCTGGGGCTGGTTAGTGTGGAGAAGAGAAGACTGAGAGGGGATTTAATCAATATTTATAAATATCTGAGGGCTGGGGGTCAGGAGGGAGGGGACAGGCTCTGCTCACTTGCACCCCACTTGCACCCTGGGATTAGACAAGGGGTAATGGACATAAGCTGCAGCACAGAAGGTTCCACCTCAACATGAGGAGGAACTTCCTCACTGTGAGGGTCACAGAGCACTGGAACAGGCTGCCCAGAGAGGTTGTGGAGTCTCCTTCTCTGGAGCCTTTCCAGCCCTGTCTGGATGTGTTCCTGTGTGACCTGAGCTAGATTGTATGGTCCTGCTCTGACAAGGGGCTTGGACTCAATGATCTCTTTGAGTCCCTTCCAACCCCTGAGATCCTGTGAGCCTGTGATACAATCAACACAATCTTAATCCATCACCATTAATGATTAAATTCAGCATTTGTAAAGAATTCCACAAGAAGCAGGGTGAATCCTGCCTGCTTCTATGCAAATGGGAGCTGTGATGTCAGCCAACACCTACTGACAACCAGCCCACAACAATGAGGTTAAGAAAATAAGGTTTTTAATTAAAGGATGCATGAGACACTCCAACATGGACTTGATGACATTTCCTAGTACGGAAGTTAACTGTGATAGCACAAGGGGCAATGGATACACACTGGAACACAGGAAATTCCACCTCAACATGAGGGAAATTTTCCAGTGCCAGCACAAGGGGCAATGAGTGGAAGTTGAGGCATAGGAAGTTCCAAGGAAACAGGAGGAAAAATCTTTTCCCTGTGAGGGTGACAGAAGACTGAACAGGCTGCCCAGGGAGGTTGTGGATTCTCCTTCTCTGGAGACATTCAAAACCCTGTGTGACCTGCCCTAGGTGATTCTGCTCTGGCAGGAAGCTTGGATGCCATAATCTTCAGAGGTCACTTCCAACCCTATGATTCTGTGGTTTTTTCCCCCCTCTGTCTACACTTCATCTCAGTTTCCATCATCTTTCTACTACCCTCTGTAAGTGATTCCATGAGCTCATGATTTACCTCTTGACCCTTTCACCATCAACCTTGACTCACTCAGGCTTCTCACCTTGGCATAATTCACAGTATCACTAAGGTTGGAAGAGACCTCAAAGATCATCAAGTCCACCCTGTCACCACAGACCTCATGACCAGACCATGGCACCAAGTGCCATGTCCAATCCCCTCTTGAACACCTCCAGGGATGGTGACTCCACCACCTCCCTGGGCAGCACATTCCAAAGTCATTGCATTCCATTGCAGAGTCTAATTCTTGCTTGTAAATACAGCTTCATTTGCTTCTGAGTTGGTCCGGCAAAGTTAGTGCTGGAGGGGAAACTTCAACCCACCACAAACAGCTGCATTGATTTGCCAGCCTAGGTCCCATCAAGAAGACTACTCTCTGTTTCCCACAGTTTATGCTGCTTGGTGTTTTCTTTTTCCAAGTGGTAAACATGAGGCTGTCAATCACTAATCTGGAAGAAAACTAATCAAGCAAAAAACAAAATGAAACCCAAGCCAACATCAACTCATCTTTGCTTTATGGTCACTAAGTAGGCAGCATCCTTTTGGGGATTTCAGGTTCTTTTGTTTATGTTTTGCTTTGGTTTTTCTTCCATCCAAAAGGAAAAGCAAACTGCTTCCTCTAAGAATGGAAAAGAAAACACAGCTAACAAATTCACACAACTGTCAGGGCTGGAAGGGACCTCAAGGATCATCCAGTTCCAACCCCCATGCCATGGCCAGGGACACGTCATACTACAGCAGGTTGCTCACAGCCACATCCAGCCTGGCTGCAAAAACCTCCAGGCAGGAGGCTTCCACCACCTCCCTGGGCAACCTGTGCCAGTGTCTCACCACCCTCACGGGGAACAACTTCTTCCTAACATCCAATCTCAATCTACCCATTTCTAGTTTTGTTCCATTCCCCCCAGTCCTATCACTCCCTGACACCCTCAAAAGTCCCTCCCCAGCTTTCTTGTAGCCCCCTTCAGATACTGGAAGGTCTCTTTGGAGCCTTCTCTTCTCCGGACTGAACAACTCCAACTCCCTCAGTCTGTCCTCGCAGGAGAGGAGCTCCAGCCCTCTGCTCATCCTTGTGGCCCTTCTCTGGACACTTTCCAGCACCTCCAGATCCTTCCTGTAATAGAGGCTCCAGAACTGGACACAGTGCTCCAGGTGGGGTCTCACCAGACTGGAGTAGAGGGGGAGAATCACCTCTCTCAACCTGCTGGCTATGCTTCTCTTGCTACATTCCAGGCTCTGTTGGCTTTCTGGGCTGCAAGTTCTCACTGCTGGCTCCTGTTGAGCTTCTCATCCACCAGCACCCCTAAGTCCTGTTTCTCAAGGCTGCTCTTCTTCACAGGGCACCAGAGCATGGGGTGTTATTAAAGCATGCATTGGCTTCATAAACTATTTTCAAAATGTCACACTACAGACTATAAAAGTTTAGGGGGAAAAAAATGTCTTCATGGGATACATTTCAATGGCAACTCACGAGGCATCAAACTATTTCTAGTAGTGCTTCATATCTCCATAGTCTATTATTGATGTTTTAAACTTGGAGCTGTTTGGTGCCTAATCCCACTTCAGAAAGACTTCAAAAACTTCTGTCACAGGGTTGGAAGGGCCTCCAAAGCTCATCTAGTCCAACCCCTCTGCACTCAGCAAGGACATCCTCCACTAGATCAGGTTGCCCAGAGCCTTGCTCGGCCTAACCTTCAATAGCTCTAGGAATGGGGTCTCAACTACCCCCCTGGGCAACCTGTTCCAGTGTTCCACCACCTTCATGGTGCAGAACTTGATCCTCACATCCAATCCAAATCTGCTCTTCTCTCATTTCATACCATTGCCCATCTATTATCACTGCAGGCCTTTGCAAACAGTCTCTCTCCATCCTTCTTGTAGCCCCATTCAGGTACTGGAAGGCTGCTATTAGGTCTCCCTGGAGCCTTCTCTCCTCCAGGCTGAACCACCTCAGCTCCCTCAGCTTGCTGGCATACCACAGGCCCTTCTCTAAGGTTAAACCATTGCCCTCATCCTATTTCTTCAGGCCTTTGTAAAGAGTTCCTCTGCACCCTTCTTGCAGGCTCACTTCAGGCACAGGATGGCTGCTATTAGGTCTCCCTGGAGCCTTCTCTTCTGTGATTTACAACCACTGTACCAAATTACAACCAACATACCTGAAATTAAGCCATTTCAAGGGGGAAAAACACATATTATAATCAACTAATAGAAAGAAACAACCAGAATCAGAAACTGGCATCAAGGTTAAACATGGGTTGTCCAGGGAGGTGGTTGAGGCCCCATGCCTGGAGGTGTTTAAGACCAGGCTGGATGAGGCTCTGGCCAGCCTGATCTAGTGAGAGGTGTCCCTGCCCATGGCAGGGGGGTTGGAACTAGATGATCCTTGTGGTCCCTTCCAACCCTGACTGATTCTGTGATCTCAGGCACTTTTCAGCTTATATTAAATGACATCTGAAATGTTCTCATAGGAGAAATGAACTCCCCTCTACCATCAAAAAGAGCAAAACATTGCTCAAGAGTGCACACTGCAACCAGTTTGGGCCAGCTCCTTGTGAGCAAGGAAAGCTTCCTCTTTCCAATAATCCTTTCAAATTCTGTTTCACCCTTCTGCATTATTCATTGACTGGTAAATGGGAAGAAAAACAACTGGCACAGGGTAAGACATAGCCTGAGACACCACTTGCTCCTCAGCACTGCTTTGAACCTTATGCAACAGAGGGGAGGGGAGAAATCTTCCTAAGAACAGCACTTGAAGGATACAAAGAGAGTCTAAATGTCTGTCGGTGTTACTTGCAGTGAGGTGGAATATCCCCATAAAAACATCTCTTGGAGATGTTGCCTAGGTTTTGTTTTCAAGGTAGGGGGGAGGCTGGTTTTGGTACTGTTTTTACTGGGTTTCAGCTTTCCCCCACATTTATTTAGCTCCCCACTTGTCCACTTAGCCTCTTACTTGTGCATTTTCTACCAACACTGCATTATGAACATAGGGATAGCGTAAATGCCAAGAATCTGGCACCTTCCCCTGGGATGGATCAAAAGCAATGTGAACAGCAGGATAAAGGAGCTGATTCTGCCCCTCTGCTCTGGTGAGACCCAACCTGCAGCACTGCCTCCAGTTCTGGTGCCCCCAGCATAGGAGGGACATGGAGCTGCTGGAGCAGGTCCAGAGGAGGCCACAAAGATGATCAGAGGGATGCAGAGCCTCCCCTGTGGGGACAGGCTGAGACAGTTGTGGCTGTTCAGCCTGGAGAAGAGAAGGCCCTGAAGAGAACTTAGAGCAGCCTTCCAGTACCTAAAGGGGGCTACAAGAAGGCCAGGAAGGGACTTTTTACAAGGGCTTGTAGAGATAGGATTAGAGGAAATAGATTGAAGCTTGAGGAGGGCAGATTTAGCCTGGAGATTAGGAAGAAATTCTTTCCAGTGATGCTGGTGAGACACTGGAACAGGTTGCCCAGGGAGGTTGCAGATGACTCCCACCCTGGAGGTGTTCAAGGCCAGGCTGGATGAGGCCTTGAGCAACCTGGGCTAGTAGAAGGTGCCCTTGGCAGGAGGTCAGAACTAGATGATCCTTGGGGTCCCTTCCAACCTAAGCCATTCTGTAAATCTATGAAGGAGATGGTTTTATTTAAAACAATACAGAAGGCAGGGGATTGTTAGCATGGAAAGCTAAGGAAGACTTCCCTGCAACTATTTGATAACAAGGTTCCCATCAAACACAGGATGCTTGGAAAACCCCAACAAGCTGGATGCTCTCAAAGCAGCCCTACTGAGGAGCCTATCACACATTCACACTACTACACTATTAAAGCCAGTTCATTAGCTGAAGGTACCTGAGGTAATTAGCTGCTTGCTATGACCTAAAATGCAACATTTTAAAGCTATATTTAGAGCGTCCTGAAAGTCCTTAATAACTAGGGCTTAAAAGTGAAGAAATGCTTTTGGATCCTGAGCTGGGAAAACAAGCCTGCACTCAGTTTTGCAGTGAGAAATCATTTGTGATGCTTTCACAGGCTCACAAGTTGTTAAGGGTTGGAAGGGACCTCAGGAGATCTTCGAGTCCAACCCCCCTGCCAGAGCAGGACCATAGAATCCAGCACAGGTCACACAGGAAAATATCCAGATGGGCTGGAAAGGCTCCAGAGAAGGAGACTCCACAACCTCTCTGGGCAGCCTGCTCCAGTGCTCTGTGACCCTCCCAGTGAGGAAGTTCCTCCTCATGTTGAGGTGGCTCCTTCTGTGCTGGAGTTTATATCCATTACCCCTTGTCCTGTCACAGGGCACAAGTGAGCAGAGCCTGTCCCCTCCCTCTTGACCCCAGCTCTCTGCTATTGATAGACATTGATCAGATCCCCTCTCAGTCTTTTCTTCTCCAGACTAACCAGCCCCAGGGCTCTCAGCCTCTCCTCACCAGGCAGTGCTCCAATCCCTTCAGCGTCCTCGTAGCCCTCTATAGGACTCTCTGCAGTGTATCCCTATCCCTCTTGAACTTACCTGTATTTTTATCTCAAAGAGGGCAATGGCTGGAAGCTCAACAAATTTTACCCCCAGCACTGGTAGTGAGTCCATCAGGGCATGGGGTATATGGACACTTTGTCACAGTCTCAGACCCCTGCACCAGGTACTTCTGTATGCACCCAACAGCAGAGCTTCTAGCTAAACAAGAGGACAGTCTCAAGCTGTGCCAGGGGAGGTTTAGGCTGGAGGCTAGGAAGAAGTTCTTCCCAGAAAGAGAGATTGGCCATTGGAATGTGCTGCCCAGGGAGGTGGTGGATTCACTATCCCTGGAGGTGTTTAGGAAGAGCCTGGATGAGGCACTTGGTGCCATGGTTTAGTTGATTAGATGGTGTTGGGTGGTAGGTTGGACTTGATGATCTCTGAGGTCTTTTCTAACCTGATTAGTTCTGTGATTCTGTGAAAATCACACAGTGGTAGGGGCTGGAAAGGACCTCAAGAGCTCATCCAGTCCAACTCCCCTGCCAGAGCAGGAGCACCTAGAGCAAATCACAGAGGAACATATCCAGGCAGATCTTGAATATCTCCAGAGAGGGAGATTCCACAACCCCCCTGGCAGCCTGTTCCAGTGTTCTGTCACCCAGGTGCCTCTAAGTTCAGAGTACTTGTGGCTGGTTATCTTGGCCTTTCCCAGCTGTCTTCCATCCTGCCTGCCATCTCCCAAACCGCATCACTCAGCTTCTCCCCCTATGTCATCTAACAGCCTGAGGTGGCCTCAATATGTTGCTGTGAGATGGAGGATGCCACAAGGATGCTCTGTGACAACAGTGCAAGCCAGATCCCTACCAGCCAGCTGACTGTTCTTCACCTTCCACAAAATTGCTTCCACCACATAGTCCCTCTTCAGGGAAGCTTTCATACAGGAGTATTTACAGGCCTAGAGCTATGCATCTGCAGCACTTTGCTAAGCAAATCCCACAAGACATTAAAGCTGTGAGCTAAACAGCAGTGGATTTAGAACTAAATAAACACAGCAAATCATTGTGAAAGCTGATTAAGGGAAGTAAAAAAATCATGTGGTGAGTGCTACTAATAATCACTACCAGACAGCAATAGGAAGAACTATGGTGATTAGCAGGAAAGTTTCCTTTCAGGGTCTTGGTAACTTAAAATGTCTGCTGCAAGGACAGGCTGAGGGAGCTGGGGTTGTTCAGCCTGGAGAAGAGAAGGCTCCAGGGAGAACTAAGAGCAGCCTTCCAGCACCTGAAGGGGCTACAAGAAGGCTGCAGAGGGACTGTTTGCAAAGGCCTGCAGTGATAGGATGAGGACAATGGTTTGAAATGAGAGAAGATTTAGATTGGATGTTAGGAACAAGTTCTGCACCATGAGAGTGGGTGGTTGCACTGGAAAAGGTTGTCCAGAGAGGTGGTTGAGGACTCATTCCTGGAGACATTCAAGGTGAGGCTGGACTTGGCTCTGGGCAACCTGATCAATCACAAAATTGGGAGGGTTGGAAGGGACCTCAAGGATCATCTAGTTCCAACCCCCCTGCCATGAGCAGGGACACCTCACACTAGAGATGAGGACACCTCACATGTTGTTGAGGATGTCCCAGCTAACTGCAGAGGGGTTGGACTGGATGGCCTTTGGAGGTCCCTTCCAACCCAAAACATTCCATGATTCTTTGTCAATACAGAGTCAGACTTTTCAGCTATTCCAAAGATTTCCAGGGCTTTAATGCTAAAGAATCATAGAATGATCTGAGTTGGAAGGGACCTCCAAAGGTCATCCAGTCCAACTCCCTCTGCAGTCAGCAGGGACATCCCCAACTAGACCTTTAAGTAAAGAACAAAGCTTCTTTACTTGAAGGGTTCCTGAGGAATAAAAGCATTGAGAATGACAATGAAAGCTATCTACAGATTGCCTTACAAAGGAAGGGGAGCACCCTTGCTGTGTGGCCCTGTGGGAACAGCTCCACACCAAAACCTCAAGCTGGTAGCAACATCAGTCAGAGTATGCAAACAAAAGAATTTTCCTTTCCAAAAGAACAGCTGGCAGGTAAGGGACAGACCTAAGCCACAGACAGAGTGGCAACAGGAGGGAGGGGATGGTTCTCTAGACTGGGTTCTCAGATGAAGGTCCAAAAGAACAACTGGCAGATAAGGGACAGACCTAAACCACACACAGAGTGGCAACAGGAGGGAGGGAAAGGTTCTCCAGACTGGATTCTCAAGATGAAGGTTAAGCAAGTGATTCCCAGTATCTACTTCTGGATTCCTTGAAGGTAGGAGGTATAACAATATTCTATCCTGCTGGGGACATCTGCCATCTTCACAGGTGTGTGGATGATGTGAATTGTATAGAAGAGCAGATGAACAAAGTCTAATGCATACAGACTGTTTGAACCAGTCAGTACATTAAAAACTAAAGGCAAAACGCAAGGAATTGTTTGACAGCGCTGTAGGGGAAAAGGACCTGGGGTTCCTGGTGGACAGAATGATGACCATGAGGCAGCAATGTGCACTTGTGGCCAAGAAGGCAAATGACATCCTGGGGTGGATTAGAAGGGCTGTGGTTAGTAGGTCAAGAAAAGGTTCTGCTCCTGCTCTGCTCTTTGCTGATAAGGTCAGAGCTGGAATATTGTGTCCAGTTCTGGATGCCTCATTTCAAGAAAGACCTCAGGGAACTCCTTAAGAGAGTCCAGCACAGAGCCACAAAGATGCTGAAGGCAGTGGAACAACTCCCTGCTGAGGACAGGCTGAGGGAGCTGGGCCTTGGAGCAGAGGAGCCTGAGGGCTGCCCACATTCACATTGATAAAGATGTGCAGGGCAGCATGGGGAAGACAGAGCCAGGCTCTGCTCAGGGATGTCCAATGACAGGACAAGGGGCAATGGGTGCAAGCTGGAGCAGAGGAGATGCCATGGGAACAGAAGGAAAAACTTTTTCCCTGTGAGGGTGCCAGAGCCCTGGAGCAGGCTGCCCAAAGAGGTTGTGGAGTCTCCTTCTCTGGAGCCATTCCAAACCCACCTGGCTGTGTTCCTGTGTGAGCTGCTCTCGGTGCTCCTGCTCTGGCAGGGAGATTGAACTGGATAACCTTTCAAAGTGCCTTCCAACCCCTAACATCCTGTGATTCTCTGCCATTAAATCTGCATCTCACCCAGGCGATTCTGGCAATGCATAGTGATGATACTCAACTCGAGAATCCAAGATGAATCTTACTACTGAGACAGGTAGCAGCACACACACAGCACAACCCAAGCCAGTACTATAAAACAAAGCAGCAGAAATTTCATGAAGGATTTACTAAGTGCTAATATGCTCTGATTTTTACTACACAGTGAGACAGACAAAGACAAAAACTATGTGAAGGGGGTCAAGGCCATTTCCAGCTTAGAAAAAAAAATACATTGCTAAGGCACATGGCTGCAGTGGCACAGGGTCTCATACCTGTTGTACTATTGTTGTTAGTTCCAGGCAGAGCTGTATGACATTATTTCTTGTTACTGAGTAATCTGTGACAGCAGCAAAAGGTGATCTGAAAAAGAAAAGAAGAAGAAGAAGGAAGAAAAATGTTAAATAGGACTAGCCTAGACCCACTTGCTTCACTGGTGCACGGTGCATTATTGCCAGGGGTATGGAAAAATCACACAGCACCCCCAAAATGTACCAATAAAACTCTAAACTGAAGGATACACATCCATGGAAAAGGTTCATCTCAGCTTTGTTCTGCAGATTAAGTTCCTCTTGAAGAATTACCATTTATAAAAGCGTTGTTTCTCACAGCCTTCCACCAGAAGCCCTGTGAGAAGAGGCTGAGGGGGCAGGAGCAGTGAAGTCATTCTGCCCTGTACTCAGCACTGGTTAAGCCACACCTTGAGTCCTGTGTCCAGTTCTGGGCCCCTCAATTTAAGAAGGACATTGATACTCTTGAACATGTCCAGAGAAAGGCAACAAAGCTGGGGAGGGGTCTGGAGCACAGCCCTGTGAGGAGAGGCTGAGGGAGCTGGGGTTGCTAGCCTGGAGAGAGGAGGAGGCTCAGGGGAGACCTTCTTGCTCTCTACAACTACCTGAAGGGAGGTTGTAGCCAGCTGGGGGTTGGTCTCTTCTCCCAGGCAACCAGCACCAGAACAAGAGGACACAGTCTCAAGCTGTGCCAGGGGAGTTTTAGGCTGGATGTTAGGAAGAAGTTCTTCACAGAGAGATTGGCCATTGGAATGTGCTGTCCAGGGAGATGGTGGAGTCACCATCCCTGGAGATGTTCAGAAAAGGATTGGTTTAGTCATGAGGTCTGAGGTGACAGGTTGGACTTGATGATCTTTGAGGTCTCTTCCAACCTTGTTGATACTGTGAATGTGGCACTTGGAGCCATGGGTTAGCTGTCAGGAGGTGTTAGGTATTAGGGAACAGTTTGGACTTGATCTCTGAGGTCTTTTCCAACCTGGTTGATTCTATGATTCTATGACTTCTGGACAGCCTTTGCTCCCCCAGAAAAAGGCAACTTTGCCTTCTTCATTTGTTTGGGAATGATCTCATAAAGACAACCAGAGGCTGTCACAACCCATGCTTTCACCTGGGATATAAATGCTGTCCAGAGGTGAATGAGGTCAGAAAAGTATTCACTGAGATTCTTGGGACCTGATCTAGTATCTGGTAAAAATACCAGAGGAAGACAGAAGTAGCAAAGTCTTCATCCAAAGAGGAGTATAGCATTTAAGGTCAGAGGTGTATCACAGTACAGGAGAGGCTGGAAGGGACCTCTGGACATCATCCAGTCCAATCCCCATGCCAAAGCAGGAGCACCCAGGGCAGTCTGCACAGGAATGCATCCAGCTGGGTTTGGAAAGTCTCCAGAGAAGGAGACTCCACAACCTCTCTGGGCAGCCTATTCCAGGGCTCTGGCACCCTCACTGTAAAGAGGATTCTCCTCATGTTGAGATGAAACTTTTACAATCAAGCTTGAACCTGTTGTTCCTTGGCTTATTAGTGCACACCACTGAAAAGAGCTTGGCCCCCTCCCCTTGACACCCACCCTTCAGATACTGATAGACATTGATCAGATCCCCTCTCAGTCTTCTCTTCTCCAGGCTAAACAGCCCCAGGGTCTCAGTCTTTCTTCACAGGGGAGATGCTCAAGTCCCCTAAGCATCCTCCTGGCTCTCTGTTGGACTCTCTCCAGCAGGTCTCTGTCTCTCTTGATCTGGGGAGCCCCAAACTGGACACAGCACTGCCGGTGTGGTCTCAGCAGGGCAGAGCAGAGAGGGAGAAGAACCTCCCTAGCCCTGCTGGCCACACTTTTCTTCCTGCACCCCAGGATCCCATTGGCTGTCTTGGCTACAAGGACACATTGCTGTCCTATGCAGTACATGCTGCCCACCAGCACTCCAAGGTCTTTCCAGCAGGGCAGCCCCAACCTGTCCTGGTGTCTGTATCAACACTCCCACCCCCCAGTGCTGTTTTTCAACAGGAATTGCTCAGTAAACTAAAAAGTATATCCAGCATGTAGAGGTACCACCTGCACAGAATGAATACTACACCTTAAAACTTCATGTTAGCACTCTGAAAATGTAGCTTTTGAGAGCATCACTAGCATCACAAGAGTGGCATTTCCTCCTTAGATACCTGCTTGAAAAATAAAACAACAAGTTGGCAAAGAATCCCAAGGATCATAATGTCTGGAGAATCTCCTTAACAAACCACACAATGTGACAAGACCTCTATGCAATACTGCAAGGGTGGTTGCCTTTAAATCAAGCTGGGGGAAGTAGCCCTTCCCCAGTGCTCCAGTCCTTCCCCAGCTGCCTTCTCTCATCACTTCTTACATATTTGTATGAATGAAGAGCATCCAGAGGAGGGCCACAAAGATGTTCAGGGGGTGGAACACCTCTGCTATGAGAATAGGTTAAGGGAGCTGGGGCTGTTTAGCCTGGAGAAGAGAAGGCTCTGGGGAGACCTAAGAGCAGCCTTCCAGTACCTGAAGTGAACCTGCAAGAAGGCTGAAGAGGGTGTGGCAAAGGCCTGAAGTGATAGGATGAGGGGCAATGGTTTGAAGATAGAAGAAAGGAGATTTAGATTGGATGTTAGGAACAAGTTCTGCACCATGAGGGTGGTGGAACACTGGAACAAGTTGCCCAGGGAGGTAGTTGAGGCCCCATCCCTGGAGATATTCAAGGTCAGGCTGGACAAGGCTCTGAGCAACCTGTTTTAGTGAAGCATGTCCCTGCTCACTGCAGGGACATGGTTTGAAATGAGAAAAGAGCAGATTAGGTCGGATTTTAGGAACAAGTTCTGCACCATGAGGGTGGTTGAGTGCACTGGAAAAGGTTGCCCAGAGAGGTGGTTGAGGACTCATCCCTGGAGATATTCAAGGTGAGGCTCAACAAGACTCTGGCCAACCTGATCTAGTTGAGGATGTTTCTGCTCACTTTAAGGAGCTGGACTAGATGACCTTCAGAGGTCCCTTCCAACCCAAACCATTCTATGTCAATACAGTGTCAGACTTCTCAGCTGTTCCAAACATTTCCAGGGCTTTAATCCTGAAGAATCATAGAATGGTCTGGGGTTGGAAGGGACCTCCAAAGGTCATCCAGTCCAACCCAAACAGTTCTACAATTCTCTGATCCTATACTAAAGGATAAAAGGGAGCTGCTTGGTTGTGAACCACAACTGCCTTTATTAAAAGCACATTAGCCAAGGCACACAAAATCACTGCTGGTTTTCCTTTCAACACTGCAACTGTTGAGGGCCTGAAATCTACCTGAAACCTTGACTTCAAAAGGTCATGTTCATTCATGAAGCTACTTTTATTGAAGATTAAGGGAATCAAGCCAGCAAGTGGCATTATTTTGCTTTGAAGGAGGGATGTTAATACCATCCTCAAATTACACAACTGGAATCTCTTTGACATTTCAAAGCCTCCAGCATCGCTCGAAACAAAAACACACGGCAGGCTTTGCCTTCTAATACCGCATCATCTTCCCTCATACTTTCACAATTGACTTTGGTTTCATGGTTCATGAGGAAAATAATGACACTTTTACTGTCACTGCTCTCAGAGAAGACCCATTAGAAATGCCCCAAGTCAACCTGGCTGACATTCAAAGCACAAGCAAAGGGACTCGTTTATGTTTACACAGGGAAGATTTACTGCAAACAGAGAAGCAGGCAGCAAGAATGCTGGCAGGAGGGAGGACACTACTGAAAAACAAGGACTAATGTGGAATGGTTTGGAAAATGCTTCAAGGCTTGGATAGGTAAGGAGACAAATCCATGCTGCATGCAGTTTGAGCTTGCAGCCAAGAAGGCCAATGGCATCCTGGGCTGTATCAAAAGCAGCGTTGCCAGGAAATCCAGAGAGGTGATTCTGCCATTTGACTCTGCTCTGGTGAGACCTCACCTGGAGTACCGTGTGCAGGCTTGGAGCCCTCAACAGAGAAAAGGCATGGACCTCATAGAGAGGGTCCAGAGGAGAGAGATGAAAATGATCAGGGGATTGAAGCAGCAATGCTATGAGGACAGGCTGAGGGAGCTGGGGGTGTTCAGTCTGGAGAAAAGAAGGCTCCAGGGAGACCTAAGAGCAGCCTTCCAGTACCTGAAGGGGGCTACAAGAAGGCTGCAGAGAGACTGTTTGCAAAGGCCTGCAGGGACAGGACAAGAGGCAATGGCTTCAAATAGAGAAGGGCAGAATTATATTGGATATCAGGGAAAAGCTCTTTACCATGAGGATGGTGGAACACTGGAACAGGTTGCCCAGGGAGGTGGCCAAGGCCCCTTCCCTGGAGATATTCAAAGTGAGGCTTGACAGTGCCCTGGGCAACCTGAACTAGTTGGGGATGTCCCTGCTGACTGTGGGGAGGTCAGACTGGATGACCTTTGGAGGTCCCTTCCAGCCTGCATCAATCTATGATTCTGTGTATGGACTTTGCTTCTGCAGAAAATGTAAGAGGTCCTCAAGCTGCCTCCTCTGTAGGTCTCTGTAGCTATAAACCAACTCATTCCTATCAGTTTCTGCCAATGCCTGTCTGGGGTATTGCTGCAAACTGGACCAGTAAAACTGCAATTCCCTTTACTCCTCCTCCCCAGAGTTCACACCAATTCCTTGGAGGCTATCTGCATGCACCACTCTATAGCCACAACTGCATAAGCAGCTGGGGAAATGGTAAGGGCCTCTTGAAATATTTACTCCCAAAAGAAATGTGTTTCAGTATCACATCCCAAGCCTCAGTTTCAACAGTGCAAGCCCAGCAAGACTTGGTGTGACATTCAGGACCCATCTGCATGTGTTCCCGTGTGACCTGTGCTGGATTCTATGGTCCTGCTCTGGCAGGGGGGTTGGACTGGAAGATCTCCAGAGACCCTTTCCAACCCCTAGCATCCTGCGATCATGACAGCAGTTTCAATCATAATGTAAACAGAAGTTTCACTGTGGGATCACTGATTGGATTTCATAAGAGACTCAGCTGGAAGTAGCAACTAAGAGGAATTCCTGGTTTCATTGGATCACTTCTTGTGACAAAAAATGGTTACTCTGGCTTGGTGACCCATTTCTATCAGCTTCGTATTTCTAATCTTTCCTCTCAAAGTCACATCTTTTGCAGCCCCTTGGACCTTGAAGTCCCAGACACCTCCTGCAGCACCAGTAAAAACAACTCCCTAAGAACAACTGCATTTTCAACAGCACTCCCAAGTCCAGTACCTGAAGGGGACTACAAAAGAAGGCAGCAGAGGGACTGCTTCCAAAGGCCTGCAGTGATAGGATGAGAGGAAATGGTTTGAAATGATCAGATTTAGACTGGATGTTAGGAAGAAGTTCTTCACCATGAGGATGCAACCAACTGCAACAGGCTGCCCAGGGAGGTGGTGGAAGCCTCATGCCTGGAGGTTTTTGCAGCCAGGCTGGATGTGGCTGTAAGCAACCTAATGCAGTCAGTGTGAGGTGTCCCTGCCCATGGCAGGGGGGTTGGAACTGGATGATCCTTAGAATCAATCAGGTTGGAAAACACCTCAGAGATCATCAAGTCCAACCTATTACCTAATACCTAACACTTCCTGACAACTAAACAATGGCTCCAAGTGCCACATCCAATCCTTTTTAGAACATCACCCTTGAGGTCCCTTCTCACCCTAACAATTCTATGATCTGGTGGAGGATGTCCCTGCTGACTGCAGGGGAGTTGGACTAGATGAACATTGGAGGCCCTTCCCAACCCAAACTGTTCCATGCTTCCAAGTTACAGAACTGAAGAAGTGCCTTGGCCTGGGGCTCTGTGCTGCCCTACTTGCTGTTGTGACACTGACCTCAGTGTCTCCTTGGCTCATCTCTCTCTGTCTTTTCCAAAGCCTTTTCCAACATCTATTTCCTTGCTCCTGGCAACCTTTTCACTCAGTTTCTCTTGGAATCAATTTGCTCTTCCTTCCAAATCTCCCTGGGTATTTCTCCTCTGCAAACACCACCTGAAGGAAAAGCACTGTCATAAACTCCACAGCACACCTATCTCACCAGATGCTCTTTCCATTCATTGCCTCTTCCAGAGCTCTGCTGCATTTCCTCTTTCTGTCCTTTTTCTTCCTCCTTAAGGGAAGGAGATTTATGCAATCACATCAACCCTTCTGCTGTCACAGATGCTGGGTGGCTTTGCCCTTATTCTCACCTTTTCTCCTGCCTTCTCCTTTCCAACATTTGGACCCATCAGCCATCTTAAAACCACCACCCCACCACCACCAATGGGTGGGTATTAAGTTTCAAGAATAATTAAGGTCAGGCATGCTTTGTGGCCATGCTGCAGCTGGGAAAGCAGGAACTTGTTATTTTTTTCCACTACACTAACCTACATTATGAACCAGATTCCAGCACAGAACCATAGAATTGTCAGGGTTGGAAGGGACCTCAAGGAGCAGCCAGTTCCAACTTCCCTGCCATGGCCAGGGACACCTCACACTACAGCAGGCTGCTCACAGCCACAGCCAGCCTGGCTGCAAAAAACCTCCAGGGATGAGGCTTCCACCACCTCCCTGGGCAACCTGTGCCAGTCTCTCACCACCCTCATGGGGAACAACTTCTTCCTAACATCCAATCTCAATCTACCCACTTCTGGTTTTGTTCCATTCCCCCCAGTCCTATCACTCCCTCACATCCTCAAAAGTCCCTCTCCAGCTTTCTTGTAGCCCCCTTCAGATACTGGAAGGCCACAATTAGATCTCCTCGGAGCCTTCTCTCCTGACTGAACAACCCCAACTCCCTCAATCTGTCTCCATAGGAAAGGAGCTCCAGCCCACTGCTCAATCTCGTGGCCCAATGATGAGCTTCTAAATACCTCATTCAGAGGAAAAAAAAAAACAAAACCACATCAAACAAAAGGGACAAAAATCATAATGGATGCTTATTTCAATATTATTACTTTATCACTTTGAAGTCAATTCACTTCAAGACTGTTATTTGCAGGAACTAAGGGTTCCCCAACATACCAGGCATGGCCACTGGTTCTTTCAACACCTTCCAAAGCAATGTTTGAGATACATAATGCACCATGTATAAACAAGTTCATGTTTCAGAGATGTAATGTGAGCTGTAACCCACATGCACATGATGTCACACTCACTTTTATGAGCGGAGACCTAATTAACATCGTTCAGTATGAAACCAAAAATTACCTAACATTAATTAATTAAGCAACCCCGAAGGCCTGGTATCAAAAAAAGCAGCTACATCAATATGCCACAGCTAATTACCTCACACAATGAAGAAATAATGGGATTCAGTAGACATTAATACTCACAATACTGATTGGACATGAAGGAAAACCCTTCACAAGTAACTGAAAAAACGATCACAGGATATTAGGGGTTGGAAGGGACCTCAAAACATCATCAAGCCCAGCCCCCCTGCCAGAGCAAGACCAGAGAATCCAGCACAGGTCACACAGGAACACATCCAGATGGGGCTGGAAAGGCTCCAGAGAAGGAGACTCCACAACCTCTCTGGGCAGTCTGCGCCAGTGCTCTGTGACATTCACAATGAAGAAGTTCCTCCTGATGTTGAGGTGGAACCTCCTGTGCTGCAGCTTACATCCATTGCCCCTTGTCCTGTCACAGGGTGCAACAGAGCAGAGCCTGTTCCCTCCCTCTTGACCCCCAGCCCTCAGATATTGATAGACATTGATCAGATCACCTTTCAGTCTTCTCTTCTCCAGACTAACCAGCCCCAGGGCTCTCAGCCTCTTCTCACCAGACAGTGCTCCAATCCCTTCAGCATCCTTGGAGCTCTCCCTTGGACTCTCTCCAGCAGATCCCTGTCCCTCCTGAACTGGGGAGCCCAGAACTGGATGCAATATTCCAGGTGAGGTCTCAGCAGGACAGAGTAGAGGAGGAAGAATAGAACCTCCCTGGATCTGCTGGACACACTCCACTCAATGGCCCCCAGGACCCCACTGTCCTTCTTGGCCACCAGGGCACATTGCTGTCCCATGCAGAACTTGCTGCCCACCAGCACTCCCAGGTCCTTCTCCCCAGGGCTGCTCTCCAGCAGATCACCTCCCAACCTGTCCTGCTGCAGTTGGTCCTTCCTTCCCAGATGTGTATTGTGGAAGAGATGCACACACTCAGTGTTTCTACATTACTAACTTTTTCAGTCCCACATGCTTTTGTCGCCTCATCCAGATTCTCTGTGGAGTCTCCCTCAGTGGCACATTCAAAACCCATCTGGGTGCATCGCTGTGTGACCTGCTCTAGGTGCTCCTGCTCTGGCAGGATGTTGGTTTAGTTGATTAGATAGTGCTGGATGATAGGTTGGAATCGATGATCTCAAAGGCCTTTCCCAATCTGGTTTATTCTATTCTATTCTATCTTCTGAGGTCCCTTCCAACCCCTAACATTCTGTGATTCTGTGTAACCCAATCAGGACTGTAACTCAGTCTTCAGAAGTCATCACAGCCAGCTCAAATAAAAATCTGCATGTACCAAATAGATAGATTTGGCATAAATAGTCATGAAGCTAAGATCTATGGCTATAAACAGGGAGGAATGCCCTCAAATTGATCATAGAATGGCTTAGGTTGAAAAGGGACTTCAGAGATCACACACTCACAGAAATATTCAGGTTGGAACAGACCCTCAGGGTCACCAAGCCCAACAGATAACCCTACCCTACAAAGTTCACCCCTAAACCATGTAACCAACCAAAGATCCTCTAGTACAACCCTCCTGCCATGGACAGGGATGTCTCTCAGCTAGACTTGGTTGCTCAAGGCCTCATTCGATCTGGCCTTGATCACCTCCCTCTGGGCAATCTATTCCTGACTCTCACTACCCTGGAGAATTTTTACCCTCCCTAAAGGAAGGGATTCATTAAATGAGAGCTCTGTTAACTATTTACAGCTGTTGCTGTAGCACAATAGGGTTAAGTACCATAGCATTCCTGTGCAGCACTGGCTGCTGGGCTTGGCATACCATTCACACACGCATAAAGGGAAAGCGCATAAAGGAAAGGCAGGAAGGTTGACAGGCTTAAGATTGAAAAGCAATCGACAGAAAGTGCATTATTTGTATGGTGACTAAAGAGCTGCTAAACTCCACTGATGCCCCTTCTTTGAGCATTCATTCGGGGTTTTCTCCCAAACTTCTTGCATGCAAACCCCGTTCAGGCCAAGCAACAACTAAGAGCAACTACCCAGACTGTAATGAAGTCTCTTCCAAAGGAGACTCTAAATCAGTCACACTTTCTTTGTGAGGAAGAAGTTCCAGGCTTCCAAATGTCCAAGCACAATACTCCTAAAGAATGCTTCTTTTTACTGGGGTGCAGCAAGAAAGTGTGGCCAGCCGGGCTAGGGAGGTTCTTCTCCCTCTCTGCTCTGCCCTGCTGAGACCACACCTGTGGCAATACTGTGTCCAGTTTGAGGATCCCCAGTTCAAGAGAGACAGAGACCTGCTGGAGAGAGTCCAACAAGGAGCCAGGAGGGTGATTAGGGGACTTGAGCATCTCTCCTGTGAAGAGAGACTGAGAGCCCTGGAGCTGTTTAGTCTGGAGAAGAGAAGGCTGAGAGGGGATCTGATCAATGTCTGCCAGTATCTGAGGAATGGGTGTCAAGTGGAGGGGGCCAAGCTCTTTTGGGTGGTGCACAGCAATAAGACAAGAAACAACAGCTTCAAGTTTGAGCATAGAAGGTTTCACCTCAACATGAGGAGAAACTTCTTTACAGTGAGGGTGACAGAGCCCTGGAGCAGGCTGCCCAGACAGGTTGTGGAGTCTCCTTCTCTGGAGACCTTCCAAACCCACCTGGATGCATTCCTGTGCAGACTACCCTGGGTGTCCCTGCTTTGGGGTGGGGGTGTGTGTGGACTGGATGATCTCTGGAGGTCCCTTCCAACTTCTACTTATTCTGTGAGATTGTGATACTGCAACTACAAAACAGTCCCTTCACAAAATTCACAATACATTTTACATACAGTGGAAGAAAACTTACGCATTAGGTCTGTCACCATGGTGAAAAGAAGGAGACGCATTTTTGTGAGGGCAATGCATTCTGACACCTCAGTGCTGTCATATAAAGCAGACTTAAAAGGGTGAGCTGAAGCTAAACATCAAGAATTGTTTCACAGAATCTATCTGGTTGGAAGAGACCTCCAAGCTCACCCAGTCCAACCCTTGACCCAGCACTGAAGCTCAACACTAAACCATGTCCCTAAGCACCAGCTCCACACACTGCTTGGACACCACCAGGAACAGTGACTCCAGCACTGCCCTGGGCAGAACATTCCAATGTTTGACAACCCTTTCACCGAAGAATTATTTCCTAACACCCAGCCTGAACCTCCCCTGGCACAGTTTGAAACATTTCCTCTGGTCCTGTCTCTTGCCACCAAGGAGCAGAGGCTGCCCCCTCCTCACTCCAACCTCCCTTCAAGTGGTCGTAGAGAGCAATGAGGTCACCCCTCAGCCTCCTCTTCTGCAGACTGAACACCCTCCAGAATTCACTACTGAAGCATTCAAATGCTCTGAAGTTTAGGCACAGACTTTAACCTTACTTAAGAGGATTTATGCTAACATCTAAGTACAAGAAAGCTGGAAAGGGACTGTTTACAAAGGCCTGTAGTGACAGCACAAGAGGCAACGGTTTGAAATTGGAGGGCATTTAGATTGGATGCTAGGAACAAGTTCTGCATCATGAAGGTGGTGGAACACTGTAACAGGTTAGCCAGGGAGGTAGTTGAGGCCCCAGCCCTAGAGATCTTCAAGATCAGGCTGGACAAGGCTCTGGGAAAGTCTGATCTGGTAGAGGATGTCCCTGCTGAGTGCAGAAAGGGTTGAACTAGATGAACTTTGGACTTCCATTCCAACAGAGACCATTCTAATCTACTTAAAGCCCATGCCAACATGCCTTGCTCACCTGGGGCTGGAAGCCATGACTGTGTGAATGGCCCAAAAGACCTTTTAGGGCCATGAGGATGAGCAGAGGGCTGGAGCACCACTCCTATGAGGACAGACTGAGAGAGTTGGGGTTGTTCAGTCTGGAGAAGAGAAGGCTCTGAGGAGACCTTCTTGTGGCCTTCCAGTATCTGAAGGGCGCTACAAAAAAGCTGGGGAGGGACTTTTGAGGGGTCAGGGAGTGAAAGGACTGGGGAGGAATGGAGCAAAACTAGAAATGGGGAGATTCAGCTTGGATGTTAGGAAGAAGTTGTTCCCCATGAGGGTGGTGAGACACTGCCACAGGTTGCCCAGGGAGGTGGTGGAAGCCTCATGCCTGGAGGTTTGGCAGCCAGGCTGGATGTGGCTGGAGACCTCTTTGCTGTCTACAGCTACCTGCAATGACACTGTAAAGAGGCCTGTTCTGGTCTCTTCTCCCAGGTAATTAGCGATAAAATGGCCTCAAGATGCAAAGAGTAGGTTCAGGCTGAACATTAGGAAACATATTTTCCCAGCCAGAGTGGTGAGATACTGGCACAGGCTGCCCAGGGAGGTGGTGGAGTCACCAAGCCTGGTGCATTTTAAGGCCAGGCAGGATGTGGCTCTGAGCAACCTGCTGTAGTGTGAGGTGTCTCTGCCATGGCAGGGGGGATGGAACTGGATGATCCCTGAGGTCCCTTCCAACCCTGACAATTCTATGATTCCACTCTGAAATGTTACATCTTTTTACTCCTGTCTACATGGCCAACAGTCTCTGGCTCCAGGTTGGCTTTTTGTTCACCTCTTTGCTCCATTTTGTTCATGTCTCATGTATCCAGAGAGCAGCAGTGGCAAATTAATCAGCCCTGTGCACATTTGTCAGCCTCCTAAGCTTTCCTCTGGCCACAGAGCTGACAGCCTTGAATACAAAAGAAAGAAACATCTATCTCCACAAGATCTCTTTGTTTCTGCTCCTTAGGCTTCAGAGTAATCTGCAGCAGAAGTTCATTTCCAAAAAGGGGCAGAGCACCAGGGTGGGATACAAGAGAGCTGCTGTGCAAGGCATATGGAATCACACTGCCCACACAGATGGCTGAGTCAAACAGCACACTAAAACCATATAAAAAATAATCCAGTGTTCCCCTGACAAATCCTAATTCATGACCATTAAAATCCAAACCACAACATCAGACACCAAATGCTGCAGGAGTTATCTCATGGGAGGGTGATTATATTTGCTTCAATTCTTAATTGCCAAATTAATTACCACATTACCTTAGCTGTTTCTTTAATGAAGGCACAATTAAAACTCTTAAGGACAACCATCACTTCCTCCCTCCTAGGCTCTGAGTCCATGCTTCTAGCTTACACATTGTCGTTTGCTAAGATCCCAACACATTCTTCTTGAGGCTGCACAAAGTAAGTGGTGTGAGAAGTCCTTGCTTCAGATAACATGGCCCAAGCACTACAGAGTGGGCACAGGAGGCTCCACCTCACCACGAGGAGGAATTTCTTCACTGTGAGGGTCACAGAGCACTGGAACAGGCTGCCCAGAGAGGTTGTGGAGTCTCCTCCTCTGGAGACTTTCCAGCCCTGTCTGGATGTGTTCCTGTGTGACCTGTGCTGGATTCTCTGGTCCTGGTCTGGCAGGGGGGTTGGACTGGATGAGCTTTGGAGGTCACTTCCAACCCCTAATATCCTGTGAGCCTGTGAAGAGCAGGAAGCCTGGAAACACACATAAAAGATTTTTCTTTCACAGAATATATGCTGGAAGAGAGACCCCAAAGCTCATCCAGTCCAACCTTCAACCCAGCACTGAAGGCTCAACACTAAACCATATCCCCAAGCACCAGCTCCACACACTGCTTGAACACCCCCAGGGATGGTGACTCCAGCACTGCCCTGGGCAGAACATTCCAGCTTGAGAATTTGCTAGAGCAGCAAGTGAAGCACATTTGGGTGCACAAAAGGGTGAGAGAACACTGGAACAGGCTGTCCAGGGGGGTTGTGTAGTCTCCCTCTCTGAAGAAATTCAAGGTCCACCTGGATGTGTTCCTGTGTGACCTGCTCTGGCAGGGGGGTTGGACTGGATGAGCTTTCAAGGTCCATTCCTGCCCCTAAGATTTTGTGAATTTGTATGGAGCCATCACCATTCCCTACACATAAAATCCACACCACTGCATTTCTATGGAAGTTGGAGATGCTAGCTGCAGCATCTTGAAAAATACTGCACAGGAAGATGATGAAAGGAGTGGAACATCTCCCTGCTGAGGACAGACTGAGGGAGCTGGAACTCTTTAGCTTGGAGCAGAGGAGCCTGAGGGGTGACCTAATTGCTGGTGATAAAGATGTGCAGGGCAAGTGTGGGGAGGACAGAGCCAGGCTCTGCTCAGGGATGTCCAAGGATAGGAGAAGGGGCAGTGGAGACAAAATAGGACACAGGGAATTCCGCCTCAACATGAGGAGGAACTTCTTCACTGTGAGGGTGCCAGAGCCCTGGAACAAGTTGCCCAGAGCAGTTGTGGAGTCTCCTTCTCTGGAGACATTCCAAACCCACCTGGATGTGTTCCTGTGTAACCTCCTCTAGGTGCTCCTGCTCTGGAAGGGGGGTGGACAGGATGATCTTTAGAGGTCCTTTCCAGCCCCTAACATTCTGTGATTCTGGGTGAATAACTCTAATAGCCGCTTTATTACTCCTAATAGTTTGCTCTCCCCCTCCTTTGAACACCAGAGATGGAACTGATGTTAGAAACCAACCAAAACAAACACAGTAAGATTTGGGGCCCAGGTGTAGTAGTGACAGCTGTGCAGAATGAAATTTAATCCATGTTCCTGATGTTAAATACTTCACATTTAAAATCTATCTCCCTCTAGTGGCTCCGATAGCTTCTTAGAAGGAGTATAATAAGGAGAATCCTATTGATCTCCAGATGTTCCAATCTCCTGCAAAAAAAAAATGCAGTCACTGGCCTGCTTTCATCCTAACCTGGGGGACTTCAGAAAGAAGTAAGAATAAAGCTAAAGAGAATACCCACAAATCAGGAAAGTCTTCAAATGTGGCTGCAGCAAGAGAAGCACAGCCAGCAGGTCAATAGAGGTGATTCTCCCCCTCTGCTCCACTCTGCTGAGACCCCACCTGGAGCACTGTGTGCAGGTCTGGAGCCTCTTTTACAAGAAGAATCTGGAGGTGCTGGAAGGTGTCCAGAGAAGGGCCATGAGGATGAGCAGGGGGCTGGAGCTGCTCTGCTATGAGAACAGACTGAGGGAGTTGGAGTTGTTCAGTCTGGAGAAGAGAAGGCTGCAAGGAGACCTAATTGTGGCCTTACAGTATCTGAAGGGGGCTACAAGAAAGCTGGGGAGGGACTGTTGAGGGTGTCAGGGAGTGATAGGACTGGGGGTATGGAGAAAAACTAGAAATGGGTAGATTCAGATTGGATATCAGGAAGAAGTTCTTCCCCATGAGGATGGTGAGAGCCTGGCAGAGGTCGCCCAGGAAGGTGGTGGAAGCCTCATCCCTGGAGGTTTTTGCAGCCAGGCTGGATGTGGCTGTGAGCAACCTGCTGTAGTGTGAGGTGTCCCTGCCCATGGCAGGGGAGTTGGAACTGGATGATCCTTGAGGTCCATTCCAACCCTGACAATTCTATGATTCTATGAAAATGCCAGAAAGGCTTTAGAGATCCATCCTCACTGACACCAAAATCTGCCACCAGACCTGTCTCTGGCATAGAAGAGGTAATTCTCAACACACTTCTGAGCTACCAGCAAGCTTCACAGACTGGCTTTTCTCTTCCTACTAGGAGTTCATCATTTGGGCACATTAAAATATGCTACAGCTAACACACTATTGCTCACATGCAGATCACAGAATCATAGAATGCTTTGGGTTGGAAGGGACCTTCACAGGTCACCAGTCCAACCCCCCTGCAGAAGTCAGCAGAGACATCCTCCACTGGATCAGACTGCTCAGAGCCTTAACCAGCCTCACCGTGAAGATCTCCAGGGCTGGGGCCTCTCCAGTCTCTCTCCATCCTTCCTGTAGCCCTCTTAGAATCACAGAATCACCAAGGTTGGAAGAGACCTCAAAGATCATCAAGTCCAACCTGTCACCACAGACCTCATGACTAAACCATGGCACCAAGTGCCACGTCCAGTCCCCTCTTGAAAACCTCCAGGGATGGTGACTCCACCATCTCCCTGGGCAGCACATTCCAATGGCCAATGACTCTCCCGGTGAAGAACTTTCTCCTCACCTCGAGCCTAAACTTCCCCTGGCACAGCTTGAGACTATGTCCTCCTGTTCTGGTGCTGGTTGCTAGAGAGAAGAGACCAACCCCTTCCTGGCTACAACCTCCCTTCATGGAGTTGTAGACAGCAAGAAGGTGTCCCCTGAGCCTCCTCTTCTCCAGGCTAAACAACTCCAGCTCCCTCAGCCTCTCCTCATAGGGTTTGTGCTCAAGGCCTCTCCCCAGCCTTGTTGCCCTTCTCTGGACACGTTCAAGTGTCTCAATGTCCTTCCTAAACTGAGGGGCCCAGAACTGGACACAGTACTCAAGGTGTGGCCTAACCAGTGCAGAGTACATCCTGTGAGACTTTCAAGGCCTGTCTGGATGTGTCCTGTGTGACCTGTGCTGGATTCTCTGGTCCTGCTCTGGGAGGGGGGTTGGACTGGAAGATCTCCAGAGGTCCCTTCCAACCCCTACCATCCTGTGATCCTGTCTGATCCTGTGACATTAAAACCACCCACAACACAACTATTTAGAGAGATCAGTTGGCACCACTGGTTTCCTTGGTGCAAAAGAACAAGGACAAGCCTGAAGGTTAAAATTCTTCCTCAAATTCTACCTTGGCTTTGTTGCACAGCTCCTGTGCTGCTTTGATCACCAAGATGGTGACTCCATTCTGGATTAGAGGGGGAGAATAAAACAGTTCTATTTTTCCATCCCATCCAACTTCCAGTCCAAGGCTGTTGCTTGCCAGTCCTTTGTGTAACACAAGGCTTCTGTTTTGGTTGGCATTTAGTAAACAACTGAACATTTGAATCTGAAGCAAGACTATTTTTGATGCTTTCTTTGTTGTGTGCCTTGCATAATGGTCTTCTTCCTAGAAAGCACTGAACAGCTCATCCAACTTGATGAACTCCAGAGGTCCCTTCCAACCCCTAACTTCCTGTGACTTTAGGGCCTCTGGTTTTTAAAGTTGGGGAAAGGACAGGGAAAAAAAGAGGACGAGGAGAACTGAAGCAGCAGTGGTAGCTACAATCTATCCAACAAAAGAATCATAGAATCAACCAGGTTGGAAAAGACCTCAAAGATTATCAAGTCCAACCTATTACATAATATCTCCTGACAACTAAACCATGGCTCCAAGTGCCACATCCAATCCCCTCTTGAACACCTCCAGGGATGGGGACTCCACCACCTCCCTGGGCAGCACATTCCAATGGCTAACAACTCTCTCAGTGAAGAACTTTCTCCTCACCTCCAGCCTAAACCTCCCCAGACGCAGCTTGAGACTGTGTCCTCTTGTTCTGGTGCTGGTTGCCTTGTTTGCAGTTCAGCTTAAGGAATGGAAAAGGCTCGTGCCATACATAAACCATTCATGTGGAAATCACTGATGGGACAGAAGCCAGCTTCCCTCAGGAGAATGAAATACAACAAACCCCACAGCAGTGAGCTCAATGAATTCTGCTGGATTTCAAGAACTGCACAAAGATCATACTGGGGAAAGTCCTGTGAGAATCACAGAACCACAGGAACATTCAGGTTGGAAGACACCCTCAGGATCACCAAGTCCAACCATTAACCCTACTCCACAAGGGTCACCCCTAAACCACAGCCCCAAGCACCACATCCAAACCAGCTTTAAACACATCCAGGCTTGGGGACTCCACCACCTCCCTGGGCAGCCTGCACCAAGACCACTCTGGTAAGGAAAATTTTTTCCTGATGTCCAGTCTAAACCTACCCAGTCACAGCTTGAGGCCATTCCCTCTTGTTCTATCACTAATTGCCTGTGAGAAGAGACCAGCACCAGCCTCTCCACAAGGTCCTCTCAGGTAGTTGTAGACACCAATGAGGTCTCCTCTCAGCCTCCTCTTCTCCAAACTAACCATCCCCAGCTCCTTCAGTTGCTCTCCATCAGATTTATTCTCCAGGCCCTTCCCAGCTTCCTTGCCCTCCTCTGCCCTGGCTCCAGCACCTCCACATCTCTCTTGTATTGAGGTGCCCAAAACTGGACACAGCACTCAAGGTGTGGCCTCACCAGAGCTGAGTCCCAGGGGACAATCCCTTCCCTGCTCCTGCTGGACACAGCATTTCTGACCTCAGCCAGGATGCCTTTGGCTTTCTTGGCTTCCACAAATGAATTCTGCTTCTATTGCGACAGATGCATTACAGCTGTTGGAAGGATGTTTGGTGTTTGTGCACCTGTGTGGTCTAGTAACCAGTGACACATATGGGAGATTCTTGTTTTTTTTTTTTTACCTGTCCAAACAAGCCAGGAGACTTTTAGCTGCTCCAATCAGATCCACCACGGAGGTGAGAAAATCGTTGGGCAACTTGCGGCTGGTCCTCCCATCGTAGTGGCCGCTCCTCCGCCGCCCAGTGATGAAGTTCTGCAGGTTCTTGGCAGATGCATTCAGCTTGTGAGAAAGCGTTTTCAGATTTTCTGTTTCCAAACCATAGTTCTGCATTGAAAAGAAACAAAACCAAAAGGAGAAAGAAAAGCAAGTTAGCTCTGCCGCTGAAAACGATGCCCCGAGAGGAGCAAAGCTGCTCTCTGGATTCAAAGCTTAACCATTCCTAATAATTAATAGAATAGAATAGACCAGGTTGGAAGAGACCTTCAAGATCACTGAGTCCAACCTGTCATCCAACACCATCTAATCAACTAAACCATGGCACCAAGCACCCTATCAAGTCTCCTCCTAAACACCTCCAATGATGGTGACTCCACCACCTCCCCAGGCAGCCCATTCCAATGGGCAATCACTCTCTCTGTGAAGAATTCTTCCTAACCTCCAGCCTAAACCTCCCCTGGTGCAGCTTGAGACTGTGTCCTCTTGTTCTGGTGCTGAGTGCCTGGCAGAAGAGACCAACCTCCACCTGGCTACAACCTCCCTTCAGGGAGTTGGAGACAGCAAGAAGGTCTCCCCTGAGCCTCCTCATCTCCAGGCTAAACACCCCCAGCTCCCTCAGCCTCTCCTCACAGGGCTGTGCTCCAGACCCCTCCCCAGCTTTGTTGCCCTTCTCTGGACACCTTCCAGCAGCTCAATGTAATTCTTGAACTGAGGGGCCCAGAACTGGACACAGGACTCAAGGTGTGACCTAACCAGTGCTGAGCACAGGGCACAATGACCTCCCTGCTCCTGCTGGCCACACTATTGCTGATGCAGGCCAGGATGCCCTTGGCCCTCTTGGCCACCTGGGCATGCTGCTTTCTCACGTTCTGCCTACTGTCAACCAGTCCCCCAGGTCCCTCTCTGCCTGCTCTCCAGCCACTCTGACCCCAGCCTGTAGCACTGCATGGGGTTGTTGTAGCCAATGTGTAAACCCGGCACTTGGATGTGTTCAATCTCATGCTCTTGGAGTCTGCCCATCTGTCCAGCCTGGCAAGGTCCCTCTGCAGAGCTCTCCTACCCTCTAACAGATCAACTCCTGCCCCCAGCTTGGTGTCATCTGCACATTTACTGATGATGGACTCAAAGGCAGAACTTCACCCACTCATTGGGGTGGTGGTTCCCCCCCACCGTGTATGGCATGTTCTGTTTCTGAAGGGAATAGAAAAAAAAAGAGCAAAATGATGAGTGATCTCCTGGCAGGTTGTTAAGTGCAGTGAGGAAAAAAATCCATCTCAAAATGCAGAATAAAATAAAATAAACCACAACAAAACAACCCTAATTGTGGCTTTCCAGGATCTGAAGGCGGCCTACAAGAAGGCTGGGGAGGGACTTCTCAGGCTATCAGGTAGTGATAGGACTAGGGGGAATGGAATGAAGCTGGAGGTGGGGAGATTCAGGCTGGATGACGGGAGGAGGGTTCTTCACCTTGAGAATGGTGAAGCTCTGGAATGGGTTGTCCAGGGAGGTGGTTGAGGCCCTGTCCCTGAAGGTGTTTAAGACCAGGCTGGATGAGGCTCTGGCCAGCCTGATCTAGTGTGGGGGTGTCCCTGCCCATGGCAGGGGGGTTGGAACTAGATGATCCTTGTGGTCCCTTCCAACCCTGACTGTATCAAATGTGTCTGATCTTTATTGTAAAAAAAACAATGAGGGATAAATGTAACACCTAAGCTACACAAAATTCAGACTGAGATGAGGAATGACACTTATTTCAGTAAAGCATTCACATGTAATGAGAGACAGATAAAGCCAGGCATGGAAAATACAGAGACAAAATTCAAGCAGAAGTTCTGCATGGGACAGCAATGTGCCCTTGTGGCCAGGAGAGCCAATGGGATCCTGGGGTGCAGCAAGAAAAGTGTGGCCAGCAGGGCTAGGGAGGTTCTTCTCCCCCTCTGCTCTGCCCTGCTGAGACCACACCTGCAATCCTGTGTCCAGTCTGGGGCTCCCCAGTTCAAGAGAGACAGAGACCTGCTGCAGACAATCCAATGGAGAGCCATGAGGATGATGAGGGGACTTGAGCATCTCCCCTGTGAAGAGAGCCTGAGAGCCCTGGGGCTGTTTAGTCTGGAGAAGGCTGAGAGGGGATCTGATCAATGTCTGTCAATATCTGAGGGGTGGGTGTCAAGTGGAGGGGGCCAAGCTCTTTTGGGTGGCGCACAGTAATAAGCCAAGGAACAGCAGGTACAGGCTTGAACAGAGAATTTTTCAGCTCAACATGAGGAGAAACTTCTTCACAGTGAGGGTGACCAACCCCTAGAACAGGCTGCCCAGAGAGGTTGTGGAGTCTCCTTCTGTGGAGGCTTTCCAAACCCACCTGGATGCATTCCTGTGCAGACTGCCCTGGGTGCTCCTGCTCTGGCAGAGGGTTGGACTGGATGATCTCTGGAGGTCCCTTCCAAGCTCTAATGTACTGTGAGACTGTGATATTTTTGGGTACCTGTGGGCAGCCTTAGAGTAGAAGGATCCTAAAAGAGCAGCCAAGCTAAATAAACCCCCACATCGTTTATCATTAATATTTCTGGCCCACAATTAAAATGAACAAAGAGTTGCATCCTCTCATACTGTAAAACAGCTTGCTCCAGTGAAAAAACCCCAACCATAACACACTTTAAATGTGTTGATATACTATTAAGAGGGTGTTTTTTAACTAGGAACACACTGCATTTATTTCCAAGCACCGTAAGAAGGCAATTGGAGGCAAAGATGACAGGGTTTTGTTTTCCCCTACCCTGCATTTAACCAGCACTAACCCAAGTTATGCATTCTTTAGCCAAAAATCAGAGAATCACAGAACATTAGGGACTGGAAGGGACCTCAAGAGCTCATCCAGTCCAACCCCCCTGCCAGAGCAGGAGCACCTAGAGCAGATCACGCAGGAACACATCCAAGTGGATTTTGAGTACCTCCAAGGAAAGAGACTCCACAACTCCCCTGGGCAGCCTGTTTCAGTGTTCTGTCACACTCACAAAATTTTCCCCCACGTTTCCATGGAATTTCCTATGCCTCAACTTCCCCCCCATTGCCTCTTGTCCTGTCACTGAGCATCACCAAGAAGAGCCTGGCTCTGTCTTCCTGACAATCACCCTTCACATCCTTATCAACATGAATGAGGTCACCCCTCAGGCTCCTCTGCTCCAAGCTAAAGAGCCTCAGCTTCCTCAGCCTCTCCTCATAAGGAAGATGTTCCACTGCCTTAATAATTTCTGAACTCACAGTCCCTGAAAGAACCACAAAGAAACCTCTGCATGCTTGGAGAGAACACAAGTGTTGATGCAAGTCTATGCATCTGCTGGCTCAACAAGAGGCCACAGAGCAAGAGCCTCTTCAGAGACACCCCACCTCAACTCCAACAGCTCTAATGGAGTTGGCAATCACAAAAAGAGAACTTGATGAAGCTAAGCTACACAGAGTATTAGCTTGTCAGCAGGAGTTCAAACTAAAGGGTGGTGGGAGCTTTTAATAGATATTTTACCTGCTAATTACTTTTCTGTGGCTTCACATGACAGTGTGAGTGATGAATTGTAGCTCTTCTCATCACATGCTGACAAGCAGCAGCTCTAATTCACCACTGATAACTTTTGCCTTTATTTTATTTACAGAACACAGAATAAACCAGGTAGGAAAAGACCTTTGAGATCATTCAGCCCAACCTATCACCCAACACCATCTAATCAACTGAACCATGGCACCAAGCACTCCATCCAGTCTCTTCCTAAACACCTCCAGGGATGGTGACTCCACCACCTCCCTGGGCAGCACAACCAATGGCCAATTACTCTTTCTATGAAGAACTTTATCCTCACCTCCAGCCTAAACCTCCCCTGGTGCAGCTTGAGACTGTGTCCTCTTGTTCTGGTGCTGGGTGCCTGGGAAAAGAGACCAACCCCCACCTGGCTACAACCTCCCTTCAGGGAGCTGGAGAGAGCAAGAAGGTCTCCCCTGAGCCTCCTCTTCTCCAGGCTAAGCAACCCCAGCTCCCTCAGCCTCTCCTCACAGGGCTGTGCTCCAGACCCCTCCCCAGCCTTGTTGCCCTTCTCTGGACACCTTCCAGCATCTCAACATCCTTCCTAAACTGAGGGGCCCAGAACTGGGCACATGACTCAAGATGTGGCCTAACCAGTGCTGAGCACAGGGCACAATGACTTCCCTGCTCCTGCCGGCACACTATTCCTGATGCCATTGGCCTTCTTGCCAGGATGCCACTGACCTTCTTGGCCACCTGGGAACACTACTGGGTCATGTTCAGCCTACTCTCAATCAGTACCCCCAGGTCCCTTTCTGCCTGGCTGCTCTCAGCCACTCTGACCCCAGCCTGTAGCACTGCATGGGGTTGTTGTGGCCAATGTGTAGAACCTGGCACTTGGATGTGTTCAATCTCATGCCCTTGGACTCTGCCCATCTGTCCAGCCTGGCAAGGTCCCTCCTCAGAGCCCTCCTGCCCTCTAACAGATCAACTCCAGCCCCCCAGCTTAGTGTCATCTGCAAATTTACTGATGATGGACTCAATCCCCTCATCCAGATCATCAATAAAGATATGGAACAGGATGGGGCCCTGCACTGATCCCCTGGGGACACCACTAGTGACTGGCTGCCAGCTGGAGAAGCAATCTAGGTCCTCTGCCAGCCCAGCCTTCCACCAGCAACACAGGGGAGGAAGAGAGTTCAAGAATTCACTATTACTGACAAAACTAGGTTCAAGATGTGACTAGTGACAAGGGCAAAGGAAAGGATTTCTGTGTGAGGAGTGGCATGAAGATGAATTTAAGATAAGAGGCATCATTCTGAAGAAGGATGGAATCATTCATGGGTTAAGCAGGGCTATTTTTAAACACTCATTTGCACATAGATGTTTTGTGTTAGTGCTAAATGCTAAGTAATTTCATGCTGTTAGTGCACACCAATGTTTTCTCTGCCACGTAACAACTCTATTTCATCTGCTGCATCCTTCTAGCTTTACAGATGCAAATGCACACTCCAGGAGAAATTCCTTTGCAGCCACAGCAGATTGAAATATGCAGCATGAAATCAATATGGAAAGCTGCAAGTTGTGCAAAGCAAAAACTGTTTTGTTTGAGGTTTTTCAGCAAACTCTGTTTCATGCTCATGGGGTCTGGAACATCTCTGCTACAAGGACAGGCTGAGGGAGCTGGGGTTGTTCAGCCTGGAGAAGAGGAGGCTCCAGGGAGACCTAAGAGCAGCCTTCCAGTACCTGAAGGGGGCTACAAGAAGGCTGCAGAGGGACTGTTTGCAAAGGCCTGCAGGGACAGGGACGAGAGGCAATGGTTTGAAATGAGAGAAGAGCAGATTTAGATTGGATGTTAGGAACCAGATCTGCACCATGAGGGTGATGGAACACTGCAACAGGTTGCCCAGGGAGGTGGTTGGGGCCCCATCCCTGGAGATATTCAAGGTGATGCTGGACAACCTCTGGGCAACCTGATCTAGAGGAGAATGTCCCTGCTGACTGCTGGGGGTTGGAGTGGATGACCTTTGGAGGTCCCTTCCAGCCCAAACCATTCTGTGATTCTGTAACTCATAGCTCCTAAAGTACCTGTGCTGCAGAAAAGAAAGAAATGCTTGCAATTCATTGCCCCCCATCCTATCACTTCAGGCCTTTGCAAACAGTCTTTCTCCATCCTTCTTGTAGACCCTGCTATGTACAGGGGCAGAATGACTTCCCTGCTCCTCTGGCCACACTATTCCCCATCTAAAAAGAAGGGAAGGACAAGAGCTGTGCCTTGTGGACACAGAACAACTCTACAGGCATCTATTTCCCATGGAGGAATCTCAAGGACTGACCAAAAACCATGCCACAAACTCTTAGCAGCAACCATCACAGACTTCACTACCTCCTCCTTTAAAGCACAGAGAAAATTTACCTTGCCCTTTCTGACATGGACTTTAGGAAAAAATCAGAGTGCACTGAGGCAAGATAATCCACTGAACATGCTGCCACCTCCACAGACATTGCCTACTCTCTCCTGAAGCACTTTCAGCTGCAGTGATGGTGTGCAGTCCATACACGTCCAAGTGTGACCTCTAACAGCAATAGCAGCTGGGCAAAATCTTTATTCCTCCACCCTCAAAGCACCACAGGAAAAGAAAACTTGCAAATCTAACCCCTAGATTTCTTGGTGTCCAGCAAGGCTAGGGAGGTTCTTCTCCCTCTCTGCTCTGCCCTGCTGAGACCACACCTGCAATACTGTGTCCAGTTTGGGGCTCCTCAGTTCAAGAGAGACAGAGACCTGCTGGAGAGAGTCCAACAGAGAGTCAGGAGGATGCTTAGGGGACTTGAGCATCTCCCCTGTGAAGAGAGACTGAGAGCCCTGGGGCTGTTTAGCCTGGAGAAGAAAAGGCTGAGAGGGGATCTGATCAATAGCTATCAATATCTGAGGGGTGGGTGTCAAGTGGAGGGGACCAAGCTGTTTTCACTGGTGTGTACTAATAAGCCAAGTCAAAACAGGTTCAAGCTTGAACATAGAAGACTTCAGCTCAACAGGAGGAGAAAATTCTTGACTGTGAGAGTGCCAGAGCCCTGGAACAGGCTCCCCAGAGAGGTTGTGGAGTCTCCTTCTGTGAAGACTTTCCAAACCCACCTGGATGCATTCCTGTGCAGACTGCCCTGGGTGCTCCTGCTCTGGCAGAGGGTTGGACTGGATGATCTCTGGAGGTCCCTTCCAACCTCTAATGTACTGTGATACTGTCAAGAGCAGTGCATGGCAGACTGGCAGCTATGGGAGACTTTACTGAGATGGACAGCACAGGCCCACCCTTTGTTCTTTCTTCAACTACTGGAGGATCCTTCCTTACGACAAGAGAGGAATACTCTAAGAGAACACAGCCACCCACCCACCTTCTGTCCTGTGACCGGTTGATGCTATGCCTTTAAGAAAGAGACAGTTGCTGAACACTCTGGCTGATGTTTTGATATTTGAACAAAAAACAAGATAGTCTAACTAATTTCATTGGTGGCTTGTAGGGAGCAGTTTGGAGTTTGGGTTCTGTTAGTTCAGTCTGGTGTCTGGGTGCAGCGGGTGCAGTCTGTGTTTCTCTCTCCTGTGGGCTGGACGGCTTTCTCTCTCTGAAGCAGGAACGGCCTTGAGTAACAGCTAACCAGATAAGAACACTAATTCTTGCATGCACTTTCGAGCTAACAGAATTACCTTCCTTAATTGCCTTTCTCTCTCTCTCTAACCCTTTTTGGGAAAAAGGGGAGGTGGGGAGGGAGAGAGGGGGGTTCAGGGAACCCCCTGGCCGGCTGGAGGGAAAAGGTTTTCTGCATTGTGTTCATTGCTGTATTTTCTGTATACATTGTAAATATTGTGTATTGTGTACATATTCATTGCATTCCATTTCTGCCTGTAAATATAGCTTTCATCTGCTTTTCCGACTGAGCTAGCTGTGGTTTCTTTCCCTGTGTGTGGGGAGGGAACTTTCTCAACCCACCACATGTCCAAAAATCACTGAAGAATATCCTTTAAACAGTGCTGTTGATCATAACTGCTTCTCAACTATTAGGCTGATAAGCAGTTTGTCATTTAGGATTCCTCACTGGCCTTGACCTGGCTTTAAGGAGGTCCCATGCTCTCTCCATGCCAGCCAAAGCCACTTGTTCATCCTCTTCACTTTCATACAGGAGAAAATGTTACCCTGTGAAGTCCAGGCATGCAACACAAGCAGCTGCTTTGCCATTTGCCACATCCACAGCTGACAGGGCAAATTCGCACCACCCTCCTACTGAAGAACTTCTTCCTCAGCTCCAGTCTAACCCTGCTCTCCCTCAGTTTCAAACCATTCCCCCTTGTCCTGGCTCTTGACACCCTGTTGAAAAGTCCCTCTGCAGCTTTCCTGTAGGATCCCTTCAGGCAGTGGAAGGCAGCTCTAAGGTCCCCCCTGGAGTCTTCTGTTCCCCAGGCTGAACAGCTCCCTCAGCCTGTCTTTACATCAGAGCTGCTCCAGCCCTTGGATCATCTTTGTGGCACTCTTCTGGACTCATTCCTTCTTATACTGGGGACACCAGAACTGGACACAGTATTGGAGGTGTGGTCTCACCAGAGCAGAGCAAAGGGGCAGAATCCCCTCTCTTGCCCTGCTGGTCCCACTCCTCTTGATGCAGCCCAGGAGACAATTTGCCTTCTGAGCCTCATGAGCACACTGCTGGCTTCTGGGGAGCTTCTCATCAATCAGTACCCCCAGGTCTCTTTCTTCAGAGCTACTCTCAACATTCTGCACCCAGCCTGGATTTGTGCCTGGGATTGGCCCAACCCAGGTGCAGACTCAGACTGGGCAAGCACTAAGCAGGAAAGATATTTACTGCTGCAATAAAAGAAGTCTGTAAGCACAGGACCAGTATAGCCAAAAGGATTGTCTCTGAATTACATTTCCTAAGAGGCTTATCTGATTGGTGAAAAATAAATTCCAATTAAGTCCAGGAAAATCAATATAACAATCACACTTTGTACCCCTGAGGAGCCAACTGGGAGACTGCAAAAGAACCCAGCTTCAATTAGAAGAGGATTATGTTTTAAAGGAGTCATAGAATTGTCAGGGTTGGAAAGGACCTCAAGGATCATCCAGTTCCAATGGCTGATGGGTTCAAATGTCGGAAAGGAGAAGACAGAAGAAAAACTGAGCATAAGGGCAAAGCCACCCAGCATCTGTGAGAGCAGAAGGGTTGATGTGATTGCATAAATCTCCTTCCCTTAAGGAGGAAGAAAAAGGACAGAAAGAGGAAATGCAGCAGAGCTCCGGAAGAGGCAATGAATGGAAAGAGCATCTGGTGAGATAGGTGTGCTGTGGAGTTATGACAGTGCTTTCAGGTGGGTGTTGCAGAGGAGGAGAATCCCAGGGAGATTTGGAAGGAAGAGCGAATCGATTCCAAGAGAAACTGAGTGAAAAGGTTTCCAGGAGCAAGGAAATAGATGTTGGAAAAGGCTTTGGAAAAGACAGAGAGAGATGAGCCAAGGAGACACTGAGGTCAGTGTCACAACAGCAAATAGGGCAACACAGAGCCCCAGGCCAAGGCACTTCTTCAGTTCTGTAACTTGGAAGCATGGAACAGTTTGTGTTGGGAAGGGCCTCCAATGGTCATCTAGTCCACTCCCCTGCAGTCAGCAGGGACATCCTCCACCAGATCATAGAATCATGGAATTGTTAGGTTGGGAAGGGACCTCAAGGATCATCCAGTTCCAACCCCCCTGCCATGGGCAGGGACACAGTATCACAGTGCATCAGGTTGCTCACAGCCACATCCAGCCTGGCCTTGAAAACCTCCAGGGATGGGGCATCCACCACCTCCCTGGGCAACCTGTGCCAGTCTCTCACCACCCTTTTTTTCTTTAAGAGGAACTAAGAACAGCAGACAAGAGAGACAAGAGTGGATGTGCAACAAGGACCAGAATGGTAGAGGCTTGCTACAGGAATTAAGGCTGCAGGCTTAGCCTTTCCTACAAAATCCTTCATTTTATTTTCAGCTTAGTTCCCTAAACATCTTGCCTAAGATAAAGGGAGCTATAAACAGAAGTTGCATTTGTTTGTCCAAAGATAACATCTGTAATTACACACTCAGGAATAAAAGCAATGCCAGGTAATACAGAGGGAGAGGGGGTGGGGGTGGTTCTGAGAAGATAAGCTTCTTTTTTGAAGGAGCCCCAGCCTGCTTCCCTGTGCATCTGGGAAGGATGAATACAGAATAAACCAGGTCGGAAAAGACCATTGACGTCATCGAGTCCAACCTAGCACCCAGCACCATCCAATCAACTAAACCATGGCACCAAGTGCCTCATCCAGGCTCTTTTTAAACACTTCCAGGGATGGTGACTCCACCACCTCCCTGGGCAGCACATTCCAATGGCCAATCTCTTTCTGGGAAGAACTTCTTCCTAACATGCAGCCTTAACCTCCCCTGGTGCAGCTTGAGACTGTGTCCTCTTGTTCTGGTGCTGGGTGCCTGGGAGAAGAGACCAACCCCCTCCTGGCTACAACCTCCCTTCAGGGAGTCGTAGAGAGCACGAAGGTCTCACCTGAGCCTCCTCTTCTCCAGGCTAAACACCCCCAGCTCCTTCAGCCTCTCCTCACAGGGCTGTGCCCCAGACTCCTCCCCAGCTCTGTTGCCTTTCTCTGGACACCTTCCAGCATCTCAACTTCTTTCCTAAACTGAGGGGCCCAGAACTGGACACAGGACCCAAGGTGTGACCTAACCAGTGCTGAGTACAGGGCAGAATGACTTCCCTGCTCCTGCTGGCCACATTATTGCTGATGCAGGCCAGGATGCCATTGGCCTTCTTGGCCACCTGGGCACATTGCTGGCTCTTGTTCAGCCTACTGTCAACATTCCAGCAACTGAACATCTTTCCTAAACTGAGGAAGGATCTGGCACACCTATCTCACCAGATGCTCGTTCCATTCATTCCCTCTTCCAGAACTCTGCTGCATTTCCTCTTTCTGTCCTTTTCCTTCCTCCTTAAGAAAAGGAGATTTATGCAATTACAGCAACCCTTCTGCTAGGCCCAGAACTGGGCACAATACTCCAGGTGTGAATGGTTAGCTGTGGCCACCCTCAACTCAGATTTTTGTCTCATTTCATTAAGGTATTTACTTGCTTGTTTCCTTTTGCACTGTTTGACAAGAAAATGTACTTTGAGAAGAATTCTCTTATGTTGTCTTCTTAAAAAGCAGCTTTGTTTGTTTGTATTGGGTTGGTTTGGTTTTGGCTGTTTTGGGCTGGGTTTGTTGGTTTTGAGGGGTTTTTGTTTGTTTTTAAGGACTGCATCCTTTCCATTATTTTAAAAACAAAGTGGTGACCAGAACAAGAGGACACACTCTCAAGCTGTGCCAGGGGAAGTTTAGGCTGGAGGGGAGGAGAAAGTTCTTCCCAGAAAGAGTAATTGGCCATTGGAATGTGCTGCCCAGGGAGGTGGTGGAGTCCCCATCCCTGGAGGTGTTCAAAAAAGGCTTGGATGTGGCACTTGGAGCCATGGCTTAGTTGTCAGGAGGTGTTAGGTTACAGGTTGGACTTGATCTCTGAAGTCTTTTCCAGCCTGGTTGATTCTATGATTCTATGACTTAAAATCACTAAGGCTTAGGTTTGGAGAGACCTTAGAGATAGTCTACTCCAACCCCCCTGCCATGGGCAGAGATGCCTCTCAATTAGACTTGGATACTCAAGGCCTCATCCAACCTGGCCCTGAACACCCCCAGGGCGGAGGAGGCATCCACAGCCTCCCTGGGCAGCCTCTTCCAGAGTCTTGCCACCCTCATGCTGATGAATTTCTTCTTCATCTCCACTCTAACCCTGCTCTCCCTTAGCTTCAAACCTTCCCCTTGTTCCGTCTCTAGACACCCTTATGAGAAGTCCCTCTGCAGCCTTCCTGTAGGATCCCTTCAGGTATTGGAAGGCAGCTCTGAGGTCCCCCCCCAGAGTCTTCTCTTTTCTAGGCTGAACATGCCCAGCTCCCTCAGCCTGTCCTTGTAGCAGTGTGGTTGCACTGAGACACTTTGCAATGTTATTAAATCAAGTACTCTAAAGAAGATAATCTAAAAGCTCTCCTTCCATTTTCAATGGTTTTGGGGTAAGGTTTTTTGGTTGGTTGGTCTTTTTCTTTCCCCCCCTTTCCCTCTTCCTTTGTTTGCATTACTCCTCACATCTTTTCTCCCAAAGATGCAACAACAGAACCTTCAGCAAAGCTGTTTGCATACCAAGAAGCCACAAGCTCTTCGGAGAAGCTTTTCTACCATCTTTGATTGCCTCTACTGGGATTCAGCTTTCCTAAAGCTGCTTCTGAGGCTTGGAGAAGTGGCATGCATTAAAAAACAAGACAAAACATCACCAGGTACATCTCAGCAGAGCTGTTGACAATCCTGCCTGCAGTGAAGAATGCAGAGAGTGTACCCAATCTATTACTAATCCTAATAAGCACAGACAAAAACTTTGTATGCAGGGTGAAGTCAGCACCAAACCCCTCACCAGGGAGATAATCCAAGTTATGCATGACAAGACCTGACTGAAAAAAATGCATTGCACCAAAGTCACAGAATCACAGAATCATGGAATGGTTTGGGCTGGAAAAGACCTCCAAGCAGAGGGCTTTAAAGAATGGCTTGGCTTAAGACCAAGCAACGGCTGCAGTGCTCAAGAGAGCTTTTGTGCCAAAGGTTGGGTGATGCATGAGAGGCTGAGCCCTCTTTTAGCAAGCATAGAATGGATTGGATTGGAAGGGATCTCCAATGGTCAACCAGTCCCATCCTTCTGCAGTCAGCACCTCCACTAGATCATGTTGCCTGATCAGAGAGCCTTGTCCAGCCTGACTTCGAATATCTCCAGGGATAGAGGTGATTCTGCCACTCTGCTCTGGTGAGACCTCAGCTGGAGTTCTGAGTCCAGCCCTTGAGCTCTCAACACAGGTAGGACATGGACCTGATGGAGCAGGTCCAGAAGAGGGGCATAAAGATGATCAGGGGCTTGGAAAACCTCTGCTACAAGGATAGGCTGAGGGAGCTGGGGGTGTTCAGCCTGGAGAAGAGAAGGCTCCGGGGAGACCTCAGAGCAGCCTTCCAGTACCTGAAGGAGGCTACAAGAGGAACTATTTCCAAAGGCCTGCAGTGATCCCTTTGGATGCTCCACCAAAGATGCATATATTATTTGCCCACAGTTATTTCACTGTTTAATCCCTTCTGCAGCAAAATACAAGCAGCTGCACTTCAGCAAGCTTGAACAAACATCTAAAAGATGATTTACATGAAAGGCTCAGTGAACAATGACATCAGGACACCTTGCCCATGCAGGGCTATCAGTGCTCAAAGACTGCATTCACACATAGAACTGCTTCACATTCCAGACTTTCCAGCCCAGTTATTTTGTGATTTCAGATAAACTTTTCTTCTGGAAAGCATAGAATAGAATAGAATAGAATAGAATAGAATAGAATAGAATAGAATAGAATAGAATAGAATAGAATAGAATAGAATAGACCAGACCAGGTTGGAAGTGACCTTCAAGATCACCGTGTCCAACCTATCATCCAACACCACCTAATCAACTAAACCATGCAACCAAGCACCCTACGAACTCTCCTCCTAAACACCTAGAATGATCTCCCTTTTATTTAACAAGCACCATCCTAACAGTAGATACTGCTCTTTATCACAGGCTCACAGGACATCAGGGGTTGGAAAGGACCTCTGGAGATCATCAAGTCCAACCAAAGACCATAGAGTCCAGCACAGGTCTCACAGGAACACATCCAGACAGGGCTGGAAAGGCTCCAGAGAAGGAGACTCCACAACCTCTCTGGGCAGCCTGTTCCAGTGTTCTGTGACCCTCAAAGTGAAGAAGTTCCTCCTGATGTTGAGGTGGAACCTCCTGTGCTGTAGTTTCTATCCATAGCCCCTTGTCTTATCCAGGGTACAACTGAGTAGAGCCTGTCCCTTTCCCTTCCTTCCTGACCCCCAGCCCTCAGATATTTATAAACATCAGATCCCCTCTCAGTCTTCTCTTCTCCAGACTAACCAGCCCCAGGGCTCTCAGCCTCTCCTCATCAGGCAGCGCTCCAGGCCCTTCATCATCCTTACCCTGGTTTCAGATGTTAAATTGTCCATTAAATTACACACCAGGAGTCTCTTGAACTACATAAATATGCTTCAGAACTAGGAATGTGAGTACACAAACTGTGAATATGCAAACACTGCTCGCTCCCTCTCCCCCCACCCCTCCTAGTTTTACCCCCAGATGTTTACCAGGGCACAGAGCAAGTCCACTGCTTCCAAGATAAGCTCCTGATGGCCAATGCGTGTGACTCCAAGATCCTCCAGCTCTTGGTGAGTAATACGTAGGAGCTGATCACCACTGATCTTCTCTCTCTCAAAGTTCTTTATGTATTGCTGCAGGCAATCATCCAGACCTGCAGAAAGAGGACAGAAGAAGGGAAGCCAAAAGTTAGCAGCTTTTTTGTTTTTTGTACTGCCATAGGAAGTGTAAATAAATAAGAAAGGAACTGGAACCAAAACTCAACCAACAGAAGAGTATTTGTCCTATCTTTGAAAGAATTATCTGAACATTACAGAACCAGTAAGTGAATCAGGTTGAAGAAACCTTACTATTTGGAGAGCTATTGCAGCCATTATGGCTTTTCCACCTGTGGATAATTTGGTACTGTCTGCAAAATCCCACTGGCTGCCCAGAGAGGTTGTGGAGTCTCCTTCCCTGGAGACTTTCCAGCCCTGTCTGGATGTGTTCCTGTGTGACCTGTGCTGGATTCTATGGTCCTGCTCTGGCAGGGGGGTTAGACTCGAAGATCTCCAGAGGTCCATTCCAACCCCTAACATAATGTGAACTCACTGAGGGTGCACTCAAACTATAAAATGACAATGAACATGCATCTTTAGCATGATGTACAGAGGGAATATCTTCGTTTCTCTCTCTCAGAAACCACTGCATCATATCTTGCCAAACAGCATTAAGACCTGCACGCTCCAAAGGCATTTCAGTGGAAGTCCTCCATTCATCCAAGTGTTGCCATCCTTCTCACATGCTTATCATTGGCATCAAACAAATAAAACAACAATGAAAATCAGGGTATTCTTCTCTGCCTGGCACATGAAAGTAAGGCCATTTGGAATAGAACAGAGAATAGAATAAAATTAACCAGGTTGGAAAAGACCTTCGAGGTCATCAAGTCCAACCTATCACCACCTAATCAACTAAACCATGGCACCAAGCACCCTATCAAGTCTCTCCTAAACATCTTCAATGATGGTGACTCCACCACCTCGCTGGACAGCACATTCCAATGGCCAAGCTCTCATTCTGGGAAGAATTTCTTCCTAACATCCAGCCTGAACCTCCCCTGGTGCAGCTTGAGACTGTGTCCTCTCCTTCTGTCACAGTTTGTCCGAGAGAAGAGACCAACCCCCACCTGGCTACAACCTCCCTTCAGGGAGTTGTAGAGAGCAAGAAGGTCACCACTGAGCCTCCTCTTCTCCAGGCTAAGCAAGCCCAGCTCCCTCAGCCTCTCCTCACAGGGCTGTGCTCCAGACCATTCCCCAGCCTCATTGCCCTTCTCTGGACACATTCAAGAGTCTCAATGTCCTTCTTAAATTGAGGAGCCCAGAACTGGACACAGGACTCAAGGTGTCCTGGCTTCAAACCAGAGAAGGACAGATTTAGATTGGATGCTAGGAACAAGTTCTTTACTATGGGGGTTGTGGAACACTGGAACAGGTTGCACAGGGAGGTGGTTGGGAGCCCATCCCTGCAAATATTCAAGGTCAGGCTGGACAGGGCTCTGAGCAACCTGATCTCATTGAGGATGTGCCTGCTGTCTGCAGACAGGGTTGGACTGGATGAGCTCTGGAGAACCCTTCCATCCCAGACCATTCTATAATTCTCTAAGTGATTCTGTGAATTATCTGATGTCATCTTTCATGATTTCTTTATACTTGTCCATATTTTCATAGAATCATAGAATTGTCAGGGTTGGAAGGGACCTCAAGGATCATCCAGTTCCAACCCCCCTGCCATAGCCAGGGACACCTCACACTACATCAGGTTGCTCACAGCCACATCCAGCCTGGCCTTAAAAACCTTCAGGGATGAGGCTTCCTCCACCACCTCCCTAGGCAACCTGTTCCAGTGTCTCACTACCCACAGCCCAATTTTCCCCTGTGCTATATTAATTGCACGACCTGTTTGACAAGCACAGTTGTCATGCATCACAGCACTGATTGGTTTTGAAACAGAATCTTCTTGATTCTACATAAAACATTCCCTCTACAAATGTATTAAAAACAGGCCCCGGATGTGCACTTGCTATATCCCTTCGAAAAAGGAAGGCAGTATGTCCCTCTGCTATTCCTGAACTTAAATCCCACACTGCTTACACAGACTGCTGAATGAGAATAATAGCATTAAAAATATTCAATGTCATCAGGCAGCAAAAAAAAAATATTAATTAATAGAAATGAGTTGCCAGCTAAGAGACTAAAATCATAGATTTGTCAGGGTTGGAAGGGACCTCAAGGATCAGCCAGTTCCAACCCCCCTGCCATGGCCAGGGACACCTCACACTACAGCAGGTTGCTCACAGCCACAGCCAGCCTGGCTGCAAAATCCTCCAGGGATGAGGCTTCCACCACCTCCCTGGGCAACCTGTGCCAGTCTCTCACCACCCTCATGGGGAACAACTTCTTCCTAACATCCAAGCTGAATCTACCCACTTCTAGTTTTGCTCCATACCCCAGTCCTATCACTCCCTGACACCCTCAGAAGTTCCTCCTCAGATTTCTTATAGCCCCCTTCAGATTCTGGAAGGCCACAATTAGGTCTCTAGGGAGCCTTCTCTTCTCCAGACTGAACAACCCCAACTCTCTCAGTTTGTCCTCATAGGAGAGGTGCTCCAGTCCTCTGCTCATCCTCATGGTCCTTCTCTGGACACCTTCCAGCACCTCCAGATCCTTCTTGTAATAGAGGCTTCAGAACTGGATGCAGTGCTCCAGGTGGGGTCTCATCAGAGCAGAGCAGAGGGGGAGAATCACCACCCTCAACCTGCTGGCTATGCTTCTCTTGCTGCAGCCCAGGCTCTGGTTGGGTTTCTGAGTTGCAGAAGTTCAGAATAGCAACACAAATCCAAAGTAAGACACAACAGATACACTTAAACACTAACTGACATTTAATTCCAAATAAAGCCATTACTCTTCCTCCTCTTGCTCTCTAGGGTTTTTTTTTTTGTCCTTCAGATGTAACCTAGACAGAAGCTTGTAGTTCATATACGGTAAGGAAGAGGAGGAGGGGGAATGTCAACAAAAATATTCCTGACAATTGCTTGACTCACCAATTCTGTCACCACCTCCCCTCGTGCAGCTTAAGGCTGTTCCCTCTTCTTCTATCCCTAATTACCTGTGAGAAGAGCCCAGCATTCACCTCTCTATGTTGTCCCTTCAGGTAGTTGTAGAAGGTGATAAGGTCTCCCCTCAGCCTCCTCTTCCTCACACTTAACAGTCCCAGTTCCTTTAGCTGCTCTTCAGCAGACTCATTCCTTAGGCCCTTGCCCAGCTTAGTTGCTCTTCTCTGCACCCACTCCAGCCCCTCAATGTCTTGATTGTACTGAGGTGCCCAAAACTGAACACAGCACTCCAGGCATGCCCTCACCACTGCACAGCAGAGGGACAATCACTTCCCTATACCAAAAAAATATCAGGTGCCTGGGATCTGTGGAAACAACCTGGAAGCTAATGGGGAAACCAACACCTTCCTTCAGCACACTGTGTTTTCACTGTGTTTTCCTCAAAGTCTAGCATCCACCCCACCTCAAGGTATTAAGAACCTTTTCCTGTCGAGGTTTGCTTCACTTCTACCCCCAGAAGACGTCACACCACCCACACACCACAGCAATCACTTATCTGCGAGACTGTACCACCTAAAACCCATGGCAGATGTGAAGAAAATGCTTCTAAAAGAAACAGCTCAGTGGTTAGGACTTTTAAAAAACACAAACAGCAAAACACCTCTTTAGAATTCTCGTGCAGCAGAACATATTGGAGCTGTCCCCCTGCCCTCAATCGTCCATCACAGAGTTCTACCTGGCCCAAGGCAGCATTTGTCAAACCATGAAACCATTTTTAATGGCTGATAGAGGCAAAAAAAAATCAGGCAGATTACTGTGCAAGGAATGCATTTTGTTACAACAGCAGCACAGTAGAAACTGAGCAAGAAAGGGACAGTTTCAGGTTTTGATCTCATACAATCATTGTGAGGGTCAGAAGGAATCTCAAGGATCATCCAGGTCCAACCCCCCTGACACGGGCAGGGACACAGTATCACAGTATCGCCAAGGTTGGAAGAGACCTCGAAGATCATCGAGTCCAACCTGTCACCACAGACCTCATAACTAGACCATGGCACCAAGTGCCACATCCAATCCCCCCTTGAACACCTCCAGGGATGGCGACTCCACCACCTCCCTGGGCAGCACATTCCAATAATGAACAACTCTCTCTGTGAAGAGCTCCCTCCTCACCTTGAGCCTAAACTTCCTTTGGTGCAGCTTGAGACTGTGTCCTCTTGTTCTGGTGCTGGTTGCTAGAGAGAAGAGACCAACCCCTTCCTGGCTACAACCACCTTTCAGGCAGTTGTAGAGAGCAATGAGGTCTCCCCTAAGCCTCCTCCTCACACTACATCAGGTTGCTCACAGCCACACCACACCCAGCCTGGCCTTAAAAAACCTCCAGGGATGAGGCTTCCACCACCTCCCTGGGCAAGCTGTTCCAGAATCAGTACTTGTATCTTCTCAGTCATTTTCAATGGTGTGGGGCTTTTTTGTTTTGGTTTTAATGCTCTTGGGATTTTCTTTGAGTCAGGTATATACAGAGAGAGAGAGGGAATAACTGTGTAGAGTGAAGAACAAATGTGGTTTGCAGATAGAGGACTTTGGCCTGAAATTACAGCTAAGCAGTGCACAAAGTTCTGCTCTGCTCTCTATACTGCTGTCATCCAGGCATTTAGCAGCTCTTTTGTTTTGGGTTTTTCTTCACATCAACCCAGACATTTAGCAATCATTTATTTTTTACATCAATCCAGGCATTTGACAGCTTCTGTTTTGTTTTGGGTTTTTTTTTAAATATCAGGCCAGGCATTTGGCAATTCTTTTATTATATACAGAATCACAGGATGTTTGGGGTTGAGAAAGGACCTCTGGAGATCATTGAGTAAACCCTCCTGCCAGAGCAGGAGCATAGATTCCAGCACAGGTCACACACAAACACATCCAGATGGGTCTTGAAAGTCTCCAGAGAAGGAGACTCCACAACCTCTCTGGGCAGCCTGCTCCAGGGCTCTGGCACCCTCACTGTCAAGAAGTTTCTCCTTGTATTGAGGTAGAACCTCCTGTATTCCAGCTTGTGCCCATTGTTCCTTGTCTTATCACTGGGCACCAATAAAAAGAGCCTGGCACCTTCATCCCGACCCCGGCCCCTCAGGTATTGATAGACATTGATCAGATCCCCTCTCAGCCTTCTCCAGACTAAACAGCTCCAGGGTCTCAGTCTCTCTTCACAGGGGAGATGCTCAAGTCCCCTAATCACCCTCACGGCTCTCCATTGGACTCTCTCCAGCAGGTCTCTGTCTCTCTTGAACTGGGGAGCCCCAAACTGGACTCAGGATTGCAGGTGTGGTCTCAGCAGGGCAGAGCAGAGGGGGAGAAGAACCTCCCTAGCCCTGCTGGCCACACTTTTCTTGCTGCACCTCAGGATCCCCTTGGCTCTCTTGGCCACAAGAGTACATTGCTGTCCCATGCAGAACTTGCTGTCCACCAGCACTCCACATCTCCATGGAGCTGCTTTCCAGCAGGGCAACCCCTAACCTGTATTGGTTTGCTTCTTTAAGACACACACATCATTGAGATAGTGTCTGTCTTTGAAGTGTTCAGTAGGAGATTGCAATCATGGAAGACTTCCCTGGAGGGTTGAGTTGTTTCTTACAATCTTATTCCAGAAAACATGAGTAGATGTTCCAGAAAACAAGGGCTGATTGAGACTGGATGTTAGGAAGAAGTTCTTCACTATGAGGGTGGTGAGACACTGGCACAGGGTGCCCAGGGAGGTGGTGGAAGCCTCATCCCTGGAGGTTTTGAAGGCCAGGCTGGATGGGCAGTTTAGGGGAGATGTATTCCCTTCCCAAGGAATTGTCAACTATTCATAGTCAATACATCAGCTAAGAGGTACTGCCAAGTAAAAACTAGTTTTAGACAATGAAAGAGGAAACACAATGCATTTAAATCCCCACTTCATAGCTGCTGGCTAGATAAAACACCCAAAAAACAGGTTCAGTGTGGAGTGAAGAACTCAAAAGACTCCTGCATCCCAGAAAGTAAATTGTGTCCTGGGCTGCACCAAGAGCATTGTGGCCAGCAGGGCAAGAGAGGGGATTCTGCCCCCTGACTCTGCTCCTCTGAGACCCCACCTCAAATCCTGTGGCTAGTTCTGGTGTCCTCATTAGGAGGAGGATGCAAAGCTGTTGGAGTGAGTCCAGAGGAGGGCCACAAAGGTGTTCCAAGGGATGGAACACCTTTGCTGACAGAACACTGGAACAGGCTGCCCAGAGGGGTTGTGGAATCTCCCTCTCTTGAGACATTCAAGAGCTGCCTGGATGTGTTCCTGTGTGACCTGCTCTAGGTGCTCCTGCTCTTGTAGGGGGGTTGGACTAGATGATCTCTGGAGGTCACCTCCAACCCCTAACATTCTATGACTGTGATTCCAGGATCCTAAACTCTTATGAACCCTGGACATAACAACTGTATGGCCACGGTAGCAATAAATGAGAGTTTTGTCCATCAGAACCTTGCAGAAGCATCAAGGCTGAATGGATCACACATGGCTCACCGCGGCTCTACTTTAGAAAGAATTTCACACTGGCCACACTTCAAAGGGGGTTTTCATGGAAAAAGAAAGTTGAGTTTAAAAGTGAAGACAGAGACAGAAAATGTACACTTAGGCTAGCAGCAAGCATGATTTGGGCAGATTCCAAGGGCTGGAGATTGAACACATCTAAGTGCTGGGTTCTACACTTTGGCTACAACAACCCCATGCAGTGTTACAGGCTGGGGTTAGAGTGGCTGGAGAGCAGCCAGGCAGAAAGGGACCTGGGAGTAGTGGTTGACAGTAGACAGAACATGAGCCAGCAGCATGCCCAGGTGGCCAAGAGGGCCAAGGGCATCCTGGCCTGCATCAGCAATAGTGTGGCCAGCAGGAGCAGGGAGGTCATTGTGCCCTGTGCTCAGCACTGGTTAGGCCGCACCTTGGGTCCTGTGTCCAGTTCTGGGCCCCACAGTTCAAGAATTACATTGAGTTGCTGGAAGGTGTCCAGAGAAGGGCGACAAAGCTGGGGAGGGGTCTGGAGCACAGCCCTGTGAGGAGAGGCTGAGGGAGCTGGGGTTGCTTAGCCTGGAGAAGAGGAGGCTCAGGGGAGACCTTCTTGCTGTCTGCAACTCCCTGAAGGAAGGTTGTAGCCAGGTGGAGGTTGGTCTCTTCTCCCAGGCACTCAGCACCTGAGCAAGAGGACACAGTCTCAAGCTGCACCAGGGGAAGTTCAGTCTTGATCTTAGAAAAAAAGTTTTTCACAGAGAGATTGGTCATTGGATCGAGCTGCCCTGGGAGGTGATGGTGTTGACATCCCTGGAAGTGTTTAAGAAGAGACTGGATGTGGTCTTGTTGATTAGATAGGGTGGGGTGATAGGTTGGACTTTGATGACCTTGGAGGTCTCTTCCAACCTGGATGACTCTGTGATTTAGAGCCACAAGCCTGGTAGTGTCTAGCAGGCCATATTTCCAATAAAACCAGCCCTTGCTCTTGGACTGCTTAAAATCAGAGCTTACCATTGCAAGTCAGGCTTGGTAATTGCAGGAATACACTCCAAAGTGCCCTGTTTGGCCGCTGACAAATGTAACCACTCATATTTCTCTGGGTGTCCTTGCTTTCCATCTGCACAGCAAAGCCATAGTCTTTGCCCAAGCCCCCAGGCAAGTTTTGCAAAGGGCCTGAAATCTTCAGCCCTGGGTAACGTTGCGACAAAACAGTGTCAAGCTTCTGGGAGAAGCAAGGACTAGGAGCCCTGATTATCAATATTGTTCTCACTGCAAGGGGTTATAATTATTGTTATATTTAGGACTCATTAGTGGATTACAACCACCACATTGTTCAGCTCCAGCTGTGGCCTTTGCACGGGGGAAACACGGAAGTGTGCTGAAAAGTTGGTGTGGCTGCTAAAGGCTGGCAGAAATCTCTTGGCTTTTGGAAGGGAGAAGAGCCAAACAACCCACAGTGGAACTCCTGGGGCACCCTCAATGCAAGAGACACACTGAGAGGCTGGAGTGGGTGCAGAGAAGAGCAACTACATACAGAATTAACCAGGTTGGAGAAGAGCTTCAAGATCATCAAGTTCAGCCTATCACCCAACACCATCTGATCAGCTAAAGCATGGCACCAATTGTCTCATCCAGTCTATTTTTAAACACTTCCAGGGATGGTGACTCCACCACCTCCCAGGGCAGCACATTTCTTCCTAACTTCCAGCCCAAACTTCCCCTGGTGCAGCTTGACACTGCATCCTCTTGTTCTGCTGCTGGTTGCTTGGAAGAAGAGACCAAACCCCACGTGGCTACAATCCCCTTTCAGGTAGTTGTAGACAGCAATAAGGTTACAGAAGAAGGGATAGCAATAAGGGATAGAAGAGGGAACAGTTCAAGCTGCACCAGGGGAGGTTTAGGCTGGACATGAGGAAACATTTTTTTCCCTGCCAGAGTGGTCAGGCATTGGCACAGGCTGCCCAGGGAGGTGGTGGAGTCCCCAAGCCTGGATGTGTTACAAGGTGGTTTGGATGTGGTGCTTGAGGCTCTGGTTTAGGGGTGACCCTTGTAGAACAGGGTTAATGGTTGGACTTGGAGATCCTGAGGCTCTTTTCCAACTGAAGTTTCTGTGATTCTGTGATTTCTCACAGAAGCTGCACATCTCCAGCTGCAGTGGCACTAATGCAGAAGCACCTGGCCTCTAAAAAGCTTTGCACCATGCGGCACTGACAACCTCCCAGATTCCCACAGAGAGCTGTAAGCATTGAGCTGCAACTACCACATCTGAGGAGACCTTCTTGTGGCCTTCCACTATCTGAAGGGGGCTACAGGAAAGCTGGAGAGAGACATTTTAGGATGTCAGGGAGTGATAGGACTGGGGGGAATGGAGCAGAACTAGAAGTGAGGAGATTCAGATTGGATGTGAGAAAGAAGTTCTTCCCCATGAGGGTGGTGAGAGACTGGCACAGGTTGCCCAGGGAGGTGGTGGAAGCCTCATCCCTGGAGGTTTAAGGCCAGGCTGGATGTGGCTGTGAGCAACCTGATGTAGTGGGAGGCATCCCTGGCCATAGCAGGGGGGTTGGAACTGGATGCTCCTTGAGGTCCCTTCTGAGCCTGACAATTCTATGATTCTAATTAGGTGTGGTATTGGCTTCTCCCAATAGTTCAGAAGGGACCCACTGTGATGCTGAAACACCCCCTCAGCACTTAAAACACAAAAAACCTCTTAATTTTCTACAGTTTTTCCCTGTCTCCCATGATTGTTTGCAGCTGTGCACATGCAACTATAAGAAGTGCAAAGCCACCAGAGGTCCAAGCCTGCAGCAGGCAGGCAGGAGGGAAAGTTTCTTCAAACTCTGGGTGAACTCCCTCCCGCTCATTCTTCCCTCTCACACCGCCCATGCAATTCCCCAGGCTGGATGCTCTCTTTAGCAGGAGGCTCACACAATTCAGCACAGTATGAAATTTGGGATGGTTTTAGAGTTTGTGGGCAGAACAGAAGCAGTCCATCCGCCTCCACATGACAAAGAAACAGCTGTAAGTTAAAAAATCCCTGGTCAAACGCTTTGATATGTGTAGGACTGTCACAAAGGAGAAGAAAGAGCAAAGCTCCACTTCTCATATTCATCACTTCCAGCACTTTCACATACACTGCCTCAGGAACCATCCCACCACTCTGCAAAACACAAATGAATCACATATGAAAGGATGAAAAAAAACCCCAAACCCCAAGTATAATACATAAGGCAGTCAAACGATGTTTACTGAAGCCAAGCAGATCCCTGACATTAAACAAGCAAGTAAATAAGCACAGGTTGTTCTTTCAAATGCCAGCACATGTCTGCATTTCACAGAACCACAGAAACATTCAGCTTGGAAGAGAGCCTCAGGATCACCAAGCCCAACCGTTAACCCTACTCTGCAAGGGTCACCCCTAAACCACAGCCCCAAGAACCACATCCAAACCACCTTGAAACACATCCAGGTGTGGGGACTCCACCACCTCCCTGGGCAGCACATTCCAATCCCTGATCACTCTTGCTGGGGAAAAAAAATGTCCTACTATCCAGTCTAAACCTACCCAGTGGCAGCTTCAGGCCATTCCCTCTTGTTCTATCACTAAATTACCTGGGAGAAGAGACCACCAGCAGCCTCTCCACAAGGTCCTTTCAGGTAGTTGTAGACAGCAATGAGGTCTCCCCTCAGCCTCCTCTTTCCAAACTATCCATCCCCAGCTCCTTCAGTTGCTCTCCATCAGATTTATTCTCCAGGCCCTTCCCAGCTTCCTTGCCCTCCTCTGCCCTGGCTCCAGCACCTCCACATCTCTCTTGCACTGAGGTGCCCCAAACTGGACACTATACTCAAGGTGTGGCCTCACCAGAGCTGAGTCCCAGGGGACAATCCCCTCCCTGCTCCTGCTGGACACAGCATTTCTGATCCCAGCCAGGATGCCTTTGGCTTTCTTGCCCCCCCAGGCACGCTGCTGGCTCCTCTTCAGCTGCTTGTCCATTAGCACCCCTAGGTCCCTTTCTGCCAGCAGCTCTCCAGCCACACTGCCCCAAGCATTGCTACAGTACAGTCCAGAGCAGCCACACTGAACACAATGCTGTTGACACAAGGGACCTTCTTCACCTGGCCTAATAGATGCTGCTATGCAAAATAGTCAGATAAGCTCTGCCACAGCCTTCCACACAGCTCCTCACCACCAAAACTAGTTTTGCTGCCAAGAGTTTCTGGAACATTGTGTCTCTGAAGAAACACTACCACAGTTGTTAAATCACAGCATCACAGAATGTGAGGGGTTGGAAGGGACCTCAAGAGATCATCCAATCCAACCCCCCTGTCAGAGCAGAAGCACCTAGAGCAGATCACACAGGAACACATCCAGGTGGGCTTTGAATATCTCCAGAGAGGGACTCCACAACCCCCCTGGGCAGCCTGTTCCAGGGCTCTCTCACACACACAGGGAAATAAATTTTCCCTCATGTTTCCATGGAACTTCCTATGCCTCAGCTTCCACCATTGCCCCTTGTGCTGGCACTGGGCACCACTGAGCAGAGCCTGGCTCCTGACACTTGCCCTTTACATCTTTATCAACAAGAATGAGTTTACTCCTCAGTCTCTTCCTCTCCAAGTTAAAGAGCCTCAGCTCCCTCAGCTTTCCCTCACAGGGAGATGTTCCACTGCCTTCATCATCTTTGTGGTTCTGTGCTGGACTCTCTCAAGCAGTTTCCTGAGGTCCTTCCTGAACTGAGTGGCCCAGAACTGGACACAAGATTCCAGATGTGGCCTCACCAGGGCAGAGAACATGGGGAGCAGGACCTTTTCTTGACCTACTAACCACAGCCCTTCTAATCCACCCCAGGATGCCCTTGGCCTTCTTGGCCACAAGAGCACATTGCTGGCTCACAGCCAACCTCCCATCCACTAGGACCCCCAGGTCCTTTCCCCCTTCACTGCTCTTCAACAGGTCAGCTTGTTAAAGCTTTCCTTCACCTCAGACATTTCCAGTGACCCACCACTGCAAGTAGCTGACAGTTCTGATAACAGTGAATAGACTGTTAATAGTTCAGATAGAGCTGTGAGAAATAATTTTACAACACAATTCCTCAGTTTTGCTACACATCCCCTGAACCCCTCTCTGGAGCAACAGTAGAAAGGATGCTAGGCTTGGTTGGGAGTGCTTACAGGATGACTTCCATCCATCTTCCAGATTATTCTCCCTTCCCCTACGTTTGATTTTCCTTCCAATCCCAGCAACAACATCTGGTGTTTGCTGGCTCTCCCTGTGCCTTCTCTCAGGAAGCCTTTCAGAACTGAGAGAACCCCAATGACATCACCCAGAACTGGACAGAATCTGCTCAAATTAATTTCCAGACAGCCATACAAGTACAGCTTTATTACATTCTGTTATGCATTGGTCCAGTGTGTCTTCAAAACTTGAAAACACTGCAGTTTTAAACTCCCTGCCCAAGACAATCTGCTTCAAACTCTATTTGAAGTAGAGGGTGCTACGAAAGAAGTACATGCAAGGAGAAATTTACAAGCCCAAGCTTCACTAATCACAGAATCATGGAATGGCTTGGGTTGGAAAGGGCCTCTAAAGGTCACCTAGTTCAACCCCTCCTCTGCAGCCAGTATGGACATCCTCCATTACACCCAGCTGCTCAGCTTGGCAAACCTGACCTGGAATAGCTTCAATGATGAGGCCTCAGCTACCTCCCTGGGCAACCTGTTGCAATGTTCTACCACCCTCATGGTGCAGAACTTGTTCCTAACATCCAATCTAAATCTGCTCTTCTCTCATTTCAAACCACTGCCTCTCGTCCTGTCCCTGCAGGCCTTTGCAAACAGTCCCTCTGCAGCCTTCTTGCTCTTAGGTCTCCCCAGAGCCTTCTCTTCTCCAGGCTGAACAACCCCAGCTCCCTCAGTCTGTCCTCATAGCAGAGGTATTCCAGCCCCACAATCGTCTTTGTGGCCCTCCTCTGGACCTGCTCCATCAGGTCCATGTCCTTCCTGTGCTGAGGGCTCCCAAGCTGGGTGCAGCACTCCAGGAGAGGTCTCACCAGAGCAAAGTGGCAGAATCACCTCTCTGAATCTGCTGGTAATGCTTCTGCTGATGCAGCCCAAGATCATAGAATTGTCAGGGTTGGAAGGGACCTCAAGGATCAGCCAGTTCCAACCCCACTGCCATGGGCAGGGACAACTCACACTACAGCAGGTTGCTCACAGCCACATCCAGCCTGGCTGCAGAAACCTCCAAGGATGAGGCTTCCACCACCTCCCTGGGCAACCTGTGCCAGTCTCTCACCACCCTCATGGAGAACAACTTCTTCCTATCATCCGAGCTGAATCTACGCATTTCTAGTTTTGCTCCATTCCCCCCCAGTCCTATCACTCCCTGACACCCTCAGAAGTCCCTCCCCAGCTTTCATGTAGCCCCCTACAGATGCTGGAAGGCCACAAGAAGTTCTTCTCAGAGCCTTCTCTTCTCCAGACTGTTCAGCCCCACCTCCCTCAGTCTGTCCTCATAGCAGAGCAGCTCCGGCCCTCTGCTCACCCTCGTGGCCCTTCTCTGGACACATTCCAGCACCTCCAGATCCTTCCTGTAATAAGAGCTACAGAACTGGACACAGTGCTCCAGGTGGGGAAAGATGCCATTAGCCTTCTGGGCTTCAAGCACACACTGTTGGCTCATGTCCATGTCCTCACCCACCAGCCCTTTTCTGCAGGGCTGCTCTCAAAAATCATCACCCCCCCCAGCTTGTAATGATATTTAGGATTGTCCACTCCTAGATGCAAGACTTTGCACTTTGCCTTATTAAACCTCATGAGATCCTGCTCAGAACACCACACACTGGCCACAGCAACCCCCTGCAGAGCTACAGGCTGGGGTCAGAGTGGCTAGAAAAGCCAGGCAGAAAGGGACTTGGGGGAACTGGTTGAGAGTAGGCTGAATATGAGCCAGCAGTGTGCCCAGGTGGCCAAGAGGGCCAAGGGCATCCTGGCCTGCATCAGGAACAGTGTGGCCAGCAGGAGCAGGGAGGTCATTCTGCCCTGTACTCAGCACTGGTTAGGCCACACCTTGAGGCCTGTGTCCAGTTCTGGGCTTCTCAGTTTAGGAAAGATGTTGAGCTGCTGGAAGATGTCCAGAGAAGGGCAACAAAGCTGGGGAGGGGTCTGGAGCACAGCCCTGTGAGGAGAGGCTGAAGGAGCTGGGGTTGCTTAGCCTGGAGAAGAGGAGGCTCAGGGGAGACCTTCTTGCTGTCTACAACTTCCTGAAGGGAGGTTGTAGCCAGGTGGGGGTTGGTCTCTTCTCCCAGGCAGCCAGCACCAGTGCAAGTGGACACAGTCTCAAGCTGCACCTGGGGAGGTTTAGGCTGGAGGTGAGGGAGAAGGTCTTCCAATCAAGAGAGATTGTCCATTGGGATGTGCTGCCCAGGGAGGTGGTGGAGTCCCCTTCCCTGGAGGAGTTTAGGAAGAGCCTGGATGAGGCACTTAGTGCCATGGTTTAGTTGATTAGATAGTGTTGGATGATAGGCTGGACTCTATGCTCTCAAAGATCTTTTCAACCTGGTTAATTCCATTCTAAAACCAAAAGATAACAACAAACAACTTTATAATCTTCAAAAAACCCACAAACCTCTCCAGCCTGCCCAGGTCCCTCAGGATGGCACCCACCCTTCCATCTCCCTCTTTAAGAGAGAAGAGCACATTCCATCCTGGACATCTACAACATGCAGCTGAAGCCTGCTGAGTGGGAGTGCAAGCCAGACAACTGGATCATAGCAGAATACATCTGTTAGGAGGGTTTTTTTATTATTATTATTTTCCTTGTCAATATACCTTTAAAAACATCATGCTGTCAGCTTTGCAGAAGTTGTAAATATATTAATTTGCCTTTTTAAGATGGGAAAAAAACATCTGTTTAAGTGACAACCTGAGCTACACTTCAGCTGTTTTGCATAACAACTTGCTCATACAATTGGTGCCTATGAACAATATGCAGCAACCAGGAATTAAGACCCTTCAAAGGCTGAATTAATCTACAGTGATGTATTAAGCCTCTTTCAAGTCTTGTCAATGTCCTACCTCCAGCAAAGGAGAAATGAACTCTCCCATGGAAAGCAATGTGTGCAGGCAGCAGGCAAAATTAATAAGTTTGCCTTTAACCACTGACTGCATGGCACTGTGCAAGGAAGCAAGACAGATACACAGGCACTGTCTCCTCTCATGTCAGTGAATCAGTTTACTGCCAGAGAAAAGTTCTCTAACTGAAGTTCATAGGACCACAGGATGTTAGGGGTTGGAAGGTACCTCCAAAGATCATCAAGTCCAGCCCCTTGCCAGAGCAGGACCATAGAATCCAGCACAGGTCACACAGGAACACATCCAGGTGGGGCTGGAAAGTCTCCAGAGACTCCACAACCTCCCTGGGCAGCCTGCTCCAGAGCTCTGTGACTCCCACAGTGAAGAAGTTCCTCCTTATGATGAGGTGGAACCTCCTGTGCTGGAGTTTATATCCATTGCCCCTTGGCCTACTCCAGGGTGCAACTGAGCAGAGCCTGTCCCCTCCCTCTTGGCCCCCAGCCCTCATTTATAGGCATTGATTAATCCCCTCTTCTCTTCTCCAGACTAACAAGCCCTAGGGGCTCTTAGTCTCTCCTCATAGGACAGTGCTCCAGTGCCTTCAGCATCACAGGGTGCAACTGAGCAAAGACTGCCCCCTCCCTGAAGGGGAGTAACAAGAAGGCTGTAGAGGGACTCTTTGCAAAGGCCTGCAGTGATAGCATGAGGGACAATGGTCTGAAATGAGAGCAGAGCAGATTTAGGTTGGATATGAGGAACAAGTTCTTTACTGTGAGGGTGGTGGAACACTGCAAACAGCTTGCCCAGGGAGGTAGTTGAGGCCCCATCCCTGGAGATCTTTAAGGTCAGGCTGGGCACATCTCTGAGCAAGCTCATCTAGTGGAGAATGTCCCTGCTGACTGCAAGGGGGTTGGACTGGATGAGCTTTGGAGGTGCCTTCCACACCAAACCATTCTATGATTCTAAGGCATCAAATGCATGACTCCCAGCACGGTTTCCCTGTGCTAACCAATCTTTTAACCATGTACTTTCCAGCCTTAGCCTGCTCTTGCACTGCACCACATGCACCCTAGAGCTGATGCATTATTTCACCCTCTTGCTAAGACACAGTGACACCTCAACACACCTCAGTACTTCCAGAATGGCTTTGCTACCTTGGACTCTTCAGGCAATAAAGGACTTTTCACCCCAAAGCATGCATGAAGCACTCCTAGACAGCAAATGGCAATTCTAATGCCTGTAAAAGAGAAGGTGCAACTCCACTTCTCATGGCAGGTTCTGCTCTGCTCAACTCCCCTTTGGAGCTGGTTCTCCAGTTTCACAATTGTAACAGGGAGCAAATTCTGAAGCTTTACTAGTCATAGTCTAATATTAACATTTCACCAAGTTGTTGGCCTGGAAAGAAGAACAAAAGTTAAACAAAATGTTTAACAGGCAGGGTTCTAGGGCTGCACTTTTTAACAGCCTTGAGTATTGTGTCCAGTTTTGGGCACCTCAATACAAGAGAGATGTGGAGGTGCTGGAGCCAGGGCAGAGGAGGGCAAGGAAGCTGGGAAGGGCCTGGAGAAGAAATCTGATGGAGAGCAACTGAAGGAGCTGGGGATGGATAGTTTGGAAAAGAGGAGGCTGAGGGGAAGACCTCATTGCTGTATACAACTACCTGAAAGGACACTGTTGAGACACACCTGGAGTACTGTGTCCAGCTCTGCAAACCCTATTATGAGAAGGATCTGAAGTTGGTGATCCTGAGGATCTTTTCCAACTTGAATACAGAATAAACAGCAAGAAGGTCTCCCCTAGGCCTCCTCTTCTCCAGGCTAAACACCCCCAGCTTCCTCAGCCTCTTCTCACAGGGCTGTGCTCCAGACCCCTCCCCAGCTTTGTTGCCCTTCCCTGGACACCTTCCAGCATCTCAACATCTTTCCTAAACTGAGGAGCCCAGAACTGGACACAGGACTCAAGGTGTGGCCTAACCAGTGCTGAGTACAGGGCAGAATGACTTCCCTGCTCCTGCTGACCACACTATTCCTGAGATAAAGCTGCCTGTTTGAGTATCATTACAGCACTACAAACCCACCTGTCTCTTCTCCCAGGCAACCAGTGACAGAACAAGAGGACAGAGACTCAAGCTGCACCAGGGTTGGTTTAGTCTGGATGGTAGGAAGAAAGGTCCCTCCTGAGCTGCCTACAACTACCTGAAAGGTGGTTGTAGACAGGAGGGGGTTGGTCTCTTCTCCCAGGCAACCAGCACCAGAACAAGGGGACACAGTCTCAAGCTGTGCCAGGGGAGGTTTAGACTCGAGGTGAGGAGGAAGTTCTTCACTGAGCGAGTCATTCGTCATTGGAATGGGCTGCCCAGGGAGGTGGTGGAGTCGCCGTCCCTGGAGGTGTTCAAGGGGAGATTGGACGTGGCACTTGGTGCCATGGTCTAGTTGTGAGGTCTGTTGGGACAGGTTGGACTTGATGATCCTTGGGGTCTCTTCCAACCTTGGTTATACTGTGTGATACTGTCCAGGCTAAACACCCCCAGCTCCCCCAGCTGCTGTGTGATCCTGTGATCAAAGTAATTCTCCAAATATCAGGCTGGCAATATTATGCTGTGCCAGAACCAGAAAGAAAATCCTGTTCCTTCCACAGAACAATTCAAGCTCTGAGCAGACTGTAGGGATCCTCCCTCCTTAGCAGGAGAATTACATCTCCAGCATTTGCTGAAAGCATTTTATTACAGCCTATTCACACCACAAGCCAGGTTTTGGCAGACAGAGCAGTGCTTTGACTTCTAAGCTTTCAACAGGAGATGGTATTAATGAAACACTTGAACCCACATGGTTCAGGTAGGGAGAGATCCCTTAACAGGTATCTCCGAGAGCACCACGTTAGTGCTGGGCCCATCTCCTCTGACACAACTTGACACTGCAGTCATATGCTGAGCTCTGAAGCATCTGCTCCATAATAAACTGCTGTATGCTTGCCAAGAAGCTGAGCACTGCCTTTTGGAGGAGCACTGCTAAGTTGCAAGCCATAATTTAATACTCATCTGACATTGATGGCGACCCAACATTTAATGGAGCTTAATGCTCTTCTGATGCCGCTGATTAAATTATTGCTCAGGAGTCCAGTTGCATAAGCTACAATTTGCAAGGAAGCAAGACAGATACACAGGCACTGTCTCCTCTCACATCACTGAAATCAGTTTACTGCCAGAGAAAAGTTCTCTAACTGAAGTTCATAGGATCACAGGATGTTAGGGGATGGAAGGGACCTCTGGAGATCACCGAGTCCAACCCCCCTGCCAGAGCATAGAATCCAGCACAGGTCACACAGGAACACATCCAGATGGGGCTGGAAAGTCTCCAGAGGAGGAGACTCCAAAACCTCTCTGGGCAGACTGTTCCAGTGCTCTGTGACCCTCACAGTGAAGAAGTTCCCCCTTGTGTTGAGGTGGAACCTCCTGTGCTGCAGCTTACATCCATGATAGGCTGGACTCAATCTCAAAGGTCTTTTCCAACCTGGTTAATTCTATTCTATTCTATTCATTGCCCCTTGTCCTATCCCAGGGTGCAACTGAGCAGAGCCTGTCCCCTCCCTCTTGGCCCCCAGCCCTCAGACATTGATAGACATTGATCAGATCCCCTCTCAGCTTCTTTTCTCCAGACTAAACAGCCCCAGGGCTCTCAGCCTCTCCTCACCAGGCAGTGCTCCAATCCCTTCAGCATCCTTGGAGCCCTCCCTTGGACTCTCTCCAGCAGATCCCTGTCCCTCTTGAACTGGGGAGCCCAGAACTGGATGCAATATTCCAGGTGAGGTCTCACCAGGGCAGAGTAGAGGGGGAGGAGAACCTCAGTGGATCTGCCAGACACACTCCTCTCAATGCACCCCAGGTCCCCATTGGCCTTCTTGGCCACCAGGGCACATTGCTGTCCCATGCAGAACTTGCTGCCTACCAGCACTCCCAGGTCCTTCTCCTTGGGGCTGCTCCCCAGCAGATCCCCTCCCAGCCTGTCCTGCTGCAGTTTGTTCTTCCTTCCCAGCTGCAGGACTCTGCACTTATCCTTGTTGAAACTCATTAGGTTCCTCTCTGCCCAGCAATCCCTCTGTACAGGTCTCACTGAAAGTTAGAGCTAAGTACCCTACAGTGCATTCTTGGTCAACACAGAATTTAGTTCAGATGCTTTAAGCCAATTACATGCTTCTTAAACAACAACATAAAAAAAAAAAAGAGGGAAGCAAGAATTATTCCCAAGCACAAAGGGGAAAATATGGGTAAAAGCCTCGACCCAGCATGTGCAATGACTTCAGAAAGTCCTGAGCACTGTCCAGGAAAACTCAGTCCTCTGGCCAACAGGAGTTTCTATTCATTTTTCCCCCTGCTAGGTTGTTTAACAGTTTGGTCGCTGCTTAAGACACAGCTGTGCAAACAATCTTGCAAGGTTTGGCCTGATGCTGTTGAACTCCTGCCCAAAACGTCCCTCCCCTCCTTTCTGCAGACAGGATGAAGAAAGCTAATTTGGGCAACAGAGAATTAGAGGCTTTCACAGCCCAGTTTTAAATCATTAGATTCCAACTTCTTTTCTCTTTTTGAGTTTTGAAAGAATTGTCTTACATAAATGAGTAAGCTCAAGCTTACATCTAAGACAAATGGGTAGCAACAGTACTTCCTAAATCATCATAGGGCACAAGCCCTGTGAGGAGAGGCTGAGGGAGTTGGGGATGTACAGCCTGGAGAAGAGGAGGCTCAGGGGAGACCTCACTGCTCTTTACAACTACCTGAAGGGAGGTTGTAGCCAGGTGGGGGTTGGTCTCTTCTCCCAGGCAACCAGCACCAGAAGAAGAGGACACAGTCTCCAGCTGTGCCAGGGGGGGTTTAGGCTGGAGGTTAGGAAGAAATTCTTCCCAGCAAGAGAGATTGGCCATTGGAATGTGCTGCTCAGGGAGGTGTTGGAGTCACCATCCCTGGAGGTGTTTAGGCAGAGACTGGATGAGGCACTCAGTGCCAAGGTTTAGTTGAGTAGATGGTGTTGGGTGGTAGGTTGGACTCACTCTCAAAGGGACTTTTCCAACCTGGTTAATTCTATATTTGGTATCTCAAGAAGACCTATTCCCCTCCTGAGGGGGAAAAAAGTGCTCCCTGAATAGCCAAACCTTTTAAAACAATTAAAACTATTAAACAGCAGAAATGAGACAGTAGTGGTTTTAAAATGCCTTGATAGAGAACAACCAGGTAAAAAAGTTCCTGAGGGTACATACACAAACCAACAACTGCTTGTTATAGCTTCTCAGAAAGCAAATCTTTCATCCCAGATCACAGGATGTCAGGGGTTGGAAGGGACCCAAAGAGATCATCAAGTACAACCCCACTGCCAGAGCAGGACCATACAATCTAGCTCAGGTCACAGAGGAATGCATCCAAATGCGCCTTGAAAGTCTCCAGGGAAGGAGACTCCAAAACCTCTCTGGGGAGCCTGTTCCAGTGCTCTGTGACCCTTACAGTAAAGAAGTTCCCCCTTGTGTTGAGGTGGAACCTCCTGTGCTGCAGCTTACATCCATGATAGGCTGGACTCAATCTCAAAGGTCTTTTCCAACCTGGTTAATTCTATTCTATTCATTGCTCCTTGTCCTATCACAGGGAGCAACTGAGCAGAGGCTGCCCCCTACCTCTTGACCCCAGCCCTCAGATATTTATAAACATTGATAAAATCCCCTCTCAGTCTTGTCTTCTCCAGACTAGAAAGCTCCAGGCTCCTCAACCTCTCCTCACCAGGCAGTGCTCCAGTCCCTTCAGCATCCTTGTAACCCTCCACTGGACCTGCTCCAGCAGATCCCTGTCCCTCCTGCAGAGAGGAACTGATAAAACAGAGGAAGGGTGACAGCTCACAAGTACTTTTGCAGGGCCATTTATAATTACATTATTTTCACAGGTCTTGGCAACCCAAAACCATCCTGCTCTCAACATGCAAACTGAATGCTAGATGCTAACAGGAATGCAATGTTAACATTCAGCAATAAATGAATAAACAAAAGCAGTGTGGCCAGCAGATCCAGAGAAGTGATTGTGCCACTTGACCCTGCTCTGGTGAGACCTCATCTGGAGTACTGTGTCCAGCTCTGGGGCCCTCAACACAGGAAGGACATGGACCTGATGGAACAGGTCCAGAGGGGAGCCACAAAGATGATTGTGGGGTTGGAACACCTCTGTTACAAGGACAGGCTCAGGGAGCTGGGGGAGTTCAGCCTGGAGAAGAGAAGGCTCCAAGTAGACCTAAGAGCAGCCTTTCAGTACCTGAAGGTGGCTACAAAAAGGCTGCAGAGGGACTGTTAGCAAAGGCCTGGAGTTTGAAATGAGAGAAGATTCAGATTGGATGTTAGGAACAGGTTCTTTACCTTGACAGTGGTGGAACACTGCAACAGGGAGGTAGCTGAGGCCCCATACTTGGAGGTCAGATGGGACAAGGGTCTGAGCAAGGTGATTTAGTGAAGGGTGTCCCTGCTGACTGCAGGGGATTGGACTAGGTGACCTTTGGAGGTCCCTTCCAACCCAAACCATTCTATGATTTGGAGATACTTTAGAGAAGCTTTCCCACTGAACACACATTATTAGCTGCTGTTGAGACACAGAAGATGATTCAGAATACATTCTAATGCAACCACCTTTATACAATCCTATGGCCTGACTTATTCCTTTGGGGGTTGGATTGGGTTTGATCTGCATTGTCAAACCCACAGAAATATATTTAGTTCTCCTAACAGCTGTTCTCTTCTTGTTTGCATCTCACCCTTCAACTTCATCTCCCCCACTGCTTGCTACTGAGGTTACACTTCAGGCAGGCCTGCAGAGAGGTTGGGTTTTAACCTGGTTGTATGGAAGAAGCGAAGCTCCAAAGAGAAGGAGAATATTTTCATCTGCAAATCCAATCCTCACCCACTCAGTATCATCTAAGTGCCAATAGGAAGATTTGCCCTCACTGGCATGCAGGAAACACCTCACAACCTGTTGTAATTCTTGGTCAGGCTTTCACAGTTACTCCTGAAAGGAGACTTCACCAACCAGCACTCACAGGAAACAAGTTGGTATTCCTGCATCTCACTTCTTCCCCCAACACCTCTGACCGACTGCAGCAGTCATCATGTGCAGCCCACTGTCTGCTTTTCTCCACAGGTGGCTGAGGCAAGGAGAACTCAGCCCAGCCCCAACTCATCAGTGCAAGTGGGAACAACCACCACCAAACTCACCTCTCAGAGAACCATTTAGGTTGGAAAGGACCCTTGAGATCATGAGGTCATAGAATCAACAAGGTTGGAAAAGACCTCAGAGAACAAGTCCAACCTATTACCTAACACCTCCTGACAACTAAACCATGGCTCCAAGTGCCACATCCAAGCCTTTTTTGAACACCTCCAGGGATGGGGACTCCACCACCTCCCTGGGCAGCACATTCCAATGCCAGTTACTCTTTCTGTACCCCTTCAAGTACTGGAAGGCTGCTGCAGCTTGAGACGGTGTCCTCTTGTTCTGGTGCTGGGTGCCTGGGAGAAGAGACCAACCCCCACCTGGCTACAACCTCCCTTCAGGGAGTTGGAGACAGCAAGAAGGTCTCCCTGAGCCTCCTCTTCTCCAGGCTAAGCAACCCCAGCTCCCTCAGCTTCCCCTCACAGGGCTGTGCTCCAGACCCCTCCCCAGCTTTGTTGCCCTTCTCTGGACACCCTCGAGCAAGTCAACATCTTTCTTGAATTGAGGGGCCCAGAACTGGACACAGGACTCAAGGTGTGGTCTAAGCAGTGCTGAGTACAGGGCAGAATGACTTCCCTGCTCCTGCTGGCCCTACTATTCCTGATCCAGGCCAGGATGCCATTTGCCTTCTGGGCCACCTGGGCACACTGCTGGCTCATGTTCAGCTGCTGTCAACCACTACTCCGAGGTTCCTTTTAGCCTGGCTGCTCTCCAGCCACTCTGCCCCCAGCCATTAACCCTATTATGCCAAGGTCACCACTAAACCATGTCACTAAAGTATAACTTAAATTAGCAACAGCCATGCTTGAAATTGCTGCATCCCAAGTTCAGCTTTTAAAATACATTTTTCTCCCCCCCACTTAATTACAATTTGTATAAAGGAAAAAGAGAGGGGGGAAAAAAGCTCCCCCTGCACAGTGACTACTGCTAGCAAGAAGAGAGGCTGTGATTAAATGCTTCATGTCCTTTAAGAGCCAATCTGAAGGGCTACTGAATGTTCAAAACACAACACAAATGTCAATTGTTCCAAAGCTTCTTGCCACACTCTGGGGTGATGAACAAACTTTTGCCTTACTCTGTTTTGCCTGAGCCACAACCAGAACACTGCAGACCTGGTAGCTTAAGCACCAGTTACACACAGTCATCCTTCACAGGACTTTCTCAGAGCACTTCCCAGGTGCTCTCAGCTCACATCTACCTACAGAGGAGGCTTCTGACTTCCCTCTGCCCCTCACAGTCCCTGCCTTTGTACAAAGGCAGGCACCAATTTCAGAACCCAAGTCTAATTAAAATCACAATATTAACCCCCCTCTGCCTTCTACAGATTAACCATCCTGAAAGAGGTTTCTTTGTTAACTGTGAGAGTTTACTGTGCCCTTTTCGTTGGGCTCAGGTCTGTCTCACATGCCAAGTAATTTCACCCCCGGTGAGCAGCACATTAACAACCCATGAACATGGCAGGGAGCTAAGGCAAGAGATGCCTCCCAACAACAACTCTGTGCCAGCAGACTAAACAGCCCCAGGGCTCTCAGCCTCTCCTCACAGGGCAGTGCTCCAGTCCCTTCATGATCCTGATAGCTCTCTGTTGGACTCTTTCCAGCAGATCCCTGTCCCTCCTGAACTGGGGAGCCCAAAAGTGGATGCAATATTCCAACTGCAGGCTCACGAGGGCAAAGTAGAAGGGGAGGAGAACCTCGCTGGACCTACTAACCACAGCCCTTCTAACCCGCCCCAGGATGCCACTGCCCTTCTTGGCCACAAGGGCACATTGCTGACTCGTGCTCATCCTTCTGTCCACCAGAATCTCACCACCAAGAACTTCATCCTAAGATCCAGTCTAAACCTACTCTCCCTCAGCTTCAAACCATTCCCCTTTGTCCTGTATCTAGATACCATTATGAGAAGTCCCTCTGCAGCCTTCCTGCAGGATCCTTTCCGGTACTGGAAAGCAGCTCTGAGGTCCTCCCAGAGCCTTCTCTACACTGAACACCCCCAGCTCCCTCAGCCTATCCTCACAGCAGAGGTGTTCCAGCCCTTGAACAATCTTTGTGGCCCTCCTCTGGACTCACTCCAAGGACAGTGTTGTTAACCATTCCTTCATTTAAAACCCATTCCCAAGCCTCAAGCACCAAACCGAATGTCACCCAGCTTAGCCAGGCCCTAAAGCTGAGGGCATTTAAACACCAGAACAAACTGCAGCTGGTGATGCTGAACAAGACTGAAAACATTTTGTGTGAATGATTAACAAACCTTTGTGCTTCCCCATGTATAACATACCTTAATGCCTCATTATTTCTAAGCTACACAAATCCACCACCAGCAATGTGCTACGAAACCAACATTGACAGGAAACTAAAGCTATCAAAAGGGCAAACAACCTCTGCCTACCAAACAGGATAGATGTGTGGAGAGTAACATAACGGAGTGGTTTTAATTAGCTGGGCAAATGATGCTGCTACAAGACAAATTTCTTTCATTAATAATCATTTTAAAAGGCAGCCAGTCAGGTAAAAATGCTTCAGTGCACTTAAAAGTATCACAGTACACCAGAGGTTGGAAGGGATCTCCAGAGATCATCCAGTCCAACCCCCCTGCCAGAGCAGGAGCACCCAGGGTGGTCTGCACAGGAATGCATCCAGGTGGGTTTGCAAAGTCTCCAGAGAAGGAGACTCCACAACCTGTCTGGGCAGCCTGTTCCAGGGCTCTGGCACCCCCACTGTAAAGAAGTTTCTCCTGATGTTGAACAGAAACCTCTGCTCAAGATTGTATCCATTGTTCCTTGGCTTATTAGTGTACACCACTGAAAAGAGCTTGGCCCCCTCCACTTGACACCCACCCTTCAGATATTGATAGACATTGATCAGATCCCTCTCAGCCTTCTCTTCTCCAGACTAAACAGCCCCAGGGCTCTCAGTCTCTCTTCACAGGGGAGATGCTCAAGTCCCCTAAGCATCCTCCTGGCTCTCTGTTGGACTCTCTCCAGCAGGTCTCTGTCTCTCTTGAACTGGGGAGCCCCAAACTGGACACAGTATTGCAGGTGTGGTCTCAGCAGGGCAGAGCAGAGGGGAAGAAGAACCTCCCTAGCCCTGCTGGCCACACTTCTCTTGCTGCTCTCTTGGCCACAAGAGTACATTGCTATCCCATGCAGAACTTTGTGTCCACCAGCACTCCAAGGTCTTTCTCTGTGGAGCTGCTCTCCAGCAGGGCAGCCCCTATCCTGTCCTGGTGCCTGTACAGATGACACAAAGCGTTTAACTTTCACCCTGCCCCACAATGAGGAAGAGTCAGGGAACTTGCAGTGCAGTGGGTGACACGCAGCCTCTTCACCAGCTGCTGAAATATTGGTAACTCCTCAGTGAGCAATACAGAAGGGTGCAGCAGCACATGGGCTAGGGGGAAATCAGCAGTCTAAAGAACTATTTTTTTTCCAGGCATGCAGGAGGAGAGTTTGTTTACAAAATTAAATGGAATTTATATTTTTTTAATGGCTTCCAGTATTGGAAGTTTGGTGTGCTAGAAAAACCTGCAGCCTGTAGCGGAAGGATATTCCCCACAACATACTGTTACTCTGTGTAATGCCTACTTAGTTTCAGGACCACATCCACCAGGTCTCATTTACTTGGTAAGCATCCCCCCCAGATTACTAAATACAGGAATCTCTCTTCAGATTGCATTGGGTTGGAAGGGACCCTCAAAGGTCACAGAGCCACAAAATCACCAAGGTTGGAAGAGACCTCAAAGATCATCAAGTCCAACCTGTCACCACAGACCTCATGACTAAACCATGGTCACCTTGTCCAAACCCCTGCAGGCAGCTGGGACACCTCCTACTAGATCAGGCAGTCGAGGGGCACATCCAGTAAAAAATAAAACCCCAAGAAATATAAATTTTAAAAAAACACCAAACAAACTATCAATGAAAACCTCTCCTCTGAAAATTCCTCTGCTTTGATTCTCCCCCTCTACTCCGCTCTGCTGAGACCCCGCCTGGAGCATTGTCTCCAGTCTTGGAGCCTCTGCTCCAGGAAGGATCTGGAGGTGCTGGAAGGTGTCCAGAGAAGGGCCATGAGGATGAGCAGAGGGCTGGAGCTCCTCTCCTATGAGGACAGGCTGAGAGAGTTGGGGCTGTTCAGTCTGGAGAAGTGAAGGCTCTGAGGAGATCTAATTGTGGCCTTCCAGTATCTGAAGGGGGCTACAAGAAAGCTGGGGAGGGACTTCTGAGGGTATGAGGGAGTGATAGGACTGGGGGGAGTGGAACAAAAATAAAAATAGGAAGATTCAGATTGGATGTTGGAAAGAAGTTTTTCCCCATGAGAGGGGTGAGAGACTGGCACAGGTTGCCCAAAGAGGTGGTGGAAGCCTCATCCCTGGAGGTGTTTGCAGCCAGTCTGGATGTGGCTGTGAACAACCTGCTGTAGTATGAGGTGTCCCTGCCCAGGGCAGGGGGGTTGGAACTGGATGATCCTTGAGGTCCCTTCCAAAACTAACAATTCTATGATTCTATAAATTTTTTATCCCAACATACTCTTCCCATTTCCCCCTCCTTGCTTCAGGCTTGAGGTGCACCCCAAAGAAGGGTTATGCCAGTTCCTCCTCCTCTCACAGAGGACGCATTGGAAACACTAATGGGAAGTCCACTGATCCACTGCACAGGTTGTGACTCTGTCCAGGTCCACAATGAGACTTAGGCACTTAAAAGACAAACATTAGATGCCTGAACTGAAGACTGAAGCCATTAAAAAAACCACTTGAATATTTTAAGGGTGTGTTTGTACAGAGTTTTGTCTCATCAATATAAGATGAAGGCAGACACAGCAAGACTTGGAGACACCAGCCAGATGCATATTCATGCCAGCCAGGATGCTCAAGGTATTTAAGAGCACAAGGAACTTGATGCTTCAAGTCCTTCTTCCCAAGAGTACTAAAGATTCTGGATAAAACAAAATATAGGCAGTCTGTCCTGGGTTTAAAGCACTGGAAGGTCTTAAATCACAGAGAAGTCTTCCAGGAGGTTAGACAGTCCAGAAGATACACCCTGGAAAGTGCAATCTTTTGTTATTTCATTCCCACAATTCCTGCACCCCTATAAAACTGACCACAGAGTTAGTTTCTGTCTCTTCTTCTCCCTCCTGCCTGCTCTCTCAGGCAGGAGGCCTTATCTGGTAACATAGGGGAGTATCAGAGGCATAATTAATTTTTCCTGTGCAATTTTGGCCTCCCTAGGCCTAATGGAAGGGAGGCAATGAGGGAGGAGTTAGAAAGGAACACTGGGGCTTGTGGTTTAGTCTGGCTGGGGGAAGGTTTTGGGAGGTTTTCATGTATCCTGAATGTACATTAGGAATTAAGGATTCATGTGTTCTGTAATTTTCTGTGTATCACAGGATCAGAGGATGTTAGGAGTTGGAAGGGACCTCTGGAGATCATTGAGTCCAACCCCCCGGCCCGAGCACGGCAATAGAATCCAGCACAGGTCACACAGGAACACATCCAGACAGGGCTGGAAAGGCTCCAGAGAAGGCAACTCCACAACCTCTCTAGGCAGCCTGTTCCAGTCCTCTGGGATCCTCACAGTGAAGAAGTTCCTCCTCAGGTTGAGGTGGCACCTCCTGTGCTGGAGTTTATATCCACTGCCCCTTGTCTTATCCCAGGGTGCAACTGAGCAGAGCCTGCCCAGAGAGGTGGTGGAGTCTCCTTCTCTGGAGACTTTCCAGCCCTGTCTGGATGTGTTCCTGTGTGACCTGTGCTGGATTCTCTGCTCCTGCTCTGGCAGGGGGGTTGGACTCAGTGATCTCCAGAGGTCCCTTCCAACTCCTAACATCCTCTGATCCTGTGCAAGGACAAACCTCCATTCCTGCCGCTTTCATTCAGCTGGCAAAAGCAAATTTAATTCTAATTAACAAAATTCACATTCCAACAAATCCACTGGAGGGAAAAAAAAACAACAGATTGATATTTCTGTGCTGTTGCCACTTTGCACTTGTTTCAGGGGCTAGTGTTTTGCAAGACACATCTTTTAAACCTCACTAAGCTTATTATTTATTACCCCCTGACAAGCAGGACTTCATTTCACAAGCTGGCATGTACCCCATTGAGAGAATCTAATCTTTAATAACACATCCTAATGAGATATGCACATCTAGTGCTTAAAAACCAAAAGCTACAACTCAAAACAAAAGGATAAAAAACCCCACAAACAACAACAGAACAAAAAAAACCCCACATTCATCTGACTACACAAAGCAATTAGTGCCCAAAGTAAACTTAAAGTCAGAGAAACAGCAGCAAAACAAAATCACCAACAAAAAAAAAATGTCATTAAGAAAATCACAGAACCATAGAATGGTCCAGGCTGGAAGAGACCTTCGAAGGTCAGCCTGTCATAGAATTGTCAGGGTTGGAAGGGACCTCAAGGATCATCTAGATCCAACCCCACCTGCATGGGCAGGGGCACCTCACACTGCAGCAGGTTGCTCACAGCCACAGCCAGCCTGGCTGCAAAAACCTCCAGGCAGGAGGCTTCCACCACCTCCTTGGGCAACCTGTGCCAGGCTCTCACCACCCTCATGGGGAAGAACTTCTTCCTAACATCCAATCTCAATCTACCCACTTCTAGTTTTGCTCCATTCTCCCAACTCCTATCCTTACCTGATACCCTAAGAAGTCCCTCCTCAGCTTTCTTGTAGCCCCCTTCAGATAATGGTGGCCATAATAAGGTTTCCTCAGAGCCTTCTCTTCTCCAGACTGAACAGTCCAACCCTCCCTTGCAGCAGTCAGCAGGGACATCCTCAACTAGATCAGGTTGCCCAGAGTCCTGTTGACTCACCTTGACTATCTCAAGGGAAATGGCCCTAGCCACCAACCTGGGCAACCTGTTCCAGTGTTCCACCACCTTCATGGTAAAAAACTTGTTCCTAACATCCAACCTACACCTCCTTTCTCTCATTTCAGATCACTGATCCTCGTCCTGTTCCTGCAGGCCTTTGCAAACAGTCCCTCTGCAGCCTTTCTGTGGCCCCCTTCAGGTACTGGAAGGCTGCTCTTAGGTCTCCCCAGAGCCTTCTCTTCTCCAGGCTGAACAACCCCAGCTCCCTCAGCCTGTCCTCATAGCAGAGGTGTTCCAACTCCCTGATCATTTCTGTGGTCCTCCTCTGGACCTGCTCCATCAGGGCCATGTCCTTCCTGTATTGAAGGCTCAAGAGCTGGACACAGTACTCCAGGTGAGGTCTCACCAGAGCAGAGCATAGTGGCAAGAATGACGGGGGGGAAGGCAACAACTAAAACCCATTAAATAGACAACAACCCTCCATAGTTGGCCATATCTGACCTCTCTGAACTCCAAGCTAGTTTGCTTCCCATCTGCCATATGACAACAACGTCAAAGGGAGCAAATTTAAGAGCTCATCACAAGTTCAGTTCACGTAAACTGTTCTTAAGGTGCTTGATTATATCCAAGAAGGGTGAATCCTTCTGGAGGGGCTACACAGGTTTCTTTCTCTCAGCACCGATGACTGATTTTTACCCCTGACCATTTTTCACCTTGTTCTGTTCTACAGTGACAGAGAAATCCTAGAAGAAGAGCAGTAAACAACAACAAATGACCTCGAGTTTTAAATACCTAATCATGCCACCAAAAAAAAAAAAGGCAATTTCTCCCTATTTGATCACTTCTAAATTACTGTAATCTGAAGGCCATTTTCCTTCTGGGGTGGTAGAGTCATAACCTGGGTCGGGGCAATCCCAAGCACAAATACAGGCTGGGTGAGGAGTGGTTCGAGAGCAGTCGGGAGGAGGACTTCAACTTTCCTCCCCCTTTTAAATGTTGAGATTGACACTTGCATGGAAATCTCTTGGGAGCAATAATTATGCTTCCAGGCTTGAACCTCTCCCTCAAATCCAGACACAGAGCATGACAAATTATCCACACAACACCGTGCCCTTGCACTTGGTTCACAGGGCTCCAGAAATAGGCTTTGGACCACAGACTGCATTAAACAGCTAAGATCCACACAGTTGAAAAGATGCAATGAAATAACAGCTACAGAAGTAAAAACCAGCAGGGCAGAGGTGTTGGAGGTGATGGCCAATAGGGCCAAGGGCATCCTGGCCTGCATCAGGAACAGTGCGGCCAGCAGGAGCAGGGAGGTCATTGTGCCCTGTGCTCAGCACTGGTTAGGCCACACCTTGAGTCCTGTGTCCAGTTCTGGGCCCCTCAGTTTAGGAAGGATGTTGAGATGCTGGAAGGTGTCCAGACAAGGGCAACAAAGCTGGGGAGGGGTTTGGAACACAAGCCCTATGAGGAGAGGCTGAGGGAGCTGGGGTTGCTTAGCCTGGAGAAGAGGAGGCTCAGGGGAGACCTTCTTGCTGTCTACAACTCCCTGAAGGGAGGTTGTAGCCAGGTGGGAGTTGGTCTCTTCTCCCAGGCAACCAGTACCAGAACAAGAGGACACAGTCTCAAGCTGGTAGGGGAGGTTTAGGCTGGAGGTTAGGAAGGAGTTCTACACAGAGAGAGTGATTGCCCATTGGAATGTGCTGCCCAGGGAGCTGGTGGAGTCACCATCACTGGAGGTGTTCAGGAAGAGACTTGGTGCCATGGTTTAGTTGATTAGGGGGTGCTGGATGATAGGTTGGACTCGATGATCTTGAAGGTCTCTTCCAAACTGGTTTATTCTATTCTATTCTATCTGAGGGTTCCCTTCCAACTTAAGCCATTCTATGAGTCTATGATTTTTGAACTCCATTGCCCAACAGTGAAATTACTGCTCACAGGTATTGCCAGGAGGATTTGAGGCACAACATTCAGGATTCCATTAAAGAATTGAATTGTATTGTATTTAGGTGGGTTGGATTGGTTGATGGGTTGGACACTATGATCTTGAAGGTCTCTTCCAACCTGGTGGTGTATTGTGTATTGTATTGTAATATAAAGAGAAAATTAAGAAACTAACAAACCTCCAGGGTCTAGGTTGAGTTAAGACATAGTTCTACTTTAAAATATTTGAAGACCACCATATTTAGGTGTTAGGAACAAGTTCTGCACCATGAGAGTGGTGGAACACTGGAACAGGTTGCCCAGGGAGGCAGGTGAGGCTCCATCCCTTGAGATATTCAAAGTGATGCTGGACAGGGCTCTGGGCAGCCTGATCTAGTTGAGGATGTCCCTGCTGACTGCAGATGGTTTGGACTGGGTGACCTTTGGAGGTCCCTTCCAACCCAGATCGTTCTGTGATGCTGTGATCCTATGATATTTCAAAAGGGCAATAAACACTGAAAAGAATTCATGACTTCACCTTATGAAGTTCAACAAGGCCAAGTGCAAGGTCCTACACATGGATCAAGTAATCCCAGGCACAAATACAGGTGGGCAAGGAGTGGCTCAAGAGCAGTCTGGAAGAGATGGGCTTGGGGGTGTCAGCTGATGAAAAACTCAAGCCAGCAATGGTCCCTGGCAGCCCAGCAGGCAGCTGAGTGCTGAGCTGCATCCAAAGCAGGGAGTGCAGCAGCACAGGGAGGGGATTCTGCCCACCTGCTCTGCTCAGACCCCACCTGCAGCACTGCCTCCAGTTCTGGTGCCCACAGCATAAGAGGGACATGGTGCTGCTGGAATGGGTCCAGAGGAGGGCCACAAAGATGATTAGAGGGGTGGCGAGTCCCCCTATGGGGACAGGCTGAGTGAGTTGGAGCTGTTCAGCCTGGAGAAGAGAAGGCTCTGGGAAGACCTTAGAGCAGCCTTCCAGTACCTGGAGAGGGCCTACAAGAAAAATGGGAAGGGACTTATGACAAGGGTTTGTAATGACAGGATAAGAGGGATTGGATGGAAGCTTGAGGAGGGCAGACAGACTGGAGATTAGGAAATTCTTCCCAGTGAGGCTGGTGAGACACTGGAACAGGTTGGCCAGGGAAGCTGTAGATGCCCCCTCCCTGGGGTGTTCAAGGCCAGGCTGGATGAGGCCTTGAGCAACTAGGTCTAGTGAAAGGTGTCCCTCCCCATGACACAGAGGTCCCTTCCAGTCTGAAACACAGTACACTTGGAGAATGTTTTGGGAACAACTAAAATTTGTTTGCAAACAACAAGAACAACACAAATAAAAAGAAGCTGTTTGCAAAGAACAAGAACGCAACAGATTTGATTGGTTTGGTTCCCCCCTCCCCCTCCCACTAGCCATAACAAAACATTGTAACAGAAAGAGCCTTGCTTGACACCTGGTAAGAGAAAGGAAGGCAAAATGTTCATGGTTTTATCCAGGACAATAAAGCAACCCCAAGCCAGCCAAAGTCAATCCATGCTGAACACTCAGGTGCTTTCTGCAAATTTCACTCCTTGCTACAATCAAACTAAATGTGAAAAAAAATTGGTTTGATTATGGGAGGGTTTGGGTGCTTGAAAGGTGCACTCAAAGCAGATTCACTCCATATCACAGGCTCACAGGATGTCAGGGGTGGAAGGGACCTCTGGAGATCATTGAGTCCAACCCCCCCTGCCAGAGCAGGAGCATAGAATCCAGCACAGGTCACTCAGGAACACATCCAGACAGGGCTGGAAAGGCTCCAGAGCAGAAGATTTCACAGCCTCTCTGAGCAGCCTGCTACAGTGCTCTGGGACCCTCACAGTGAAGAAGTTCCTCCTCATGTTAGGTGGAACCTCCTGTGCTGTAGTTTATATCCATTGCCCCTTGTCCTATCACAGGGAGGAACTGAGCAGAGCCTGTCCCCTCCCTTTTGAGCCCCAGCCCTCAAATATTTATAAACATTGATTAAATCCCCTCTCAGTCTTCTCCTCTCCAGACTAAACAGCCCCAGGGCTCTCAGCCTCTCCTCACCAGGCAGTGCTTCAATCCCTTCATCACCCTTGTAGCCCTCCATTGGATTCTCTCCACCACATCCCTGTTTCTATCACAGTATCACAGTATAACCAAGGTTGGAAGAGACCCCAAGGATCATCAAGTCCAACCTGTCCCAACAGACCTCACAACTAGACCATGGCACCAAGTGCCACGTCCAATCTCCCCTTGAACACCTCCAGGGTCGGCGACTCCACCACCTCCCTGGGCAGCCCATTCCAATGACGAATGACTCGCTCAGTGAAGAACTTCCTCCTCACCTCGAGTCTAAACCTCCCCTGGCACAGCTTGAGACTGTGTCCCCTTGTTCTGGTGCTGGTTGCCTGGGAGAAGAGACAAACCCCCTCCTGTCTACAACCACCTTTCAGGTAGTTGTAGAGGGCAATGAGGTCACCTCTGATCCTTCTCTTCTCCAGGCTAAACAATCCCAGCTCCCTCAGCCTCTCCTCATAGGGCTTGTGCTCAAGGCCTCTCACCAGCCTTGTTGCCCTTTTCTGGACACGTTCAAGTATCTCGATGTCCTTCTTAAACTGAGGGGCCCAGAACTGGACACAGTACTCAAGGTGTGGCCTAACCAATGCAGAGTACAGGGGCAGAATGACCTCCCTGCTCCTGCTGGCCACACTATTCCCAATACAGGCCAGGATGCCATTGGCCTTCTTGGCCACCTGGGCACACTGTTGGCTCATGTTTAGGTGGGTGTCAATCAGCACCCCCAGGTCCCTCTCTGTTTGGCAGCTCTCCAGCCACTCTGACCCCAGCCTGTAGCTCTGCATGGGGTTGCCGTGGCCAAAGTGCAGCACCCGGCACTTGGACTTATTAAATGCCATCCCATTGGACTCTGCCCATCTGTCCAGTCGGTCGAGGTCCCTCTGCAGAGCCTTTCTACCCTCTAACTGACTAACATCTGTTCTCTTGAACTGAGGAGCCCAGAACTGGATGCAATATGCCACATGGGGCCTCAGCAGGGCAGAGTAGAGGGGGAGAAGAACCTCCCTGGATCTGCTGGCCACACTCCTCCTAATGCACCCCAGGACCCCATTGGCCTTCTTGGCCAGCAGGGCACATTGCTGTCCCATGCAGAACTTGTTGTCCACCAGCACTCCCAGGTCCTTCTCCCCAGGGCTGCTCTCCAGCAGATCCCCTCCCATCCTGTACTGCTGCAATTTATTCTTCCTTCCCAGGTGCAGGACTCAGCACTTCTCCTTGTTGAACCTCATTAGGTTCCTCTGTGCCCAGCTCTCAGTCTGTCCAGGTCTTGCTGAAGGACTGCACAGCCTTCAGATGTCTCATCTGAAGTAAGTCATATGTGGGTAGTTATTTGTCCAAAGAGCAACTTCTCCTTGGCAGCCAAAAAGTCCCTCAACCATTTCTAGGCAATCTGAAGCAAAATGAGGATGAGAATGGCACTGCACATTGCAAATCAACACATGAACCATATGAAAGCAACCAACAAACCTGCAAAGCAATTAAGGAAAGTAAGGCAAGGACAGGTCAGTAATTTACACCAAAGAGGAGAATCCAGTTACAAAGCTATTAATCATTAACATGGAATTTCATCAGGGTGCTAGAGTTAACTCTCTCACTATTGTGAAGAATGCCAGGGAGCCTTCAGGTCAAGATTTCAGGCCTGCATCTCACTACAACCACTAAGATCTCCTCATTCCCATGAAGGGTTTCAGTCTTGACTCAGAGGGAAGAATGCCATCTGCTGAATTGCTCTGACAACACTGGCATGTCCCACCTCTATTTCCCTGGACTCATTATGCAGGGGAAGGTTTTCTTCACCTTCTTACTGACATGAAGATTATCAGGGAAGAAAGGAAAGAGAGAAGGAAGGGAAGCCAGGGAAGAAGGATCTGTTTTAAAATAGGTCATTTACAGCTGCAGCTATTGGCAGCTGGTGTCTCTGGCCAACCTAAAAATAAATCCTACACTTGAACAAAACCCAGTAAGATTACAAACATCTACATGGCTGACAGTCATCCTCTGTGGGAGGCAAAAGCCCATTAGAGGTGACCCAGCCAGCTGCTCAACAGTACCCACGGCTATGTTCATCCTTGCAAATACAAGTGGGCCAAGGAGGAGGAGGTCTGAGCATTACCCTCGCTCATGCACAGCTTTAGCTCCCACCCCAACACTCTTCTAGACCATTTTGGCCAGCTTCCACAGGAAGATTTCATTAGAGACTTCACTAGACCAAGCAGCACTGGCATGAGCCCCTCAGCAAAGTGATGTGAAAATAGCTTCTGTGCCTGTGCAGCTCAGCTGGACATCCACTGATCACCCACAGCGACCACCAGCCAAACCTCTGCAGAGGAACCTCCACAGCATTCACCAAGCAAAATTCAGCATCACCAAATCAAGGCCCTGCTCCAAATCAAGACCCTGCCCCACTTAAACCAATGGATCTTTGATGCTGCCTCAAATCTTAAAATATGTACTTTAAAAATGGCTGTCCATGGGTCCATGTCCCAGTGGAGGCCAGTGACAAGCAGAGTCCCTCAGGGATCAGTACAAGGACCAGGCTTGATTAACATCTTTGTGGGTGACACGGACAGTGGCATTGAGTGCACCCTCAGCAAGTTTGCTGATGACACCAAGCTGTGTGGTGCAGCAGACACGCTGGAGGGAAGGGATGCCATCCAGAGGGACCTGGACAGGCTGGGGAAGTGGGCACAAGCCAACCTCATGAGCTTCAACGAGACCAAGTGCAGGGTCCTGCATCTGGGTCGAGGCAATCCCAGGCACTGATATAGGTGGGGCAGGGACTGGCTGGAGAGCAGCTCTGAGGAAAAGGACTTGGGGGTGCTGGTGGATGAGAAGCTCAACAGGAGCCAGCAGGGAGCACTTGCAGCCCAGAGAGCCAAGCAGAGCCTGGCCTGCATCAAGAGAAGCAATAGCCAGCAGGGCCAGGGAGGTGATTCTCCCGCTGTGCTCCCCTCTGGTGAGACCACACCTGGAGTAATGTGTGCAGTTCTGGAGACTCTGTTACAAGAAGGATTTGGATATACTGGAAGGTGTCCAGAGAATGACCATGGGGATGAGCAGAGGGCTGGAGCTGCTCTGCTATGATGACAGACTGAGGGACTTGGGGTTTGTTCAGTCTGGAGAAGAGAAGGCTCTGAGAAGACCACCTTGTGGCCTTCCAGTATCTGAAGGGGGCTACAAGAAAGCTGGGGAGGGACTTTTGAGGGTGTCAGGGAGTGATAGGACTGGGGGGAATGGAGTAAAACTAGAAGTGGGTAGATTCAGATTGGATGCTACAAAGAGGTTCTTCCCCATGAGACACTGGTACAGGTTGCCCAGGGAGGTGGTGGAAGCCTCATGCCTGGAGGTTTTGAAGGCCAGGCTGGATGTGGCTGTGAGCAACCTGATGTAGCTTGAGGGGTCCCTGGCCATGGCAGAGGGATTGGAACTGGATGATCCTTGGGGTCCCTTCCAACCCTAACAAGCTTCTTGAAGCTTTAATTTAAAACTTCAGTTCATTATCGACAACTTTTTCCCCCCCTCCTCTTCTTCACATGAGAGACAGAAGGTAGAATACAAAAGCACAGCATTTTGCATCCCCCTCTATTAAAATAATACACTTCAGCTGAATATAGTTTAATTATGGCTTACACTGGGTACACTCATATATTAATTAACAGTTTACTTGGAAACTCCCACCATATGGTACTGTAGCAGATGTTAATCATCTAAGACCAAAGGCTTTGAAGTCATTGTTCTAAAGCACTTCATCTGAGGTACCAAGTGCCCTAAATTTCGACCTAAATGTAAACTGGAAATGCCAAGCACCCTACAAGATCACACCCACAGCTGTTTTCTCACAGACAATACTCTCTGGCAGAGAAGCAGAGCAACCAAAAAAAAAAAAAAAAGGGTTCAATTGTCAAACCTTCAGTGCTGCAAAGATGCCTTGAGAGAGTGAATTCCCTCTGCATAAGAGAAATGCTTGCACTGGAACCCTCCAGGGAAAGTTTGTTTCAGCTACCCAACATCTGCTAACCCCCACACGTGATGAGGGCAAAACGTGTGTCTGAGGGGCAGGGATCTATGGGGAGAGTCCAAGGGAGGGCCACAAGGATGATGGACTGAAGCACTGCCTGGTGAGGAAAGCCTGAGAGCCCTAGGGCTGGTTAGTCTGGAGAGGAGAAGACTGAGAGGGGATCTAATCAATGTCTACAAAAACCTGAGGGCTGGGGGTCAAGAGAGAGGGGACAGGCTCTGCTCAGTTGCACCCTGTGATAGGACAAGGGGCAATGGAGGCACAGGAGGTTCCACCTCAATATGAGGAGGAACTTTTTCACTGTGAGGGTCCCAGAGCACTGGAAGAGGCTGCCCAGAGAGGTTGTGGAGTCTCCTCCTCTGGAGACATTCAAGCCCTGTCTGGATGCATTCCTGTGTGACCTGTGCTGGATTCTATGGTCCTGCTCTGGCAGGGGGCTTGACTTCAAGATGTTCAGAGGTCCCTTCCAAGCCCTAACATCCTCTGATCCTGTGAAGGGATGCTCGTGTAATATCAATGATCTTGGATGTGCCTGACCAATATTCTTGTGACTTCCAGCTCTTCATTGTTGGATGCTAGGAACAGGTTCTTTACTACCAGGGTGGTGAAACACTGGAACAGGTTGCCAGGGGAGGTGGTTGAGGCCCCATCCCTGGAGATATTCAAGGTGAGGTTCGACACTGCTGGCTTGCAAAATTTTGCCACCCTCTAACCAGGGTGTAAATAAACCTGAGTATAGAATCATAGAATTGTTAGGGTTGGAAAGAACCTCAAGGATCATCCAGTTCCAACCCCGCTGCCATGGCCAGGGACACCTCACACTACAGCAGGCTGCTCACAGCCACATTCAGCCTGGCTGCAAAAAATCTCCAGGGATGAGGCTTCCACCACCTCCCTGGGCAACCTCTGCCAGTGTCTCACCACCCTCATGGGGAAGAGCTTCTTCCTAATATCCAGTCTGAATCTACCCACTTCTAGTCTTGTTCCATTCCCCTCAGTCCTGTCACTCCCTGACACCCTAGAAAGTGCCTCCCCAGCTCACTTGTAAGCTCGTTTCAGATACTAGAAGACCACAAGAAGGTCTCCTTGGAGCCTTCTCCTCTCCAGACTGAACTACTCCAATACACTCAGTCTGTTCTCATGGGAGAGGAGCTCCAGCCCTCTGCTCATCCTTGTGGCCCTTCTCTGGACACCTTCCAGCACCTCCAGATCCTTCCTGTATTGGAGGCTCCAGACCTGGACAGAGTGTTCCAGGTGGGGTCTCACCAGAGTGAACAGAGGGGGAGAATCACCTCCCTCAACCTGTTGGCAATACTAAGGAAGCTCAGAACAGCTTTGCCAAACTGTTGCAAAAAATAAAAGAGACACTTGAGAAAACATATTGTGAGGCCATTTTTAAACTAACAGATGTTGCAGAAATGCAGAACAATATGTTCAAACAAAATCAAAGGTGTCAACGGGCGACGTTAAAAGAGCTGCACAACCGGCACGCTAAATTTGGGTAGCAAGTGAGCTGGCCTCATCTAGGAAAAGTCCTTCCTGAAAAAAGACCATGAATTCAGAAACCAGAGAGTCATAGAATAGCCTGGGTTGGAAGGTATTTCAAAAGGTCATCCAGTCCAACCCCCCTCTGCAGTCAGCAGGGACATCCCCAACTACATCAGGTTGCCCAGAGCCTCGTTGAGCTTCACCTTGAATATCTACAGGGAAGGGGCCTCAATCACCTCCCTGGGCAACCTGTTGCTATGTTCCAGCACCCTCATGGTGCAGAACTTGTTCCTAACACCCAATCTAAATCTGTCCTCTAGTTTGAAGCCATTGCTCCTTCTCCTGTCACTGCAGGCCTTTGTAAACAGTCTCTCGCCATCCTTATGTTGGCCACCTTCGGGTACTGGAAGGCTGCTCTTAGGTCTCCCTGGAGCCTTCTCTTCTTCAAGCTGAACACCCCCAGCTCCCTCAGCCTGTCCTCGTAGCAGAGCTGCTCCAACCCCCAGACCATTTTGTGGCCCTCCACTGCACCTGCTCCATCAGGTCCATGTCCTACCTACACTGAGAGTTCCAGACCTGTACACAGTACTCCAGGTGAGGTCACACCAGAGCAAATAAATTCTCAATCTTTTTCACCTCCCCCCCACCTTCAAATTTGGCTGCCTGAATCATTTGCAGAGTGGCTGCTTATGTAACATTGCATTTGCTATGGCAACCCCCAGGCTGTGAGGCTTTGACACATCCCAGTCCCAATCGTGGTTTCATTTTCTGACGGTAAACAACGGCAGGAGAGGTTTTTCTCATCACAAGTCAAGGTGCACCAAAACACATCACCCCCTGACCCATGTGGTAGCTGTGATATTGCTGACAATCCTTCCTTCAGAAAGGCAAGCAAAGAGCAAGAGATGGGCAGGAAAAAAAACACTGAATCATAGAATTGTCAAGGTGGAAGGGATCTCAAGGATCCGCCAGTTCCAACCCCCCTGCCATGGCCAGGGACACCTCACACTACAGCAGGTTGCTCAGAGACACATCCAGCCTGGCTGCAAACACCTCCAGGCATGAGGCTTCCACCACGTCCCTGGGCAACCTGTGCCAGTGTCTCACCACCCTCATGGGGAAGAACTTCTTCCTAATATCCAGTCTCAATCTACCCACTTCTAGTTTTGCTCCATTCCCCCCAGTCCTATCACTCCCTGACACCCTAAAACGTCCCTCCCCAGATCTCTTGTAGCCTTCTTTGGATACTGGAAGGCCACAAGAGGGTCTTCTCAGAGCCTTCTCTTCTTCAGCCTGAATAGCACCAAATCCCTCAGTCTGTCCTTGTAGGAGAGGAGCTCCAGCCCCCTGCTCATCCTCATGGCCCTTCTCTGGACACTTTCCAGCACCTCCGGATCCTTCCTGTAACAGAGGCTCCAGAACTGGATGCAGTACTCATGCCAAGGAAAGAGATCTTCCAGTGCTGCTTTCACTACAGTTTTAACATCCAGAGTCCTTAAAAGTTTGGAATGGTGGAGTTGGACCCTTGATTACCCATTTGTGTTCAAACTCCCCTCTCCAAAAAGGGCCCCAAAATTGTCTTACTAAGGTTCTTACTCCTCTCTGACAAATGGAGTACCTACCTATAAATTTAAAGGACCAGGAGAGTCCACGGACTTAAAACTGCAACTGCAGCACCGTCTCAGTGTTTCTTCTACAGCTTTTCCAAGCTTCACTTGCTAGACATTTAAGTCATAAATCCACTCAATAGCCTCACTTCCAACCTAATGGAGTACTATGTTTACCCCCCAGATAGCTGCCAAATTTCAGTGTGCTTTCCTTGGGAGATAAAGGAAGAAAAGAAAACAACCCCAAAGTTTTAATGCTGACAAGTTGTAAACCACCTGATCTGTTCCACACGTGGCACTTAGCAAGGAGAGTTCAAATTGATGACTGCTCTGCAGCTCATCAGTCACCTACAGAAACTTCACAAGGAAGTAAAGTTCCAGAATCCCAACCATTTTTCATACTCTTATTAAATAGCCAGGTTTTGTTTCCTGGAGACAGCTCAGCCTTTTTCATCTTATTTCTGATGGTCACATTTATTAAGGGCCTGACCAAAAAGCAATATGAAGGGAAGCAGTATGAGAAAAGTCCCATTAATTCAATAAGCCATTGGAAAAACAAAACCAAACCAAGCAAGGCAGACAAAATTGACTGTCCAGAATGAGGCACACACACACACGCAAGCAAACCTTTTCTCTGTACCATAAACTACTTGCTCACAGAATTGGCAGGGTTGGAAGGGATCTCAAGGAGCAGCCAGTTCCAACCCCCCTGCCATGGCCAGGGACACCTCACACTACAGCAGGTTGCTCACAGCCACAGCCAGCCTGGCTGCAAACACCTCCAGGGATGAGGCTTCCACCACCACCCTGGGCAACCTGTGCCAGTGCCTCACCACCCTCATGGGGAACAACTTCTTCCTAGTGTCTAAGCTAAATCTCCCCTCTTCTAGTTTGGATCCATTCCCCCCAGTCCTATCACTCCCTGATCCCCTAAGAAGTCCCTCTCCAGCTTTCTTGTAACCCCCTCCAGATACTGGAAGGCCCCAAGAAAGTCTCTAGGGAGCCTTCTCTTCTCCAGACTGAATAGCCCCAACTCCCACAGTCTCTCTCAGTCCTCATAGGAGATTAGCTCCAGCCCTCTGCTCACCCTCATGGCCCTTCTCTGGACATCTTCCAGCACCTCCAGATCCTTCCTGTAATAGAGACTCCAGAACTGGACACAGTGCTCCAGGTGGGGTCTCACCAGAGTGGAGCAGAGAGGGAGAATCACCTCCCTCGTCCTGCTGGCTATGCTTCTTTTGCTGCAGCCCAGGCTCTGCTTGGCTTCCTGAGCTGCAAGTGCACACTGCTGGCTCATGTTGAGTTTCTCACCCACCAACACCCCCAAGCCCTTTTTCTCAGGCCTTTATAATAACATATTCCAGCCTACACCCCAGAAAAAGCCCTCTTCCCTAACTGCCTATACCACAACCTTACTCAGAGAACAATACAAAAAATCCTCAGCTTTTCATGTAGATCTCTTGGTGACCCTGACTACAGGAGTCATCCTTAGTGCTTGCAAGCCTTTTTTGTTCTCTTTTCTATTTGCTAGATCCCAGCACTGTGGGAAGATTTGTGCCTCTAGGGACGAGCTTCCCTGTTGCTACCTAACGGTTGAGGACCTGCTGCAGAACCTGTGTGTTGCCACAGAAGTCCTAGGGTTTGCACGAGAAGGAAGAGAATAAAACATGCTGGGCTGCATCAAGGGAAGTATAGCCAGCAGGTTGAGGGAGACGATTCTCCCCCTCTGCTCCACTCTGGTGAGACCCCACCTGGAGCATTGTGTCCAGTTCTGGAGCCTCTATTACAGCAAGGATCTGGAGGTACTGGAAGGTGTCCAGAGAAGGGCCACGAGGATGAGCAGAGGGCTGGAGCTGCTCTCCTATGAGGACAGACTGAGGGAGTTGGGGTTGTTCAGTCTGGAGAAGAGAAGGCTCTGAGGAGACCTAATTGTGGCCTTCCAGGATCTGAAGGGGGCTCCAAGAAAGCTGGGGAGGGACTTTTGAGGGTGTCAGGGAGTGATAGGACTGGGGGAAATGGAGCAAAACTAGAAATGGGTAGATTCAAATTGGATGTCAGGAAGAAGTTGTTCCCCAGGAGGGTGGTGAGGCACTGGCACAGGTTGCCCAGGGAGGTGGTGGAAGCCTCCTCCCTGGAGGTTTTTGCAGCCAGGCTGAATGTGGCTGTGAGCAACCTGACCTACTGTGAGGTGTCTCTGCCTGTGGCAGGGGGTTGGAACTGGATGATCCCTGGGGTCCCTTCCAACTCTAGCAATTCTATGATTCTACAAAACCATCCCCATGGCAACTTTTTTTCCTTTTTATTATTATTATTTTTTAAGTCAATAATATTGGAATCCATCATTTCAGAGCATTTCCACAAAACCTTGCATTTTGGGGTGTATTTGGGTCAGCTGAATGTGGTGCTTGGGGATATGGTTTGGAGGTGAACCTTGTAGATTAGGCTTAATGGTCGGCCTTGGTGATCCTGAGGGTCTTTTCCAACCTGAATGTTAGTGATTTTCTTGATGAATTTCATGCCCATTACACCAAGTAGAGCCCAGTTGTCAGCAGCCCACAGGGATTTCATGCAAACACACACACACACACTACTGAAAATGGACATGAAGGTCTCTGTGTAAAGAACAGGCAGAAACTCAGGTCCTAAATCCACCTAAATATGCAACCATCCACCTGGGGAACCTGTGCAATCTGATTTCACTTTGCTAGCACATTCATTTTCCCCTTTTCTTCCACCAGACCTCTTAAGTATTTACTTCCTACTAGAGCAGACTTTCTAAAGGCAAAAGGTTCCCATTTCTCAGCCTTTAGAGCAACTCCATGCTTTAGCTGTCAGCTTTCTGGAGTATGACTACCATTACAACAGTTTAAGCTGTCTAAGTTTAGCATAAGCTCTATAAGCTTTCCTTCAGTGAACAAATATATATATATTTAAGCTCTATTAGATACAGTAATATTGATTATTTTTTCCAGGTGCATTGTCTCTTTGAGCAGATCTGCCACTAAGAAGGAATTAAATGCCATTGGTCCTGAAGAAAACTAAAGGAGCTGAGGGATCTTCAGTCTGGAAAAGAGAAAGCTTCAGGGAGACCTAATAGCAGCCTTCCAGTGCCTGAAGGGGGCTACAAGAAGGATGGAAAGAGACTGTTTGCAAAGGCCTGCAGTGACAGGACAAGAGGCAATGGCTTCAAACTACAGAAGGGCAGATTGAGATTGGATGTTGGGAACAATTCTGCACCATGAGGGTAGTGGTACGCTGGAGGAGGTTTCCTGAGCAGGTGGGAGCCCTGGGGAGCACAAGCCCTACAAGGAGAGGCTGAGGGAGCTGGGGTTCTTTAGCCTGGAGAAGACAAGGCTCAGGGGAGACCTTGTTGCCATCTACAACTATCTGAAGGGAGGTTGTAGCCAGGTGGTAGTTGGTCTCTTCTCCCAGGCAACCAGCACCAGAACAAGAGGACACAGTCTCAAGCTGCACCAGGGGAGGTTTGGGCTGGATGTTAGGAAGGAGTTCTCCACAGAGATTGGCCATTGGAATGTGCTGCCCAGGGAGGTGGTGGAGTCACCATCACTGGAGGTGTTCAAAAAGAGGCTGGATGTGGCACTTGGTGCCATGGTTTAGTTGATCAGATTGTGTTGGGTGACAGGTTGGACTCGATCTCTAAGGTCTTTTCCAACCTGGTTAATTCCGAGTTCTGTGGTTGGGGCTCCCGCCCTGGAGATATTCAAGGTGAGGCTCAGCAGGGCTCTGGGCAACCTGATCTGCTGACTGCAGGGGGGTTGGACTAGATGACCTTCCAACCCAGACCATTCTGTGATGATTGTTTAAAGCAGCAAGTCCTTATCAAACCACAGCCATCACAAACAACCTAAGACAAAATAAAAAGAAGGTAAATCGGGAAGACCCAGTCAAAAACCTCCTGAGGTCTCAAAAAAAAAAAAAAGGCAAACAAAACACAAAAGCAATTGGCTGAATTGCTTGTCTTTGAGAGTTTGTTTTTCAGCACCTCAGAAATCTCTAAGCCAAGCTGACACCTTCCCTCCCTGACTCAGTGAAAGCCATGACGTTTGTCGGCCCTCAACCTTGCCACCTGCCAACATCTCCCAACCCAACAGCGCAATCCACACGTGTTCTCCTCCAGAGGGGATGCAGAGGAGGTGATTGACACAGTTTCAGCTCACTGATCCAGGCAGGGCCTTTTAAAATTAGTACTAAATAGACGAAAAGCAGAAGAATAGACCGCTTGCATCCATTTACATATTCATTTTGATCCTCCACATACAATATGCCATCCTGTGGGAGAGATGAGCTAATCCATCTGCTCTTCCCCCCCCCCCCAGGCTCTATGACAGATAATCTTCTGTCACTGGGCCCCATTTTAAATGATACAAAGAAAAAAAATCCTCCTGTGCTGACACAGGCTCCCCTCCTCAAGTCCTTCTCGTTTGCAAAGCTGTCACCTGCGCTTCAATCCACAGCTCCTTAATGTGGACGTTTGCACAGGATGAAATTTAAGGTAGCCACTTATTTGCATAACCAACTCCAGTCACAACTCTATGTGCTGGAAGGAGTCCAGACAAGGGCCACAAGGATGAGCAGAGGGCTGGAGCTGCTCTGCCATGGAGACAGACAGAATTGGGGCTGTTCAGTCAGGAGAAGAGAAGGCTCTGAAGAGATCTAATTGTGGCCTTCCAGTATCTGAAGGGGGCTACAAGAAAGCTGGGGAGGGACTTTTGAGGGTGTCAGGGAGTGATAGGAGTGGGGGGAATGGAGCAAAACTAGAAATGGATAGATTCAGATGGGATGCTAGGAAGAAATTCTTCCCCATGAGGGTGGTGAGAGACTGGCATGGGTTGCCCAGGGAGGCAAAAACCTCATCCCTGGATGATTTTTAATGCCAAACTGGATGGGGCTGTGCTGTAGTGTGAGGTGTCCCTGGCCATGGACTGGATGTTCCTTGAACTCCCTTCCAACCCTGACAATTTCATGATTCTACGTCTCTCTGCTCTTCCCTTTTTCACCTTGTACAGGAGTGAAGGGAGCAGAGAGGGGGAAGCTCTTGTATATATATGTACATATTGTATAGTATTACATATTCATTGCATTTCCCTATTTCTAGATTGGAGCTTTGCTTGTCAATACAGCTCCATTTGCTTTCATCTGAGCTAGTCTGGCCATCTTATTTCAGGGGGGGTAATTGCAACCCACCACACTGGTGTGCAAGAGTCCATGGGCCCTCAAAGGATCCACAGATGTATATCAAGGAACTGAAAAAAGGAGGAGACTGGAGCAACTGCATTTGCTACATGAATGCCCATGGTGTTGAGCCTGCTCCCTCTCCAGTCACCCAGCTCAGAATTTTATGTAACATTTTTGAGTGGGAAGACTTCATCCCTCATCTTCTTTTTGATTGGTTGTTTTTTGTTGCACCTTTAATGCCCGTTGCTTTATCACTGCCCTGCACAAAATGCCACGGAGGTAATGGCTCGTCTGCCCGAATAAAGGCTCCCAGACAGGGGCTTTTTATTGCCAACAGTCAGGTCAGAGCAGCAAGACCATCACAAGAAGAAAAAAAAAAAACCCCAAAAAACACTGAAGTGCAATAAAAGCTGAAGTGTTTCATTTCCCCTTACTTTCAGATAACTGTAAACAATGTTAAACAGTAGGATTTTTGCCTTTATGGGGAAAGATTTTGCTTTGAAGGCTGCAGTCTGTTTTAAAGAGCTGCTCTGCGCAGGCATCTTGCATTGCAGGGCACTTACTTCAAGGAAGAGGTTAAAACAGAGTTCAGACCTTGGTAATTCTCCAGAATAACGCCAATAAGCAGCAAACTGTTCTCACATCTTGAAGTTTTAATGTCATTTATGCAAACCATACCTGACTGCTGCTGAGGCAGAGAGCACTACTGCACTCGCCCCAAAGTTCTCATGACAAAGACACCTTCACATTCTGCTCATTGAGCTGCCCTGGGTACCTCTAACACGCAAATAAGCTGTTTTTCAGGCTTTCAGGAATGTAATTGGTTGGAGAGCATGCCTTTAAAGCAGCACAACAATAGTTTTTTCACCCAAATTTCAGTGACGACATTTGCAAGCCTACAAAGGATAATGCAAGGAAAATTCAGTTCATGCAGCTGAGAGCACCTTGCCTTTATCCCCTACTGTCCTTCCTCCAAACTTGGCAAGGTGTCACCCATCAAACAGGGCCAAACTTGCTGACAGCTGCTGGTCATACTCAATTCCAGGCCCAAACTCTGCTATGAGGACAAGCTGAGGGAGCTGAGGGTGTTCAGCCTACAGAAAACTCCAGGGAGACCTTAACAGATGCCTTACAATACCTGAAGGGATCCTACAGGAATGCTGGAGGGGAACTTCTCATCAGGGTGTCTAGAGACAGGACAAGGGGGAATGGTTTGAATCTGAAGGAGGGCAGGGTTAGATTGGAACTGAGGAAGAGGTTCTTCAGTGTGAGGGTGGTGATACTCTAGAATAGGCTGCCCAGGGAGGCTGTCGATGCCTCCTCCCTGGGGGTGTTCAAGGCCAGGCTGGATGAGGCCTTGAGCAGCCAAGCCTAATTGAGAGGTATCCCTGCCTATGGCAGGGGGGTTGCAGGAGATGATCTCTAAGGTCCCTTCCAATCTAAGCCATTCTATTCTACGAAACTCAAGAGTGGCTCTCTAGGTGGTTTCCCTCAAACAGTGCTAATCAGAGGCAGGTGCTTTGCACCTCACCCTTAACGAAGGCTCATCTGCAAATCCACAACACAAAATGAAGAAAGAAAAGCTTGCAGCAACATCTCTGTGCCTGTTCAGTGGAAACTCGAGCTCTCCAGAGCAACAATCAAACCCTCAGACCGAAAGAAACAACTCAAAACCAAGGTTCATCACCCAAAACGCAGGCAGGGATGCAATAAATGCACTTGGTTTTTTGGTACAGTTCAGGGACTCAGTCATTTAAAACCAGACCCACAGCTGTAAGGTTTCTAACCACAAACTGTTACCCAGCCTCACCATTTTTAACCTTATCATTTAGCCAGCCTATTGTTATTAGGTAGTGATCAGGGAGTGATAGGACTAGGGGGAATGGAAAAAAAACAGAGGTGGGTAGATTGAGATTGGATGTTAGGAAGAAGTTTATCACGATGAGGGCAGTGAGGCACTGGAACAGGTTGCCCAGGGAGGGGGTGGAAGCCTCATGCCTGGAGAATTTTAAGGCCAGGCTGGATGCGGCTGTGAACAACCTGCTGTAGTGTGAGGTGTCCCTGCCCATGGCAAGGGGGGTAGGAACTGGATGATCCTTGAGGTCCCTTCCAACCCTGACAATTCTACGTTTAAATAACTGAGTCTATACTGATGCAATACCAAAGCAGAGAAATGCAATTTCATTCACCTGTCTGAGAAGTATTTGATGCCTCCCATTTTTGATGTGTTTCTACACTGCACCAAAGCTTTGGGGTTTTTGTTTGTTTCCCCCTTCCCCCCTCCAATCCCAAAATATGAAGCAAGTATCTCAGAGACTGATTTGATAAATTCCTACAGGATCTCCTTTTTGAGGTTTTGGGTCGGGTTCGGGTTTTTTGTTGTTGTTTGGCTTTGGGGTTTTTGTTTGTTTTTCAGAAGAAAAAAAATATGTTGAAATGTAAATATCTGGAAGAAAACATTCTGCAGTTTAGAAGGGGTTGCCTTTAAAACAGATCATCTGCAGCTCCTTTAAGATTTTTATTAACATTCACTAATTTCTTAGGATACAAAGTATCGCTTTTTTATTACTGTTGTTATTATTGTATTATTATTATTTATTATTATTATTATTTCAGGAAGAGCAAAACTATGCAAGCCACTGAATACAATTTTTGTTTGGGTTTTTTTTTTCGTTTGTTTATTTTCCAGAAGTAAAAATGTTGGAACCTAAGTACCTGGAAGGAAAAAAAATCTGCAGCTCAGAAGGGTTTGCCTTTAAGTAGCTCCTTTACGCTTTGTATTAATATCTACTAATTGCTTAGGGTTAATATTTACTAATTTCTTAGTTAAAAGTATCGCTCTATTATTATTACTGTTATTATGACCATTATTACTATCGCCATTACCACCATTATTATTATCACCATTACCACCATCACCACCATTATCACCATCACCATTATTATTATCATATAGACTGAAAACACTTCAGCAAAACTGTCTAAGTCACCGAACACAATTATCAGTCGACAGCTATAAATGTCAGGATTGAGTAACTGGAAACATATGTTCTAGCCTGAAATTTTAAGGATGATGAAAGTGTCACATCAGTAGCAGGCAGCATGTTATAAAGAACTCCCACAACGTAGCAGTCGCTCCAAAGTTGTACCCATCCGGCCATTCTATCTTTTTTTCCTAACACAGATATATAACACTAGAGGGGGATTTATTCAAAACACAGCTGCAGCCTAATTTAAAGGCAACTGAAAACTAAAAGAAAGGAAAGCAAAGAATAAAGAACACCACCACCAGAAGACGACGTTTTTACATGGCAGCGTTAAAGCCGTGTCGAGGCACACGGCGTAACAGAAAAGCATTTCCAGAAGGACTGTGTTTTATTCTCATTAGACTTTATTTAGGGGGAGGAGAGGTGATGCAGCTGGGGGAGCAGCGCAGCAGGACAAGCACACGTCAGCCCAGCGCACTCAATCCAGGCTAATGCAAACTACGAGTCTTTAAATGCTGTCCCCGGGGGACTGGGATGGCGACCCCTCAACCCCCGCCTCCAAGCGTGGGCGCGCTCTGCCCGGCCGGGCTGCCCCCTCCCACCCCCATCCCCTTCGCCCGCCGAGGTGGTTCCGCGGCAAAGAGGGCGGGGAGGAGGGGAACCCCGGCGCTCCTGAGGGCGCGGACCGACCCACTGACCCCGCCGCCTGCGGAGCCCCTCTAGCACGCCCCACCTCCGCAATTCCCGCTGCAGCTGTGCCCTCCGCATGGGCCAGAGCCCTGCGTTAGCTTAAACTTTTATTTCGCCGCATCTACCGGGAGCAGCCGGCGCCGCATCCTCTCGCTACCGGGGAGCGGGGGCGGCCCTAACACCTCGCCGCGGCCGCTACCCGGGAGCATCCCGGGCTCAGCCTTCTTCTCATCCCTCCCACGCACCTAGCTTTATAGACCACCGGGAGATAGCCAGCCACCCCCACCCCCCCCACCACCCCCTCTCTAAGCCCGGGAACGGAGCGGGGAGAGCGGCCCCGGGGCCCCCGGCCCCCACGCTGCTCCTTCGCCGCTCCCTCGCTCCGGCGGCGCGGCTCTGAGGGTCTCCCTTCCCCCTTCCCACCCTTCAACCGAAACGTGGGGGGGAGCTGGCGGTGCCGAGAGGCGGGACCCCGGTGCGGGGGAAACCGCGGAGGTTCCCGCACCTGCGAGGGTGGGGGTGGGGTGTGGTGGATGGGGATGGGAGAGGGGCACCGCGAGGTCCCGATGCCGCTCCTCACCTTTCATCCAGTCGACGACTTGGCTCGGCGACCACTTACTGACGGGCTCCATGATGAGGGCCATGGGGGGCTCTGGGGCGCGGGGCTCAGGCAGCCGCCGACTCTCCGGGCGAAGGACAAAGCTGTGCGGAGCGGAACGGAGCGGCGGGACCACAGTGCCCAGAGCCCGGCGGCGGCGGGAGGACAGAGCCGCTAAATCCCCGCTTGCCTCCGCTCGCTCGCTCGCCGCCTCTGTGCTCCTCTGGGAATTTCAGTTCATGTTGCCGGCTCGGCGGGGAGGGGGAGAAGGAGGAGGGAGAAAGAGGAGGAGGAGGAAGAGAGAGGAGGCGGCGGCACGCTCCAACGCCTCCCGCCCCCGCGGACCCACGGGCAGTGGCGGCGGCTGCTGCCGGCCCCGCCGAGAGCTCGGTCCCCGGAGCGGCTGAGCGGGAGGCTGGCTCTGGGCTGCACCCGGGCTCTGCCCGCCCGGTCCGGCGGCTCTCCACCGCTGCCGCGCCGGTGTCTTTTTCTCCTGGCGGAAATGACGAGGCGGCTCCTGCCACCCGAAAATATCTCCAAGTGAAATGGGAAGCGACACCCGACTGCCGCCCGGGGCGGGGGAACGGAGGGGAGGGGAAGGGGGGGGGGAAGGCGGGATGACTCGCAAGGTGCTGGCGGCGGGGGCGGGGGGAGTGCGGGCCTGGGGCGGCGGCAGCAGCGGCAGCAGCAACGAGGAGCACCTGCTCCCGCCGAGCCCGGGGCAACGACGGGGCAGGGTGGGGGGGCTGCGGGGGAGTTCAGCCAGCTGCACCGAGCCGGCGTTTGGGTCTGTCGGAGTGGTTTAGTTTGGGTTGATTGGGTTTTGGTTTGTTGTTTGGGTTTTTTTTTTTCCCTTGGAGAAAAGCATCGCTGCATGGGCGGGAAAGGTGATTTATTTTTGAGTAAGGCGGCCGTAATGGACGGTGCCGCCGAACAGCCGGGAGGGAGCCGTTGTTGGCGGGCAGCAGGGATGGGAAGGGCTAGGCTGGCGGCCCGGAGAGGAGACGGAGCTGCACCTTGTTATTTTGCCTGCCTCAGGCCGAGGGTGAGTAATGGGACAGACTGCAACGAGGTCAACCAGAAGAATCGGGGTAGGAATTAGGCATCCTCAGCAGAGAGGGCACCGCAGGGGCTCCCCTGTCTCTGCTGCCTCCTGAGTTGCACCCGCAAGGTATGGTGGCTGCAGGTGCAAAAAATTCCACCGTCCCTACGGCAGATCATCGTTGCTGCAGCTGTTCGTCTTCCTCATTTTGTCTCCCCCAGGCTGCATTGTCCTGGAGGTTGCCCCGAGGGGGGCACAGTGTCTGTAGGAGGCCCTCCCAGGAGCAGAGCGATTCCTCCTAGGATGGCCGTGGGTGTTTTTCAGGCGCTCTTTCCTGCAAGCCTCTGCTCTGAGGAGGTGGTCCCCACCTCGGAGCTCCGGGCGGAGGATAAATACCCTTGGAGAGGTGTTTTCCTGTTAGCCACTTGGCCAGTGCACAGCTTTGCCTGCGTTTGCATTCGCCCTGCTTCTCCTGCCAAGGCTGAGGCGACGGCCATCAGGATGTTCCCTCTGATGGTGTCGGCTGCTGAACGCCAGCTGCTGACGCTGACATTTAATATCTGTATGGGAGAAAGGGCGGGGGGGGGAACAGAGGATTTCCTCAACCCTGAAGTGGCAGCAGCAAAGGAATCCCTTTGCATGGAATGGACCGCGATAAAAGCTATCCTATTTCCCTACGTGGGGCTCAAGTACTAGGGATGAGGGCGAGTCAGGATCTCGAAGGATTGGTAACTCCCCTGCTTGGAGAAGCAGGAAGAGTCTCCCTAGCAGCATTAGTTCAACTTAATCCTCACTTGAAAGGTTGTGCTGTGGAAGACACACTGATTCATACTGCTTTATAGAGTCACAGAATGGTTTGGGCTAGATGGGACCTCCAAAGGTCCTCTAGTCCAACCCCTCCCCCCTTTGAGAAGAAACTTCTTTTTTTTAGTGAAAATTGGAGTTTACAGACTGTAACTTTCCTCAAATTTATCTCTAGATGTGTCCCCTGTGTCGCAAACCAATCAAACAACAACAGCAACATTCCTGCCAGCATGCTGGAGGCAGGCTGCCTCTAAAGAGGTTGTGTTACCCAAAGCCACTGAAACAATAAACCTCACTTTAAAATGAAGGCTTTTTGTTTTGCTTTCCTTATGAAAAGCTTGCAAGGTATGAAGGATCCTTACATATTGGGTTATTGTTGAAAGAGTGTGTCATAATTTTAATTAGAAACCAGCAGTTTGAAAAACTTCAGAAGTGAATGCCCAAGATCAGGCTGAAGCCTGGCATGTAATTTAATAGTGCCCTTGTGTCATTCTCAGGGCTGGAAGGGACCTCAAGGATCAGCCAGGTCCAACCCCCCTGCCATGGCCAGGGACATCTCACACTACAGCTGGTTGCTCAGCCACAGCCAGCCTGGCCTTAAAAACCTCCAGGGATGAGGCTTCCACCACCTCCCTGGGCAACCTGTGCCAGTGTCTCACCACCCTCATGGGGAACACTGTGCTGAAAAGTTCTTCATAGGTGAGGAGAGAGGGAGTAAAGTCTCACTATATGTATATGAAGTCCTGTTGTTCATGACTGTGGCTTGCACTGGGGTCTGTGCAGCTCGCCAGAGTAACTTGTAGCTAAAGTATGTTTTAGACTGAAGCGTGTGTGACCCAGTACTGTCCCAGTGGTCAGCAACTCTTACTTTTAAAACCCCTTTAAGGCAGTTCTAGAACATTATGGAATGGTCAGAGGGTACTTAGTCCTCCACTTCAATGAACAGGTGATGTATTAAGCATGGCATCTAAGTATCATAGTACATTAGAGGTTGGAAAGGACCTCCAGAGATCCTCCAGTCCAACCCCCTGCCAGAGCAGGAGCACCCAGGGTAGTCTGCACAGGAATGCATCCAGGTGGCTTTGGAAAGTCTCCAGAGAAGGAGACTCCACAGCCTTTCTGGGCAGCCTGCTCCAGGGCTCTGGCACCTTCACTGTAAAGAAGTTTCTCCTCATGTTGAGGTGAAACCTTCTATGTTCAGGCTTGTTCCTTTTCTTGTTACTGTGCACCACTAAAAAGAGCTTAGCCCCCTTCACTTGCCAGCCACCCCTCAGATATTGATAGACATTGATCAGATCCCCTTCCAGCCTTCTCCAGACAAAACAGCCCCAGGGCTCTCAGTCTCTCTTCACAGGAGAAATGCTCAAGTCCCCTAATCATCCTCATGGCTCTCTGTTGGACTCTCTCCAGCAGGTCTCTGTCTCTCTTGAACTGGGAAGCCCAAAATTATTCTTCTCATAGCACGTAGCCAATGTCATAAACACTGAAATAAATCCCACTGTTTACTCATTGCTTGTCTCATTCTCACTGAAGAGCGTTGCCTTGGCTATAGTGTGGAGGACTTGGCTTATTATGAGTAATGACAAAATTATCCAGCCACGGTATTTAGCATCATGACCTACTACAGTTGTGAATTCCATAGCCAGGATGTGTTTCTGTTTGGTTTTGGCTTGGGTTGGGGTTTTTGTTTGTTTGTTTCTTTGTCTGGGGGTTTTGTTTGGTTGGGGGTTTGGTTTTAATTTGCTGAAAGTTTATTGCTCCCTGTTATTATTGTTGTTGTTTTCCTTTTCTAGGTAAAAACTTAAAAGGAGGGCTGCATGATTTATTCCTGCTGACCTTCTTAAATGAAAATGTCTCAGCCAAAATGCTTTAAGCAAAGTCCTTTGCCTGGCTTTGCCTTTCAGTTTAGTGGCCCTCGTGTTGCTGTCACACCTGCATGAGTCAGGCCTTTTACGTACGGGATGTGCTTCTGCAGCGATGCTAAACTGCAGAATTTATCTCCTAACTCATCTTTTAGAGTTACTCTGGTCCATACAGTGCATTAAAAATTCATGTGATTAAAGAAAAAAAATAAAATAAGGCTAAATATATGCATGTCCTTGTTAGGCAAGTCTCAGTTTCTCAGGTTAGAGATGTAAAAGTAATTGCACAGTAAAAACCAATATTGAAAGAATAAAAAGGAGACGAGTTTACAAGTGAAATACAAGCCTGGAGCCAGAAGTATAGGATCACATAGGGGTTGGAAGGGACCTCTGGAGATCTTCAAGTCAAACCCCCTGCCAGAGCAGGACCAGAGAATCCAGCACAGCTCACACAGGAACGCATCCAGACAGGGCTGGAAAGTCTCCAGAGGAGACTCCACAACCTCCTTGGGCAGCCTGTTAAAGTGCTCTGTCACCCTCACAGTGAGGATGTTCCTCCTCATGTTGAGGTGGAACCTCCTGTGCTGGAGTTACCATCCATTGCCCCTTGACCTATCACAGGGAGCAACTGAGCAGATGCTGTCCCTTCCTTCCTGACCCCCAGCTTTCAGATATTTACCAACATTGATTAAATCCCCTCTCAGCCTTCTCCTCTCCAGACTAACCAGCCCCAGGGCTCTCAGTCTCTCATCAGACAGTGCTTCAGTCCATCATCCTTGTAGTTCTTCCTTGGCCTCTCTCAAGCAGATCCCTGAACTGGGGAGCCCAGGACTGGATGCAATATTCCAGGTGAGGTCTCACCAGGGCAGAGCAGAGGGGGAGGATAACACATAGACTATATAACTGCCTATATCCATTCCCCCAGCAGCCATGGATGCGAGTGGACAGCCCCAGCAGGTGAATCAGGGCACAGACACCTCCTGAATTCAGCCTGCAATCTCACAGGAGATACAACTGTACATTGTCAAAAAGCAAACCTTTAGAGCTGGGCTGGCAATTTTACCTGCTACAGCAACACAAGTGGTGAATAATACCAGTAAATAATCTGTGCTTAGATATGCACTTTCTGTGCCTATGTAACCAACAGGACAACTCCTGAAGTAGAGCACTGCTCAGCCTGAATGATGGTGACAGAGTTAGATCTCAGTTCTGACACTGGGGCATTGAGCTGGTATTTGGTTGATATATATGAAGCTACAATTTACAGTGGGTACTAGTAATGGGTGCAAGGGTCCCCCAGAAACTTCATGGATTATCTGCTAAGGTCCTAGGAAACACTCAAGGTGCTCAGAAATAAGAAGTTGAAATCTTGCCCTGAAGTTGGGGGAAAAGGGGTAGAAATGGTTAGATTGAGATTGGATGTTAGGAAGAAGTTCTTCCCCATGAGGGTGGTGAGACACTGGCACAGGTTGCCCAGGGAGGTGGTGGAAGCCTCATGCCTGGAGGTTTCTAAGGCTAGGCTGGATGTGGCTGTGAGCAACCTGCTGTAGTGTGAGGTGTCCCTGCCCATGGCAGGGGGGTTGCAACTGGACGTCCTGAGGAGGTCCCTTCCAACCCTGAGAGTTCTGTGATTCTAAAGGAATTTAGCTCTCAAATGACATTTTTGGGTTTTGTTTTTTTTTCTGCTGCTGGATATTAAAGCAGGTTCTTCACAAGGAAGGAAGATGAAAACAAGTGAAGGTAAATTAACACTGCCTGAAGCTGAGGTCTAATAAATCCAGATGGATTAAATATATAACCCAAAACCACAAACAATACAACAGCCAACAAACCAAAATAATGAAGGAAACAAAGAAAGCAAAACAAAAAGATGCTTTCTACAAGTTAATAAATCTTGTGTCTATCTTGATAGGAAATAAAGTCCTGATTTTTACCAGGGAGGTTTTATGTGGTAAAAGTTGAGCTCTTCCATTGCTATTACCTCGTGCTACAACTGATCTACTTTGGATGCTGGATCAGTGTTACTAGAGTGTATCTCAAAGGTCTTTTCCATCCTGGTTAATTCTGCATTCTGTACTCTGTTCCACAGCTTGGGACAACCTGCAGAGCAAGTTGGGGAGGGGGAAGGAAAATAACTAATAGCCTTGGTATCAGGGCTCCAGCAAAGGGGCAAGCAAAGCAAGTTGCTGCTCCCCTTGCAAAATGGCAATGGGTTCATTCCTTGCCTGATGGAGCTGCCACCTTGTCCTCTGCTCCCCAGAGTCTTTTTACCTTCAGAGTGGTTCCTGGGCTGATGCTTTGGCAATGCAAGGAGTGCTGTCCCCACCAAGACAGGCACCTTCCAAGGGGAAGGGGGAATGGTGGGGAGAGGGAAGGAGTGCACCCTCAGCTACCCTGAGATCTTGCCACTTCCTCATTTCTCACTACTCATCTCCTTCAACCTGCCTGAAAGGACAAGGGTTTTTTTGTGTTTGTTTTAAATGGTACTTCAAAAGCAAGCATCTTGCCCTTGAAGGTACAGAGTGCACCCCCTCTGATGCTTTAATTTGACAGAAATATGGGGCTTGGGGTGTGCAATCAATACTGTTTTCCTGCAATCAGAAAACAGAAATCATAATCCCCTTAAAGATGTTTAATAATTTGAGGCATGCAGAAGTCAATGGAGGCTATTTAAGAGATTAGAAATTAGATTAAAGGTGGCTAAAGGGCAAAAACCCATTCAAGGCCTTCAAACACCTTTTGTAATAGCAAAGGCTCTTCCAAAATGAACAGGCTGAGAATTTCCCCAGGAAATTCCTACCCTTTTAATTAGGATTCTTCATTTAAAATAAAAAAGAAGCCACACCACCCACACACAATCTGAGTGCCACTGCCTCTCTTAAACAGTAGACTCAAGTAATTGCCCTGCTGAGAACTCCTCCTTCCCCAGGATTTTGGGGACCTGCAATGGCTGAATAGATTTGGAAGAACAGGAGAGACCACCCTGGCCCTCTGATGTGCCCTCCTGCATTTGTGCCTGCCAAAGAATTTCTACCAACCTATCCCTCAGTGAGGGGAATTTAGGCTCAAGGTGAGGAGAAGGTTCTTCCCAGAAAGAGTAATTGGCCATTGGAATGTGCTGCCCAGGGAGGTGGTGGAGTCCCCATCCCTGGAGGTGTTCATAGAAGAATTGGATGTGGCACTTGGAGCCATCGTTTAGTTGTCAGGAGGTGTTAGGTGTTATGTAAGAGGGTTGGACTTGATGATCTCTGAGGTCTTTTTCAACCTGACTGATTCTGTGATTCTGTGAATTATCTTTCCTCTGATCACCTCCTTCACACTAAGTTGCATCCATGTCCCATTTCCTTCCAGAGGGAGTCAAGCAGCTGGTGCATTTTGTGGCAGGAAAGAGCAAGAATGCCTGACAATGGGATGGGGTCTTGCCGTGCTGCATCCCATGGCTGTTTCCAGCCAAGGTTCTCATCAACATGCTGCTACCATGGGGAAAAGGTGATGCTGCAGTGGGGCAAGTGGCAGGCTGGCAGCAGGGGATCAAAGGCTCACAGGATGTTAGGGGTTGGAAGCGACCTCTGAAGATCAAGTCCTGCCAGAGCAGGACCATACAATCTAGCGCAGGTCACAAAGGAACACATCCAGATGGGGCTGGAAAGTCTCCAGAGAAGGAGACTCCACAACCTCTCTGGGCAGCCTGTAACAGTGCTCTGTGACCCTCACAGTGAAGAAGTTCCTCCTCAGGTTGAGGTGGAACCTCCTGTGCTGTAATTTACATCCATTGCCCCTTGTCCTGCCACAGGGCACAAGTGAGCAGAGCCTGTCCCTTCTTTCCTGACCCCCAGCCCTGAGATATTGATAGACATTGATTAAATCCCCTCCCAGTCTTTTCTTCTCCAGACTAAACAGCCCCAGGGCTCTCAGCCTCTCCTCCCCAGGCAGTGCTCCAGTCCCTTCAGCATCCTTGTAGCCCTGCCTTGGACTCTCTCCAGCAGATCCCTGTCCCTCTTGAACTGAGGAGCCCAGAACTCAATGAAATATTCCAGGTGAGGTCTCACGAGGGCAGAGCAGAGGGGGAGGAGAACCTCCCTGGATCTGCTGGCCACACTCCTCTTGGTGCACCCCAGAGGGGCAGCGGCTGTGTCCACGCAGATGCAGAAGGGCTTTTGGGGAGCATCAGCCACCCCAGCTGGAGGTGTGGAGGAAGCTGCCAGCTCCAAACCCCCAACATTTTCTGTTCCTTCATGAAAATGAATGCACATAGGTGGCATTAAGTGGGCCTTCTCATTTTCCTTTTTTAGGCACAAGCTCGGGGAGGTTGTTTATTTGTTCAGCTCCTGTGCTAAGCTAAGGCTGCATTTATGCTGCTGCAACACAAATTTCTGCCCCCCCCCTTGAAAAGATAAGAAACCCAAGGGAAGTCTGCTTCTGTGCTAAAATGACTAGGGAAGGGTTATAAAAGGAAACAGCTCCTAATTATGAACATCAGGTCCCCCTTCATTATTAGCACCACCAATGTAAAATGGCTGCAACAAGAGTCAGCTCAGGAATCTCACTGGAAACAAATGCCACAGTTGGTTCCTGCCCAGAACTGCTCTTTGTGGCACCTCTGGCACGGTTGGGTGGCTTGGCAAAAACAAAAATGCAAGCCTTGAGGGAGTTATTTATTTATTTATATCGATGGGGGTTTGTTTAGCCCAGGAGTAAATAAAGATCTGATGGCTTTCTAAGCACTCCTGACAACAAAGCCACCTTTACGACTTGCATCCTGACAACAAAGCCACCTTTAGGACTGCAGAAGGATTGTCATAGTCTCAATGGCACACTGGAGTACAAAAGGAGGTGGGAGGAGGGGAAAAAGTAAGGATAGTGATATGGTAATATAAAAAAGAAAAGAAAAGGGGCAAAAGCCTAATGAGAAGGGACATTTGTCAGGATACTCAGAAAAGTACAATCTGTCTCCCTGGTGATGTGGTGGGGTACAAGAAGTATTACATGCAGTGTTGCAAGGATTACATTTCATTTTCCTGCCTTCAGGAAGCACTGCCATATGGCTTCAAAGCCAGGCACGGCCTCCAAAATGTCGTGATGGCCCAACTGGAGCAGAGGAGCCTGAGGGCTGCCCTCATTCAGGATGATAAAGATGTGCAGAGCAGCGTGGGGAGGATGGAGCCAGGTTCCCCTGAGGGGTGTCCAAGGACAGAACAAGGGGCAATGGGGGCAAGCTGGAGCAGAGGAGGTGCCACAGGAACAGAAGGGAAAACTTTTTCCCTGTGAGGGTGGCAGAGCCCTGGAGCAGGCTGCCCAGAGAGGTTGTGGAGTCTCCTTCTCTGGAGACATTCCAAACCCACCTGGATGTGTTCCTGTATGACCTGCCCTTGGTGCTCCTGCTCTGGCAGGGGACTTGGACTGGATAACTTTTCAAGGTCCCATCCAACCCATAGCATTCTGTGATGCCAGGACAAGGGGCAGTGGTGGAAGTTGAGGCATGGGAAGTTCCATAGAAACATGAGGAAAAATTGTTTTCCCCTATGAGGGTGACAGAACCCTGGAACAGGCTGCCCAGGGGGGTTGTGGAGTCTCCTTCTCTGGAGACATTCCAAACCCACCTGGATGAGTTCCTGTGTGACCTGCCCTGGGTGCTCCTGCTCTGGCAGAGCATTGGACTGGATGATCTTTCCAACCCCTAATGCTCTGTGACTCTGTGATCAGTCTGTAGGTACAGTTGGAATTGAAGGTGGGGAGGGTTAAAGAGAGTGAGAAAGCAGTGAAGTGGGAAGATATGGGGGAAATATTGAAATTGAGAAGAAATAAAGGAGAAAAAATACAAGTACATCACCATCCAAGCCAAAGAGATACAAAACATGGACAGGTTTTAGAGAAAAGGATTTTCAGAAGGCAAGTAAATTGGACAGCATGGATTTGGAATACATGGAGTGACTCAGCAGGAATGAAGCCAGGGAGAAGTAGTCAAAATAATTAGCCAGAGAAGCAAGAAAGCTTTTCAGACAAGGTAGCCTGATCCAGTGCTAAAAAACAAAGCTTTTTAGGGATTGTTATTTTTCTCCTGTTCCTTGATGGACTAGAGCTAAGGAACTGAACACTGATGAATCATAGAATCATAGAATTGTTAGGGTTGGAAAGGACCTCAAGGATCAGCCAGTTCCAACCCCCCTGCCATGGGGGGGTTGCTCACAGCCACATCCAGCCTGGCCTTAAAAACCTCCAGGCATGAGGCTTCCACCACCTCCCTGGGAAACCTGTTCCAGTGCCTCACCATCCTCATGAGGAAGAATTCCTTCCTCACATCCAATCTGAATCTACCCATTTCTAGTGCCACTCCATTTCCCCCCAGTCCTATCCCTCCCTGACACCCTAAAAAGTCCCTCCCCAGCTTCCTTGTTGTGCCTAGCTCATGCTCTTGCACTGATCTCAGCTACTACAAAGAGGCTCATGCCCATGGCATTAAACAGCCTTTAGCTCCCCAACCCAGTGTCTGCATGCAGCCTGTGTATTTTGAATGGTTTCTGGCCATGCTAACACCCAAACAGAGCCTGGGACTTGTTTGGGAGGTGTTAGATGGCGTGGCCCAAAGCTGTGCCAGGGAACATTTGAACAGTTTGGTAGAACAAACCTTCTCATGCTTGGAAATATCCCAAGACCTTGATAGATTTACTGCTGGGGACTTAAGGACAAGCCTACATTTATACCACAGGCTCTGGCACCGCTTTCCATGACTAGAGCAGGCTGTATCTGTTCCCCATAGTCAGTGAAGCCAAGGCTGGCCAGGGGCTTGGACAGCCTCCAGGCGGTCACCCAGCTCCTATACTTTGGCAACCAACAATCAAGGATGTCCTGGAGGTGTCATAAATCCCAAAGGAGAACCCTGAGGTGCCCTGGGGAGGTGATCTAGGCATGATCTCAGGGAAACAGTTTATAATCATCTGGAAGGATCACAACAGCTTAGTTTCCTACAGGGTAGGAAACAAACATATCTGTGCCTGACAAAGTAGGAGTGTGAGGACAAGTAGTCCATACCAGACTAGAGGGAACATCATTTTCTCTCATTTATTAGCTCCCTCTAGCTTCACAAGCTCAAAGTCACAGTATCACAGAACATTAGAGGTTGGAAGGGACCTCCAGAGATCATCCAGTCCAATGCCCCTGCCAGAGCAGGAGCACCCAGGGCAGTCTGCACAGGAATGCATCCAGGTGGCTTTGGAAGGTCTCCAGAGAAGGAGACTCCACAACCTCTCTGGGCAGCCTGCTCCAGGGCTCTGGCACCCTCGCTGCCAAGAAGTTTCTCTTCATGTTGAGGTGAAACCTGTTGTTCCTTGGCTTATTACTGTGCCCCACTGAAAAAAGCTTGGTCCCCTCCACTTGACACCCACCCCTCAGATATTGATAGGCATTGATCAGATCCCCTCTCAGTCTTCTCTCCTCCAGACTAAACAGCCCCAGGGCTCTCAGTCTCTCTTCACAGGGGAGATGCCCAAATCCCCTAATCATTCTCCTGGCTCTCTGTTGGACTCTCTCCAGTCCCACCTGAAATCTGTCCATACTCCTGCCCAGACAGCCTAATGTTAATCCTGAGAGCTGCCCTAGGCCCTAGCCCCTTCTGAAGCTTTGGTTTCTGTAGTTGGCAAAGATGAACACTGTGAAGTCAGTAATAGGAGTCACAGATCAGAAACCTTGGCAAAGCACTCAGTCATTGTTTGAAGAACTGCTCATTCAAAATGCAAGCCACAGAGCCCTTTCAGATGCCTCTAGCCATCCCAAATTTCCAACTCTATTAATGCCAGTGAGAGGTGGCCATCACACCAACCTCATCTAATCCCCCATGGCATTTCCAATGTGCTTTTCTCTGTGGCATTCAGAGCATTTCAGAGAATTTGACGAGTCTGCTGCATAAGCTAGTGAATCTTGGGATCTCTTCTTGCTCAACAGGGGCAAGAGGAGAAGGTACATAACTCATCTAGTTTTATTATTATTATTATTTAAGCTATTACAGTGGGAAAACAATGATAGAAAAGAGTCCTACATGTTAACCAGAGAGCATCATTGTAGAATCACAGAATTGTCAGGGTTGGAAGGGACCTCAAGGATCATCCAGTTCCAACCCCCTGCCATGGGCAGGGACACCTTACACTACAGCAGATTGCTCACAGCCACATCCAGCCTGGCTGCAAAAACCTCCAGGGAGAAGGCTTCCACCTCCTCCCTGGGAAACCTGTTCCAGTGTCTCACCACCCTCATGGGGAAGAATTTCTTCCTCACATCCAAGCTGAATCTACCCATTTCTAGTTTTGCTCCATTCCCCCAAGTCCTCATGGGGAACAACTTCCTAATGTCTAATCTAAATCTCCTCTCCTCTAGCTTGAATCCATTTCCCCCACTCCTATCCTTACCTGATACCCTAAGAAGTCCCTCCCCAGCTGTCTTGTAGCCCACTTCAGTTACTGGAAGGCCACAATTAGGTTTCCTCAGAGCCTTCTCTTCTCCAGACTGAACACAAACTCACTCAGTCTGTCCTATAGCAGACCAGCTCCAGCCCTCTACTTACCCTCATGGCTCTTCTCTGGACACCTTCCAGCACCTCCAGATCTTTCCTGCTATAGGGACACCAGAACTGGACACAGTACTCCAGGTGGGGTCTCACCAGAGTGGAGCAGAGGCTGAGAATCATCTCCCTTTCCCTGCTGGCTATGCTTCTCTTGCTGCAGCCCAGGATGTGATACTTTGACACAGGCCAATGCTGTGTGAGGTGGTGATGCTGGGAGGGACAAAAGGCTTTGTAGTCCTTACTTGCCTACTAAGCCTTTCCTTGTTCCACATCCAGCCAGTATGTGCCATCTTTATACTGAAGGCTTTAGAGCCAGCCCATGGCTGTAACCCATTAGGTGCACAAACAGCAGAGGGAAGTCTGTAGATAAGGTGGTGGAAGTGCCTCTCTCCAGCCCCCAGAGGTAATTTGAGGATGATGTAAAAAGTCACCAGGGCCTGGATGACCATGTTGTGTCTTTATTTTAATGAAAGAGCTTTGGTAGGCAGCAGTAGTCTATGCTAAGGAAGCAATGATGTGCCTTAGACAAGCAAAATGATGGCCTCTGCCCATAGCTCATAGCAGGAGGAAATGTACACTCTGCCTGCTAGCAATGCATCCAAGATGAACTCAGGCTGATGTATTTGAAAAATGACCAACCACCTTTTGTATTCTTCCCCCCTTTCAGTCCAGGAAAGAAGTAAAAAAGCCAAGAGCTCAACAGGGGGAAAGTGTTGAACAGGTTTTACCTCTGACAACTTCTTCTGCACCCTACAGAAAATTATCATCCCCATATGCACCAATTCCAGGCTAAATTCATCATAGAATTGTTAGGGTTGGAAGGGACTTCAAGGAGCAGCCAGTTCCAACCCCACTGCCATGGGCAGGAACACCTCACACTACAGCAGGTTGCTCACAGCCACATCCAGCCTGGCTGCAAAAAATTCCAGGGATGAGGCTTCCACCACCTCCCTGGGCAACCTGTGCCAGTGTCTCACCACCCTCATGGGGAACAACTTCTTAACATCCAATCTGAATCTCCCCTTTTCCATTTTTTTTCCATTGCCCCCAGTCCTATCACTCCCTGACACCCTCAGAAGTCCCTCCCCAGCTTTCTTGTAGCCCCCTTCAGATACTGGAAGGTCACAATTAGGTCTCCTTGGAGCCTTCTCTTCTCCAGACTGAACAGCCCCAACTCCCTCAGTCTGATATATGGAGTGACATCAACGTGGCCCAATTTCCACATTCATAGTGCAAGGAATCTTCCTGAGAGCTGCCAATAATCAAGGAGAAACTCAACGGGTTACATGGTGATCGTTTACTTGGAGGAGGAGATGAGTCAGTAAGTGAAAGATAAAACCTTGCCTGGTTAATATGCAGGCATCTGAGGAATAGAAGAGTCTCAGGGATGAATTTTATTCAGGGCACTTCATATGGGCTTGCAGACTGCACTGCAAGTGCAATTACTATGCAAATGCACACAGCAACCGTGGAAGGAATCAAAGGTAGAGATGGTGCCATCATTTTTTTGCTTGCGATCATAGAATGGGACAGAAGGGACCCCCAAAGTCTGAGCAGATGTGGGATAATGGTTAGAGAGAAGAATTGGTTGGTCTAGAATCATAGAATCATCTGGGTTGGAAGGGACCTCCAAAGGTCTTGCAGTCCTTCCCCCTCTGCAGTCAGCAGGGACATCCTCCACTAGATCAGGCTGCCCAGAGCCCTGTCAAACTTCACCTTGAATATCTCCAGGAAAGGAGCCTCAACCACTCCCCTGGGCAACCTGCTCCAGTGTTCCACCACCCTCATGGTGAACAACTTCTAACAATCATAACAATTATTCTGACCAACCAATCCTGTGTTGCTGTGAGAAGGTGGAAATGATGTCATCTTTTAAGCTGGAGAGATATTTATGAGCAACATACAACAAGACATATTTTCTGGACCTATTTTTTTAGCACTGTTGCATATAGACATTTGAGGCATCAGATTATAGGAAGGACATGGACCTGATGGAGAAGGTCCAGAGGAGGGCCAAAAAATGGTCTGGGGATTGGAGCACCTCTGCTATGAAGAAAGGCTGAGGCTGGTGGTGTTCAGTCTGCAGAGAAAGCTCTAGGGAGACCTAAGAGCAGCCTTCCAGTACCTGAAGGGGGCTACAAAAAGGCTGTAGAGGGACTGTTTACAAAGGCCTGCAGTGATAGGACAAGGGGCAATGGCTTCAAAGTAGAGAAGACCAGATTTAGATTGGATGTTAGGAATAGGTTCTTCACTATGAGGGTGGTGAAACACTGGAACAGGTTGCCTGGGGAGGTGGTTGCGGCCCCATCCTGGAGATATTCAAGGTGAGGCTTGACAGGGCCCTGGGCAACCTGACCTAGTGGAGGATGTCCCTGATGACTGCAGAGGGGTTGGACTGGATGACCTTTGGAGGTCCCTTCCAACCCAGAGCATTCTATGATTCCATGATCCATGATATGACCAACTAAGTTTGCTTTCTAACCATTATCCCACATGTGCTCAGACCTAACACTTAAACTGCCCTCTTTTGTTCATCATACCTCACATACATCACTTTAGTGATGAAGAGCCAAGTGTGTGATACAGCTGCCAGTTCAAGAGTGGGCAAGATTCCTCTGCAACACCTTCCTTTCTGTCCTTCCCTCTAAGAAGTCCTTCACTGCTGCTCTCTCAATCTCTCTGACCAGCAATGCAAGCCTGCCTCCAAATCTTTGTGTGTTAGTGCTCATTCCAGTGGGGGGCAAATTTTCCTCTGAGTTAAACCCAATTAACTCCAGAATAACTTCAGCAACTTCAAAGCACCAAGCAGTGAATATTAAGTCATAAGGAAAATGGAATTTAGTGTTTCAACTTTGGTAGTGTTGCTTTCCCAAGAACACCCTTGGGGCAATCCCAGGCACCAATATAGGCTGGGCAGGACTGGCTGGAGAGCAGCCCTGAAGAAAAGGACATAGGGGTGCTGGTGGATGAGAAGCTCAATAGGAGCCAGCAGTGAGCACTTGCAGCCCAGAAGGCCAACCAGAACCTGGGATGTAGCAAGAGAAGTGTGGCCAGCAGGGCCAGGGAGGTGATCCTCTCCCTCTAGTCTGCTCTAGTGAGACCCCACCTGGAGAACTGTGTCCAGCTCTGGAGCCTCTATTTTACAAGAAGGTTCTGGAGGTGCTGGAAGGTGTCCAGAGAAGGGCCATGAGGATGAGCAGAGGGCTGGAGCTGCTCTGCTATGAGGACAGACTGAGGGAGTTGGGGCTGTTCAGCCTGGAGAAGAGAAGGCTCCAAGGAGACCTAATTGTGGCCTTCCAGTATCTGAAGGGGGCTACAAGAAAGCTGGGGAGGGACTTTTGAGGGTGTCAGGGAGTGATAGGATTGGGTGGAAATGCAGCAAAATTAGAAGTGGGGAGATTCAGCTTGGATGTTAGGAAGAAGTTCTTCCCCATGAGGGTGGTGAGAGACTGGCACAGGTTGCCCAGGGAGGTGGTGGAAGCCTCATCCCTGGAGGTTTTTGCAGCCATGCTGGATGTGGCTGTAGTGTGAGGTGTCCCTGCCCATGGCAGGGGATTGGACCTGGATGCTCCTTGAAGTCCCTTCCAACCCTGCCAATTCTATGATCCTATGTGTGGAGAGAGCAAGAACTTCATCATTTATCACTGCCTATTACTATTGTGTATCTGCAGGTTTGCTTTAGTCTCATTGCTGTCACAAGCCTGTCAAAGAGAAGAGCAATGGGATTACACATTTTTCTCCTGTACCATTTTTCAGTTTTGCTACTCTGTCATCATGACCTTTCTGCCCAGAAAAAATAATAATATATATATACATTAGAAGGATAAATTGTTCTGCTCTTTTTCTCCCAAAAAAGTCAATGAGTTGGTTTCATCCTAATGCATCAGAGATCTCCATCAGTCAGAAAAGCACATAGCACTGTGCAAACACAGTGGTGTAACCAAAATGTTTTACACCTGGGCTGGAACAATCCTCATTATCAATACAGACTCCAAGAGGAGGTGACAGAAAGCAGCCCTGAGGAATAGGACTTGGGGGTGCTGGTGGATAAGAAGCTGGACAGGAGCAGGCAGTGTGAGCTTGCAGCCCAGAAGGCAAATAATCACATCCTGGGATGCACCAAAAGATGTGTGGCTAGCAGACCCAGAGAGGTGATTCTGACACTTGGCTCTGGTCTGGTGAGACCTCACCTGGAATACTGCATCCAGCTCTGGAGCCCTCCACAAAGGAAGGACATGGACCTTATAGAGCTGGTCCATAGGAGTGCCACAAAAATGATCAGGGGGCTGGAGCACCTCTGCTCTGAGGACAGGCTGTGGGAGCTGGGGGTGTCCAGCCTGGAGAAGAGAAGGTTCCAGGAGACCTAAGAGCAGCCTTCCAGTACCTGAAGGGGGCTACAAGAAGGCTGCAGAGGGACTATTTGCAAAGGCCTGCAGGGACAGGATGCGGGGCAATGGTTTGAAATGAGAGCAGAGCAGATTTAGATTGGATGTGAGGAACAAGTTCTGCACCATGAACATGCTGGAACACTGCAACAGGTTGCCCAGGGAGGTAGTTGAGGCCCGATCTGTGGAGCTGTTCAAGTTCAGCCTGGACTTGCCCTGTGGACTGCAGGAGTGTTGGACTGGATGACCTTTGGAGATCCCTTCCAACCCAAACCATTCTGTGATTCCTTAAAAAGGAAGTATCTCAAGCAATACACCTTTTCCAGATGAAACTCAAGGGTGTTATAATTTGTAGTCAAGCAATTACTTACAAGAGCTCAAAGCATCAGAAAAATTATGTCAGGCTGTAACAAGGGATTGTGCACATTTGTACCCAATTCAAGGCACTCATAGTAGTTTGCAAGAGCTAAAATCATACAATCAGCATTTGTCAATCATATATTCAAGAGGAAGCTGGCACTGGAGCAAGGTTAATCTTTTAAAATGCTATGTTCATATATCATAAAATGGCTCAGGTTGGAAGGGACCTCAGAGGTCATCTGCTCCAACCTCCCCACCATGCCCAGGGACACCTCTCAACTAGACTCAGCTGCTCAAGGCCTCATCCAACCTGGCCTTCAATACCCCTAGGCAGCAGGCAGCCACAACCTCCCTGGGCAGCCTGCTCCAGAGTCTCACCACCCTCACTCTGAAGAGCCTCTTGCTCAGCTACTGAAGAACTTCTTCCTCAGCTCCAGTCTAACCCTGCTCTCCCTCAGCTTCAAACCATTCCCCCTTGTGCTATTGCTGTTATGAAAAGTCCCTCTGCAGCCTTCCTGTGGGATCCCTTCAGCTCTTGGAAGGCAGCTCTGAGGTCCACATGGAGCCTTCTCTTCTCTGGGGAAGGGTTGATTGGTGAATTAATATTTCTGTACTCCAGAAGTAATTTGCTGTAACTACACATCCAAGCTCACACACCAGGTCTTTTAATGTGGCATTTAAATGCAGGGAGCATGGAGTTTATGTTCTACCACAGAACACAGCAGGCAGACTCATTTCCCTGTTCCCAGCCTTTAGTGCTTGGTGGCATTCATCTTGGTAGCTCCATTAATTCCCACCAACTCTCAAGAACCACACTGATGTCTTCAGCAAGTGGAGATTTTCTTCTCCTGTGTGCATGCATGTTTAGGATTAGCCTCTAAAAGCTTTTCCACTCCATTTGTTCTGATGCTTGACATAAGCACCTGTCACTGCCTCTGCACTTACACAGCCTTTCTCATTCAGAGGTCTTCAGGCAGCACAAGTATCAATACAAGAAAATGCCTAATGTGCCTTCTGAAATATTTATCATCCTCTCCTTGTGAAGGTGGAAAATACAGAACACAAAGGCTAAGGAACCTGCGTGACACACAGAGCTGGCAGCTCACTGTCCTGACTGGAACAGGTTGCCTGGAGAGGTGGTTGGGGTCCCATCCCTGGAGATCTTCAAGGTGAGGCTTGACAGGGCTCTGGGCAACCTGATCTAGTTGGGGATGTTTCTGCTGACTGCATGGGGGTTGGACTGGATGACGTTTGGAGGTTCCCTCCAACCCAGACCATTCTGTGATTCTATGATTCCCATCCTCATAACCACAAGGCTCTTTTCTCTTTGGGGCAAATCAGAAAGCAAGTCTCTAACTCCCAGAGGTATTCCCCAAAAGCTACCCCACAACACTCCTGAAATTTTTGTCTCAATGGATTTGGTACAGTATGAAATCCAACAGAACCATGATATGTCCAGGGGGATGCTTTGATTTACACAGAACGGTAGGGGCTGGAAGGGAGCTCAAAAGATCATTCAGTCCAACCCCCCCTGCCAGAGCAGGAGCACCCAGAGCAGGTCACACAGGAACACATCCAGGAGGGTTTGGATTATCTCTGGAGAGGGAGACTCCACATTCCCCCTAGGCAGTCTGCTTTCTGGAGGACAGAGAGGGAAGGCAATGGATGGGCAGCATGGACAGGGCAGAAAGCCACCACAGCACAGAACGTGGAAGCAAGCACCTGCTGGGCAACCCCTCTCCTATCACCTCTCTTTGAATCACAGAATGTTAGGGCTTGGAAGGGAGCTTGAAAGATCATCCAGTCCAAGCCCCCTGCCAGAGTAGCATCACCTAGGGCAGGTCACACAGGAGGGCATCCAGCTGGGTTTGGAATGTCGATGAACGCCAGCTGGAGCAGAGGGGATTCCAAGTGAACAGAAGGAAAAACTTTTTCATTGACAGTGATGCTGCACTGGAACAGGCTGCCCAGACAGAGTGTGGCGTCTCCTTCTCTGGAGATTTTCCAAACCCACCCTGATGCATTCCTGGGTGACCTATTCTAGGTGATGCTGCTCTGGCAGGGAGTTTGGGCTGGATGACCTCTGGACGTCATTGGAATGTGCTGCCCAGGGAGGTGGTGGAGTCACCATCCCTGGGGGTGTTTAAGAGCCTGGATGAGGCACTTGGTGCCATGGTTTGGTTGCTTAGAAGGTGCTGGGTGATAGGTTGGACTTGATGATCTCAAAGCTCTTTTCCAACCTGGTTAATTCTGTACTTTTTCTTAACATTTGAGAGCAACCTCAACACATTGGCACAGTTTCAGATGCTTTAAAGGTTCATAAACTTACTAGGAGATGCAAGGTTTTCTAATGAAACCTAAAAGATAATTTAGTAAAAGTCAACCCAGTCTGAGCTTTTCTTGATATGATTCCAATATTCTATAATTCTTCATGTGATCCTCCCATTCTATCTTCTTGATGTGATTCTATCATTGTCTTGATGTGATCCTCACGTTCTACCATTCTCTTGATGTGATTCTCATATTATAGAATTGTCAGGGTTGGAAGGGACCTTAAGGATCCAACCCCCCTGCCATGAGCAGGGACACCTCACATTACAGCAGGTTGCTCACAGCCACAGCCAGCCTGGCCTTAAAAACCTCCAGGGATGAGGCTTCCACCACCTCCCTGGGCAACCTCTTCCAGTGTCTCACCACCCTCAGGGGAAGAAATTCTTCCTAACATTTAATCTAAATCTACCCATTTCTAGTTTTGTTCCATTCCCCCCAGTCCTATCACTCCCTGACACCCTCAAAAGTGTCTCCCCAGCTTTCTTGTAGCCCCCTTCAGATACTGGAAGGCCACAATTAGGTCTCCTCGAAGCTTTCTCTTCTCCAGACTAAACAGCCCCAACTCCCTCAGTCTGTCCCCATAGGAGAGGTGCTCCAGCCCTCCAATCATTCTTGATAGGATCCTCATATTCTATCCTTTCCTTGATACAGTTCTAGAGCTTCCCAGAAGGTCTTGAAAACAGAGCTTTGGAGAGAAAATCATCTGCAATTATTCCACCTATGAAATGATAAAGATCTATTATAACAGTATCCATGGAGCTTAGACTTTTCTATCTGAAGGAGACAGTTTAGAGGGTTCTCCCCGCCTCTGGCTTACACAGCAAATGTAAGACATCCTTATAGATGATGAAAATCACATCCTGGCCTGCATCAAGAGAAGTGTGGTCAGCTGGTCAAGGGAGGTGATTCTCTCCCTCTAGTCCACTCTAGTGAGACCCCACCTGGAGCACTGTGTCCAGTTCTGGAGCCTCTATTACAGGAAGGATCTGGAGGTGCTGGAAGGTGTCCAGAGAAGGGCCACGAGGATGAGCAGAGGGCTGGAGCTGCTCTGCTATGAGGACAGACAGAGAGAGTTGGGGCTGATCAGTTTGGAGAAGAGAAGGCTCCGAGGAGACCTAATTGTAGCATTCCAGTATCTGAAGGGGGCTACAGGAAAGCTGGGGAGGGACTTTTGAGGGTGTCAGGGAGTGACAGGACTGGGGGGAATGGAGCAAAACTAGAAATGGTGAGATGCAGCTTGGATGTTAGGAAGAAGTTGTTTCCCATGAGGGTGGTGAGACACTGGCACAGGTTGCCCAGGGAGGTGGTAGAAGCCTCATCCCTGGAGGTTTTGCAGCCAGGTTGGATGTGGCTGTGAGCAACCTACTGTAGTGTGAGGTGTCCCTGGACACAGCAGGGGGATTGGAACTGGATGTTCCTTGAGGTCCTTTCCAAAACTAACAATTCTATGATCCTATGAAAACACAGAGCTGTTCAGCAAGTAGAGACACACAGAGACACAGATTTTCACCACTCACCTCTAAGTTATTTCTTGAGCAGTTACTGAAAGGCTCTCTTAAATAATTGCTACTCACATCTAGATGGGATGAGGATCACTGCTGGTGACACTAAGTATAGCTCTGCTCCTGCTGTCCACACCTTTTCCTGCCAGAAACTCAGCAGGAGCATCAATCTCACAACCCAACTTTCTACCACCTCCATGCCTGGGAGCCCAGGTGCCTACAAATAGGGTGGGGTCCATCAGGGCACTCAGGCAGTTAATGGCCTGAGCTGAGCTAAGGGGTGGGTGGATGCCTGCATAAACAGCTGCGAGTAATAGCCTTTGAGTAGCTGGTTCCTGGGCAGCAATACAAATTAGCATCCACGTAGGGACGAGGGAGGTTTCCCAGCCTTGGAAGTGGTTTGTGTGATGCCAGCAGCAGCCCTCCTGCCGCAGGTGAGGAACCACAGCTGATGTCAGTCGGCACCGAAATAGATGCAAGGCAGTGTTACCTTCGTGCTCTACAGAACAAGACCTGCACGAGTGAATTACTTAGCAGTGAGTCACGTCCTCTGAATATTCTTGCCCTATTTAGGAAAGCACAAATGAAATAGCTGTTAGGAGATTTTTATTTCCCCTCTCTCATCATCCTGTACATCAAACAGTTTGGGCAAGAGGCTGCTACCTAAGCTATGAATCAGTTTGCACTTTATTGCCTCTTCTTTTCCTTCTTATTGCTTCCCATATTTTGAGATGGTAAAAGAATGTGCTACAATGCTAAGCACTGAAATTACAGCAAGAATTGGTTTTGTCTTCTGAACGTTGAAGGAAGTTCTGTAGTTAAGGTACACAGAACAACTTGCAGTTTGCCTTCACAGAATCACACACAGTCACAGAAGGGTAGGGGTGGGTAGGGACCTCCAAAGATCATCCAGTCCAACCTCCCCTGCCAGAGCAGGAGCAGAATGACAGAATTAACCAGGTTGGAAAAGATCTTTGAGATCATCAAGTCCAACCTATCACCCAACACCATCTAATCAACTAAACCATGGCACTCAGTGCCTCAACCACTCTTGTTTTAAACACCTCCAGTGATGGGGACTCCACCACCTCCCCTGGCAGCCCTTTCCAATGCTAGTCTCTCTTTCTGGGAAGAATTTCTTCCTACCATCCAGCCTAAACCTCCCTTGCTGCAGCTTGAGACTGTGTCCTCTTGTTCTGTCACTGGTTGCCTGCACCTAGAGCAGGTCATGCAGGAAGGCATCCAAACATTTTGAATGCCTCCAGAGAAGGAGACTCTACAACCTATCTGGGCAGCCTGCTCCAGGGCAACCTCACAGGGAAAGTTTTTCCTTATGTTGCCATAGCACTTCCTCTGCTCCAGCTGGCATCTAGTGTCCCTTTTCCTGTCCTTGGACATCCCTGAGCAGAGCCTGGCTCCATCCTCCCCACACTGCCCTGCACATCTTTATCCCCAGCAATGAGGTCAGCCCTCAGCCCCACCTCCCTCAGCCTGTCCTCAGCAGGGAGATGCTCCACTGCCTTCAGCATCTTTGTGGCTCTGTGCTGGATATTTTCAAGCAGTTCCCTGAGGTCCTTCTTGACCTGAAGGGCCCAGAACTGAGGGATTTGGTAAAGCTGAGGGCCAGAACACAGCAATCTGGCTGAAGTTGCTGTCAGCTTTAGTCTGCCATGGTCTTTTTTCGGTGCACTTTGCCATTTTTGTGTTTTCATGTAAAGAAATAAGTGGAGGCAGTGCCCTTGGGACAAAATCAGAATAGGTGCACAGCAAGGGGCCAGATTTCTCTCAACTCTTTCAATTCAGTTCCCTTCCTGTGCTTCCTGCTTAGGAGTTTAACTTCTTAGAACACATCCAGACACGGCTCCACAGGGCTGACTGCAGCTGGCATGGAGCATGCTGCTGTGCTTGCTTTGCTCAGAAGTAGGAGCAATAACTTGTTTTAATGGCAACTTTGGGTGTGGAGAGTTGGGAAGGCTAGGGATAATCAAGTGGTGAAGTTAACAGGCATAAGTTCAAGCATGTTAAACTCCCCTGGACATGTGTTTTCACTCAGAATGAAAGAGGCTGGAGTTTGCAGCAATTTAAACAGAATTAAAGCTACAGAGGGAAAAGCCAGCTTATTCCTGCGTAAGAGCACCCATATGGCATTTATCAACCTGCAGTGTAGGCATACTGACATTCCACTTTGATTTGATTAACTTTCCTTGCATGCCTTCAGAATAAGCATGATTTGTGATTTGTTTTTATTATTATTGGTTTTTTCCAGTTAGTTTGGGGGGAGCCTAAAGTTTAACTACTGAGATGGAATCCACAGTTAACTGGAACTGCACTAAAATGGCTGTAATAGTCACTTAATAAATGCTCAAAAACAATCACAGGACATTAGAAGTTGGAAGGGACCTCCAGAGATCATCCAGTCCAACCCCCCTGCCAAAGCAGGGGCACCCAAGGTACTCCACACAGGAATGCATCCAGGTGGGTTTGGGAAGTCTCCAGAGAAGGAGACTCCACAACCTCTCTGGGCAGCCTGCTCCAGACCTCTGTCACCCTCACTGTAAAGAAGTTTCTCCTCATGTTGAGCTGAAACCTTCTCTGTTCAAGTTTGTATCCATTGTTCCTTGGCTTATCACTGTGCACCACTGAAAAGAGCTTGGCCCCCTCCACTTGACACCCACCCCTCAGATATTGATAGACAGTGATCAGATCCCTCTCAGCCTTCTCTTCTCCAGACTAAACAGCCCCAGGGCTCTCAGTCTCTCTTCACAGGGGAGATGCTCAAGTCCCCTAAGCATCCTCCTGGCTCTCTGTTGGACTCTCTCCAGCAGGTCTCTGTCTCTCTCAAACTGGGGAGCCCAAAACTAGACACAGAATTCCAGATGCCTTCTTGTGCCTGTGTGTTTATGTAGATCTGAGTATGGGAGGGATCTCTACACAGATAAATTTTCCACTGATTTGCTTTCATCCTAATTACTCAAAGAGCATGAGGCCATTAGTGTTCTACTTAAGTGCAGAGTGTTTCAGTCCATGCTTAATCTGTGTGCCCATCTATGTTTATAAGTGTGTTGTGTTTGTGTATGGGCACACTGGCATCACCCCTTCTGCCTGGCTGCTGCCTGAACCTGGGGAGCTGTGGCAGCCTCTCCTCCCTCAATCTGACACTTGCAGCAGCTCCTAACATTTCTCATTGCCTTCCCCTTGCACACAAACACAGCCCTGAGATTTCTTCCTCAATTTACTACTGCAAAAACCTTTCCTCTGATGGGAGAGCAGGAGCTGGGAGCTGTATTCTCCTCCAATGCTGATGGAGTTGGTGTGGAGTTGATGTGCTGTCAAAGTAGTTGGCATCCTTCCCCCACCAGGGACCAGACCTGTCACCCCTGAGGTTTTCCATCTGTCATGGAAGCAGCGGTCCTGAAGTTGTTCCTGAGCTCAGCTACCCTGGGATGCAGCAAGAAAAGTCTGGCCAGCACGGCTAGGGAGGTTCTTCTTCCCCTCTACTCTGCCCTGCTGAGACCACACCTGCAATACTGTGTCCAGTCTGGGGCTCCCCAGGTCAAGAGAGACAGAGACCTGCTGGAGAGAGTCCAACAGGGAGCCAGGAGGATGCTTAGGGGACTTGAGCATCTCCCCTGTGAAGAGAGACTGAGAGCCCTGGGGCTGTTTAGTCTGGAGAAGACTGAGAGGGGATCTGATCAATGTCTGTCAGTATCTGAGGGGTGGGTGTCAAGTGGAGGGGGCCAAGCTCTTTTCAGTGGGGCACAGTAATAAGCCAAGGAACAATGAATACAAACTTGAACAGTGAAGATTTCAGCTCAACGTGAGGAGAAACTTCTCGGCAGCGAGGGTGCCAGAGCCCTGGAACAGGCTGCCCAGAGAGGTTGTGGAGTCTCCTTCTCTGGAGCCTTTCCAAACTCACCTGGATGCATACCTTGGGTGTTCCTGCTTTGGCAGGGGGGGTTGGACTGGAGGATCTCTGGAGGTCCCTTCCAACTTCTAATGTACTGTGAGACCCTGAAACTCCATCAAGTGAGCTTCCTAAACAGAGATGATGATGTTTGCCCACTGTCTTAAGCTTACTGCTGCATTGAAAGCTGGTTTTACAGCATTTAGCTTAGTGATGGGAATCATCCTGTGGCTGATGCAATGATGTCACACAGACTTCAGAGTAAATTTGGCAGAAAAAAATGAATGAGTGTTAAAACCAAAGATGGTAATAAGATGTAACCAGAATGACCATTTGCAAAGGTTTCAGTCTCTTGGTGCCATGGTTTAGTTGATTAGATGGTGTTGGATGATAGGTTGGACTTGATGATCTCAGAGGTCTCTTCCAACCTGGTTAATTCTATTCTATCCTATTCTATCCTATTCTATCCTATTCCATTCTATTCCATTCTACTCTACTCTACTCTTCCAAGCTTTTCATGCCACAGCTAATTAGATGTGGCTTTGTTTTGTTTTCTTTTTAATTATGGAAAGATTAATATTAATTTAACAACTAAGAAGCAGTTTAAAAACATCAATGGAAACTAAAAGCATTGTTAAAAATCTGACTGATGGTAGGGGATCTGTTTTCCCTGCTGGTCACAGGGACCTGTTTGCCCCAGGAACCTTCACACGTGGGAGGGCTTTGTAATATTGATATTATTGCAGCTCTAACATATCATTCACCTTATAGAATCAGAGAATGGGTTGGGTTGGAAGGGACCTCCAAAGGTCATACAATTCAACCCCCACTGCAGTCAGCAGGGGCATCCTCAACTAGATCAAGTTGCCCAGAGCCTTGTCTAGCCTGACCTTGAATATCTCCAGGGAAGAGGTCTCAACCACCTCCCTGGGCAACCTGTTCCAGTGTTCCACCACCCTCATAGTAAAGAACTTGTTCCTAACATCCACTCTAAATCTGCCCTTCTCTAGTTTGAAGCCATTGCCCCTCACCCTGTCCCTGCAGGCCTTTGTTAACAGTCTCTTTCCACCCTTCTAGTAGCCTTCTTCAGGTACTGGAAGGCTTCTCTTAAGTCTCCCTGGAGCCTTCTCTTCCCCAGGCTGCACAGCCCCAGCTCCCTCAGCCTTCCTGGCAGCAGTTTCTAGCTGGTATATTGAGCTGCCCAGCCTGATAATTAGGCTGGACATTCTGAGGAGAGCATTTTAATACCTTCTTCAAGGGTTTTTTAACACATGCTCCTTGAATATTCCATCTTAGATGTTCAGGCATGCAGCTGAATTTTTGAAAGGGAATAAGGAATGGATTCATGAATTCATTAATAAATTCTCATTTTTGGTTACCTGCTCTGCAGTCTCCAGGCCACTGTATCATAGAACTGTCAGGGCTGGAAGGGACCTCAAGGATCAGCCCCACTGCCATGGGAAGGGATCCCTCACACTACAGCAGGTTGCTCACAGCCAAACCAGCCTGGCCTTAAAACCCTCCATGGGTGTGGCTTCCACCACGCCCCTGGGCAACCTGCCCCTCTTTGGGGTGCACCACAAGCCTGAAGCAATGAGGGGGAAGTGGGAGGAGTATATTGGGATGAAAAATTTATAGAATCATAGAATTGTCAGGGTTACAAGGGACCTCAAGGATCATCCAGTTCCAACTACTCTGCCACAGGCAGGGACACCTCACATTAGATCAAGTTGCCCAGAGCCACATCCAGCCTGGCCTCCAGAATGGAGCTCTGCAAATAAATAGAATCATAAAACATGAAGCCTTGAAAATCATCTAGTTCCAACCCCCTTCCACATTTACCTTACTGCCAAACTGTATTGATGCTTCTGCAGTCTCAGTGTTTTTCTTCTCTCTTAGACTTTGTATCAAGCTTCCTGTCATTGACTGGATGTTAGGAAGAAGTGGGTAGATTCAGCTTGGATGTTAGGAAGAAGTTGTTCCCCAGGAGGGTGGTGAGAGACTGGCACAGGTTGCCCAGGGAGCTGGTGGAAGCCTCATCTCTGGAGGTTTTGAAGGCCAGGCTGGATGTGGCTGTGAGCAACCTGCTGTAGTGTGAGGTGTCCCTGCCCATGGTAGGAGGGTTGGAACTGGCTGATCCTTGAGGTCCCTTCCAACCCTGACAATTCTGTGATTCTGTGATTTCTTTGTTTTGGTTTCTATAAACTCAGTCACTTTGAACAGATCAATCTGAGCAAGGCCTTGGTATTACTTTTGACATATTATTGGTGCTTTTCTTCCAAGCAAAACAATTCCCTGCTCTCTGTGAGATAAATAAAACCATAAACAAACCTGCTTTACTAAAGATGCTGGCATTTGGCACAGCCTTTGCCTTAAAAAACCCCCACTCATATTTCATGATTGATTCTTGCTAAAATAGGATCCTGCTTCTTTATCCCACATTAAACATCGTGACCTTTATAGTCCCACTTTACATGTCTCAGGCTTGCTATAAAAGACTCCAAGGTATGCTAATGAACCTTTCCACTCATGGCAATGAGATCTTCAAAACCAGTCTGTAGCTGTCCTTCCCCAGATGCCCCAAAGAAGCTAAAGGGAATTTACTGTTGGCAAATTTGGGGCTAATTCAATGCAGCATTAGGGGTTGGAAGGAACCTCTGGAGATTGAGTCCAACCCCCCTGCCAGAGCAGGACCAGAGAATCCAGCACAGGTCACACAGGAACACATCCAGATGGGGCTAGAAAGTCTCCAAAGAAGGAGACTCCACAACCTCTCTGGGTAGCCTGTTCCAGTGCTCTGTGACCCTCACAGTGAAGAAGTTCCTCCTGATGTTGAGGTGGAACCTCCTGTGCTGCAGTTTCTATCCATTGCCCCTTGTCCTTTCCCAGGGTTCAGCTGAGCAGAGCCTGTCCCCTCCCTCTTGACCCCCAGCCCTCAGATATTGACAGACATTGATCAGATCCCTTCTCAGTCTTCTCCTCTCCAGAATATACAGCCCCAGGGCTCTCACTCTCTCCTCATCAGGCAGTGCTCCAGTCCCTTCAGCATCTTTGTAGCCCTGCCTTGGACTCTCTCCAGCAGATCCCTGTCCCTCTTGAACTGGGGAGCCCAGAACTGGATGCAATATTCCATTGTGACCAGGGGGCAGGGAACATTTTCCTGTAAGAAGCTGCACTACCAGAGTTAATTACATAAAAATTAACATGTCTTCTCCCTTGCCTTACCCATTCCCTCCACAAATGAGCTGACAATAGGATGCCTCCTGCAGAACCATTTCCATAGTGCCAGACTCAGCCTTTCCCCTCTCAAAACCATTGCAGCAGCTGAAAACTAATGATTATAGGGGTTGGCTTCTCTCACTCACCTTCTGGGGTTTGAACTTAGAACAGAATAGAGTAGAGTAGAGTAGAGTAGAGTAGAGTAGAGTAGAGTAGAGTAGACCAGACCAGGTTGGAAAAGACCTTTGAGATCATTGAGTCCAACCTCTCACCCAACACCATCTAATCAACTAAACCATGGCACCAAGCACCCCATCCAGTCTCTTCCTAAACACCTCCAGGGATGGTGACTCCACCACCTCCCTGGGCAGCACATTCCAATGGCCAATCTCTTTTTCTGGGAAGAATTTCTTCCTAACTTTGAGCTTCTCTTAGCCTGATGTGGTCCCTTGGAGGGTTTTGCAATACTAAGATTATTGCAGCTCTAACATATCATATACCTTATAGAATCAGAGAATGAGTTGGCTTGGAAGGCACCTCCAAACATCATCAGGTCCAACCCCCCTGCAGTCAGCAGGGACATCCTCCAGTAGGTCAGATTGCTCAGAGCCTTGACCAGCCTCACCTTGAATATCTGCAAGGACGGAGCTTCAGCTACCTCCCTGGGCAACCTGTTGCAGTGCTCCACCCTCACGATTAAGAAATTGTTCCTCACATCCAATCTAAATCTGCTCCCATTTCAAACCATTGCCCCTCGTCCTGTCCCTGCAGGCCTTTGCAAACAGTCCCTCTGCAGTCTTCTTGTAGCCCCCTTCAGGTACTGGAAGGCTGCTCTTAGGTCTGCCAGGAGCCTTCTCTTCTCCAGGCTGAACACCCCCAGCTCTCTCAGCCTGTCCTTGTAGCAGAGGTGTTCCAGCCCTCTGATCATTTTCCTGTGCCTCCTCTGGACCTGCTCCATCAGGTCCATGTCCTTCCTGTGTTGAGCACTTCCCCAGAGCCTCCCAATGTAATTTGCATTGGTATCTTTCCTGGGAGGAGATTAATAGAAGAAACAGAAACCTGCAGAGCAAACCATAGACTGCTGCTGCAGACACTACTCCCTCAAGGGTAAGCATACCTCCAGGTATGCTTCCATTAAGGGGACAAAAGGAGCTCATTTAGGGTAGTCTCACCCATTATGGGCCCTTCTGCACTGAGGATGGTGTTGCTAATGGGTGACAGTGTGTGGTAGTTCCATTTGCTTCCAACTGAGTTAGTCTGGCAAAGTTAATATCGGGGGGTGGGAGGGGTGGGGTGGGCTGGGGTGGAATTTCAACCATGGATCTGAGCTGCATTCCCTGCTGCTTGCCGTGCCCCCTCCAGATTCAGGGGCTGCCACCCAGCTGTGGCTACAGTCCACCGAAATCATAGAATCACAGAATCAATAAGGTTGGAAAAGACCTCAGAGATCATCAAGTCCAACTCATTACCTAAGATCTAACACCTCCTGACAACTAAACCATGGCTCCAAGTGCCACATCCAATCCCTTTTTGAACACCTCCAGGGATGACGACTCCACCACCTCCCTGGGCAGCACATTCCAATGGCCAATTACTCTTTCTGGGAAGAACTTTCTCCTCACCTCCAGCCTAAACCTCCCCTGGTGCAGCTTGAGACTGTGTCCTCTTGTTCTGGTGCTGGGTGCCTGGGAGAAGAGACCAAGCCCCGCCTGGCTACAACCTCAGGTCTCCCCTGAGCTTCCTCTTCTGCAGGCTAAGCAACCCCAGCTCCCTCAGCCTCTCCTCACAGGGCTGTGCTCCAGACCCCTCCCCAGCCTTGTTGCCCTTCTCTGGACACGTTCAAGTGTCTCAATGTCCTCCTTAAATTGAGGGGCCCAGAATCCAATAAAAAAGAGGTTTTTTTGGCCCTGAGGAAGGCAGTACTGAAAGACCTGTTCTCAGCAGCAGCTGGATTTCACCCCAAGCTCCACATTTCTGCCTTTCCAAGTTGTTTTGCTTGGACTTGTATTAAACTCTTCTCTCACGGACAGATTCCATTTGTGAGGTGTCCTATTCTCACCAGTTAAATGCAGAAGGAAGTTCAGGATTAGCTGTGATGTAGAGTTATGGATTGTTTGCTACTGTTCAGCACATGCCTGTCAAGATATTTTCACCCTCTCAAAATGAATTCTCTGTTGTCATATCACAGAGGGCTTTCATTGCTAGGTAACATACAACACACCTGTGTTCTCTTATCTCCTCTCACTGCTTCCTGCTCCTAACTTGAATTTCATTCCCAAAGTGCAGCCACACTGTCTGTCAGCTTCAAATAACAATTTTCTCTCCTTCCTAGCTGACTCAATTTGCACAATTTAGTCTTGGTTAACCTCTTGCCTTCAGCATCTGAAGGACCTGGATGTGCAACACCTGGCACAAATTCTTGCATGGAAGCGGAGGACAGAGAGTGGTAGCAACTCTCTTGGCATAGGAATAAGCAGAGGTTACTGCCTTGATCTGGAAAGAGACTTCAATCTACACTTATAAATGACAAGAAATAGTCTTACCTCTAATTCCTAGCATGTGCATAGCTCTGCTGCTGGATTGCTGCCACAGGATGCTTTGATGCTTATTCAGAGCATGAGACACTGGTCACAGAATCACAGAATGGTCTGGGTTGGAAGGGACTTCCAAAGGTCATCCAGTCCAAACCCTCCTGCAGTCAGCAGGGACATCCTCCACTAGATCAGGTTGCTCAGAGCCTTGTCCAGCCTGACCTTGAATATGTCCAGGCATGGGGCCTCAACTACCTCCCTGGGCAACCTGTTCCAGTGTTCCATCATGCTCATGGTGCAGAACTTGTTCCTAACATCCAATCTCAGTCTGCTCTTCTCTAATTTCAAACCACTGCCTCTCATCCTGTCACTGCAGTCTTTGCAAACAGTCTCTCTATACTTCTTGTAGCTCCCTTCAGGTACTGGAAGGCTGCTCCTAGGTCTCCCCAGAGCCTTCTCCTCGCCAGGCTGAACACCCCCAGCTCCCTCAGCCTGTCCTCATAGCAGCGGTGCTCCAACCCCCTGATCATTTCTGTGGTCTTCCTCTGGACCCTCTCCAGATCCATGTCCTTCCTGTGCTGAGGGCTCCAGACCTGGACACAGTATTCCAGGTGAGGTCTCACCAGAGCAAAGTGGCAAGAATGGGAGGGGAAAAAATGGGGGTGGGGAAGGCAACAATAAAAACCCAATAGATGGGCAACAACTCTCCATAGCTGGCCTCATCTGGCCTCTCTGAACTCCTAGCTAGTTTGCTTCCCATCTGCCATATGATAACAACTTTGACCTCCATCAGGTCCACATCCTTCCTGTGTTGAGAGCTCCAGAGCTGGATGCAGTACTCCAGGTGAGGTCTCACCAGAGCTGAGTGAAGTGGTAGAATCACCTCACTTGATCTCCTTCACCTCAGAGCATTTTTGCTTTGTGCAAGCCAAGAGGTAGTTCAGAAGCTACAGGGTGTGTTTGCAATTTGTTCCCCTGCCACTGGGTGTTCTGCAGAAGGAATGCATCCTCCCAAACATCACACACACAATAGTTTCCACTTCTTAAACATCCATCAGGATGCTGTATCATAAGACAAAATAATACAGATCTCACAGCATGTCAGGGGTTGGAAGGGACCCAAAGAGATCATTGAGTCCAAGATCCCTGCCAGAGCAGGACCATGGAATCCAGCACAGGTCACACAGGAACACATCCAGATGGGGCTTGAAAGTCTCCAGAGAAGGAGACTCCACAACCCATCTGGGGAGCCTGTGCCAGTCCTCTGGGACCTTCACAGTGAAGAAGTTCCTCCTCTTGTTGAGGTGGAACCTCCTGTGCTGGAGTTTACATCCATTGCCACTTGTCCCATCCCAGGGTGCAACTGAGCACAGCCTGTCCCCTCCCTCTTGACCCCCACACTTCAGATACTTATTGATTAAATCCCCTCTCAGTCTCCTCCTCTGCAGACTAACCACCCCCAGGTCTCTCAGCCTCTCCTCACCAGGCAGTGCTCCAGAAGCAGCACTTTTAAGGAAGTTTCAGGTACCAGGATTGTTTCAATGTGGCCACTCTTTTTCTGCACCCCTAAAACCAGGCAAACAAAAAGGATAAAGAGTAGCTTTTAATCTACCTGCCCTGAAACTACAGTTGGACAATCAGCATTCTCAGCTCAGGAGGATGTGAAAACCCAAACCCCTTTAATAAACATTTTTTTCACTCTTTGCTCCAGCAGCAAGCCAACCTCTGCAGTCTGGGCCTTTTACAAGCTCGTACAGAACGTTCTCTGCACCCACTCATTAAAGGGAAAATAAATCACTCCATGAAATAGTGGAAAATAATTTTGCAGAGGAATATGCAGGCATTGCTTTGAAGTGGAAAGGAGCAGCTGGGATGGCCAGACAGAATTCCATTTGCTTGATCAAAGACTGAAGAGCAAGGTACAGGGTAACCTGAAGGTGAGAGCATTCAAAAGCAGTGGGAGATGATCAGTGGTGATTTGCAGAAGATCATAGACTCACAGACTTGTCAGGGTTGGAAGGGACCTCAAGGAGCAGCCAGTTCCAACCTCCCTGCTGTGGCCAGGGACACCTCACACTGCAGCAGGTTGCTCACAGTCACATCTGTAAAAACCTGCAAAAACCACCAGGGATGAGGCTGCCACCACCTCCCTGGGCAACCTCTGCCAGTGCCTCACCACCCTCATGGGGAACAACTTCTTCCTAACATCCAATCTGAAGCCACCCTCTTCTAGTTTTGCTCCATTCCCCCCAGTCCTATCACTCCCTGACACCCTCAAAAATCCCTCCCCAGCTTTTCTGTAGCCCCCTTCAGGTACTGGAAGGCCACAATAAGGTTTCCTTAGAGCCTTCTCCTCTCCAGACTGAACAACCCCAACTCCCTCAGTCTGCCCTCAGAGGGGAGCAGCTCCAGCCCTCTAGCCATCCTGTGGCACTTCTCTGGACACCTTCCAGCACCAGATTACCAGGATATGGTTTTTTTCCCAGCAGTTGTGTTTGCTAGCCTGGACACAAGGAGCATTTCTGATTCTTCAGATGTACATGTGCAAGTGTTGTGCAATTGTGTCTGTCCCAGCTCTGCTCAGGGAATCTCAGGAGGAGAAACATCCTCTTATTAGGCTGTTCTTTTGAAAACAGCACAGGAAACAAAAGTACAACAGAAGTGGTGCAGGCAGTAATATAACCCTACAGGGTCCCATTAACTGCTTGGGCAATCCAAGCACAGCTACAGGCTGGGTGAGGTGTGGCTCAAGAGCAGTCTGGAGGAGAAGGGCTTGGGATTTGATGATAAACTCCTCAGGAGCCAGCAATGATCACTGGCAGCCCAGCAAGCAGCTGAGTGCTGAGCTGCATCCGAAGCAGGGAGAGCAGCAGCACAGGGAGGGGATTCTGCCCCCCTGCTCTGCTCTGGTGAGACCCCATCAGTTCTGGTGCCCCCAGCATAAAGGGGACATGGAGCTGCTGGAGCAGGTCCAGAGGAGGCCACAAAGATGATCAGAGGGCTGCAGAACCTCCCATATGGCGACAGGCTGAGAGAGTTGTAGCTGTTCATCCTGGAGAAAAGAAGGCTTTGGGAAAACCTTAGGGCAGCGTTCCAGTGGAGAAATGAAGGCACTGGGGAGACCTTAGGGCAGCCTTTCAGTAGTTGAAGAGGGCTACAAGAAAGCCAGGAAGGGACTTTTTTCAAAGGGCTTGTAGTGATAGGATGAGAGTGAATGGTTTGAGACTGGAGCAGGGTAGATGCAGGCTGGACATCAGGAAGAAATACTGGAGCAGGCTGCCCGGGGATGTGGTTGAGGTCCCATCCCCAGAGATGCTCAAGATCAGAGTCCGTGCGTCAGACCCTGGGCAGGCTGACACCTCTTTGAGGTACTACTGCTCCCCAGCTGCTGGCTGCTCCTGATCATTCCTTACTCTGAAAGACTATTGCAAACCATTCACATTTCCAAGGAAATGCCAATCTGTGCAGGCCTGTTGATAATGTATTGTTAAATGCTCATACAGCATAAAAAAGGGGTTAAAAAGGAAGGTCTCTGCTTCATTGTTACCCTGAGCCACACAGGCTCTGTTTGTTACTGCTTCTAGCACACCTGCAAAGCTCTGAGGAAAACATCATGATTAGCCAGGTTTGAAAAGAGCCTCAGGATCACCGAGTCCAACCATTAACCCTACTCTACAAGGGTTACCCCTAAACCAGAGCCCCAAGCACCACATCCAAACCACCTTCAAACATCCAGGCTTGGGGATTCCACCACCTCCCTGGGCAGCCTCTGCCAATCCCTGATCACTCGTCCAGAGAAAAAATGTTTCCTACTGTCCAGTCTAAACCTAACATGCTGTAGCTTGAGGCCATTCCCTCTTGTTCTATCACTAATTACCTGGGAGAAGAGACCATCACCAGCCTCTCCACAAGGTCCTTTTAGGTAGCTGTACACAGCAATGAGGTCTCCCCTCAGCCTCCTCTTCTCCAAACTATCCATCCCCAGCTCCTTCAGTTGCTCTTCATCAGATTTATTCCCCAGGCCCTTCCCCAGCTTCCTTGCTCCTCTGCCCTGGCTCCAGCACCTCCACATCTCTCTTGTATTGAGGTGCCCAAAACTGGACACAATCCTCAAGGTGTGGCCTCCCCAGAGCTGAGTCCCAGGGCACAATCCCCTCCCTGCTCCTGCTGGACACAGCATTGCTGATCCCAGCCAGGATGCCTTTGGCTTTCTTGGCCCCCTGGGCACACTGCTGGCTCTTCAGTTGTTTCCCACAGAGAGTGTGGGTGCTGAGGTTGAAAAAATTTGCAGAGCTGCTTTCTCAAGCCTCTTTTTTGCTGGTAATATCAACAAGCATTTGGCCATGGCATTTACCTCCTCCACGCTGGCACAGAGTAACTTGCTGAAGCCAAAGCCAAGCCACAGGCTGACTCCAGCTGGAGCCTTGGCTGGCCACTCTCCCTGTGCCATGGCTGCTGTGAGCTCCCCAACCTGGCTCTAGGCTCAGCTGGTGTCCAGCACCAGTAACATGCATTGGCTTCAGTTTTCAAGCCACTTAATGTCAAAATTTGTGATAGCAGCTGTGCCCATGGCTGCCATCATGGTGGGGGAAGAGAGGACCAGATAGGGAGTGGGAGAAGAGCCCCAGCATTATGGAAGAGCATTTGCTGCTGGAGCAAAGGCTCAGGTCTGGGAGCTGAGCCCAGTTTTAGGAAGCTGTGCTCCAGGGAAAGCCTCTGCTCCACTTGCTGTGCTAAAAAATCAAATGCCCCATTTAAGTGCTCAGCTCCTTTCCCTTCTCCCAGGATGAAACAGAGCAAAATCACCAGTCAAAGTAGGCTTCTTAGGCAGAGATCTGGCTTAATAAGAGACATGAGACTCCCTAAAGACCACCAGGGAGCTTGCTGCTGCTGCTATTGATTCTGCATGAAGCACTTTTATGTGTTATGGTGGTAAGTGACAGAAGAAAGCTGTGAGAGCGGAGAAATTCATAGCTGCCTTTAAAGGGCAGTAAAGTGAAAAGGAGTGATTTACAGACATTTGAATGAAGGCAAGCTAAAGAGAATCACATTTTACAGAATCACAGAAACCTTCAGGTTGGAAAAGAGCCTCAGGATCACCAAGTCCAACCATTAACCCTACTCCACAAGGGACACCCCTAAACCATATCCACAAGCAGCACATCCTTTAGACACATCCAGGGACTCCACCACCTGCCTGGGCAGCCTGTGCCAATGCCTGACCACTCTTGCAGAGACAAAATTCTTTCTACTGTCCAGTCTAACCCTACCCAGTCACAGCTTGAGGCCATTCCCTCTTCTTCTATCACTAATTGCCTGTGAGAAGAGACCAGCACCAGCCTCTCCACAAGGTCCTTTCAGGTAGCTGTAGACAGCAATGAGGTCTCCCCTCAGCCTCCTCTTCTCCAAACTAACCATCCCCAGCTCCTTCAGTTGCTCTTCATCAGATTTATTCCCTAGGCCCTTCCCAGCTTCCTTGCCCTCCTCTGCCCTGGCTCCAGCACCTCCACATCTCTCTTGTATTGAGGTGCCCTAAACTGGACACAATACTCAAGGTGTGGCCTCACCAGAGCTGAGTCCCAGGGGACAATCCCCTCCCTGCTCCTGCTGACACAGCATTGCTGATCCCAGCCAGGATGCCTTTGGCCTTCTTGGCCCCCTGGGCACACTGCTGGCTCCTTTTCAGCTACTTGTCCATTAACATCCCCAGGTCCCTTTCTGTCAGCAGCTTTCCAGCCACACTTCCCCAATCCTGACAGAATTCATGCAGAGGTCATACCTGACAGAGACATGGTTTGTTTTCAATAGGCACAAGCATTCCATGTGCGTCCAGCAGCATCTTGAGGGATAACCCACTCAGATCCACTCCACTCTCCTCCCACCAGCATATTAAGGAACAGCTGATAATAATGTCACCTGTGGCATTTTATGCCAACAGTTCAGTGAATGTGTTGAGAAACCCACATGCTTTCCTAGGACATTGCTAAGCTATCAGTTTGCTGGGCTGGGAGGACATGGACCTGATGGAAAGGGTCCAGAGGAGGGCCACGAAAATGATCAGGGGGTTGGAGCAGCTCTGCTATGAGGACAGGCTGAGGGAGCTGTGGTGTTCAGCCTGGAGAAGAGAAGGCTCCAGGGAGACCTAAGAGTAGCTTTCGAGTACCTGAAGAGGGCAACAGGAAGGATAGACAGAGAATGTTTGCAAAGGCCTGCAGTGACAGGTGAGGGGAAATGGTTTGAAATGAGAGAAGAGCAGATTGAGATTGGATATCAGGAAGAAGTTCTTTACCACGAGGGTGGTGGAACACTCAAACAGGCTGGCCAGGGAGGTGGTGGAAGCCTCATGCCTGGAGGTTTTTAAGGCCAGGCTGGATGTGGCTGTGAGCAACCTGATCTAGTTGGGGATGTCCCTGCTGACTGTGGGGAGGTTGGACTGGATGACCTTTGGGGGTCTCTTCCAGCCTGGACCATTCTATGATTCTATGAAATGGAAACCAGCCCTGTGAGGAGCAGCTCAGAGTGACAGTAGGTTGCTCTGCTGTCTCCATCACTGACACAGCGCCATGTAGCTGAGGTCTGGAACTGTTCCCAGAGCCAACACCTAGCTTAATATTCAGCATTTCCCTTCACTTCACCTCTCTTGTTTCACCTGGCTGTTTACTTCCCAGTTGACCCAGCTGACATCCCTGCCAATGTCAGACAGCTCTCCTTGGAAGGAGAAGACAAAGGAGAGGGGAAAAAAAAGGAAAGAAAATAGAAGGGGGCGGGGGGGGAAGCTGAAGTTGAAGCAGGGTTTAGTGTACCAAGCATTGCCAAAATAAATCCTACACTCAGCAATAGCTTTATCCCATACTTCAAGGCCACATTTCCCTGTGCCAGGACAAGTATTTTAGCATTCCCTTTTAAAAATTGCCTTTCTGCCTAAAAGGAATTTAGAGTGGGATCACCTGACTGAAAATGCATTGTCAGGCAATAGGGATGCAATATAGAATCACTGAATTGTGAGGGTTGGAAGGGAACTCAAGGATCAGACAGTTCCAACCCCCCTGCCATGGACAGTCACCTCCCTGGGCAACCACCTGGTTCTTGTAGCCCCCTTCAGATACTGGAAGGCCACAATAAGATCTCTTTGGAGCCTTCTCTTCTCCAGACTGAAAATCCCCAACTCTCTCAGTCTGTCTCCATAGGAGAGGAGCTCCAGCCTTCAGGTTGTGTCATAGAATTGTTAGGATTGGAAGGGACCTCAAGGATCATCCAGTTCCAACCCCCCTGCCATGGCCAGGGACACCTCACACTGCAGCAGGTTGCTCACAGCCACATCCAGCCTGGCCTTAAAAATAGGTTAATATTCCTATTGCAGCTTAATTAGCATTGCTTAGGTATATATTGGAGTGAGCTGATTTCCATGACTTGATGGAGGGAATTAATGGCAGGAATTATACCTAATTGTCAGCTCATGGTTCTGAATATGAAGACTCAAAAAGCAAAGATGTGGGAGAGGCAACATTCTGGCAATTTCAATGAGCAGAGTGGTGCCTCTTGAGCTGCAGTTTCACACATTGCACTGAAAGGATTTGTGTGGGTACACTCCAGCTCTACAAGCATGCCCAAGGAGCAGGAATCAATTTCTCCTGGAAGTAGCCTAAGCTGTCACAGCACTGCTTCTTTTTAAACTGTACTTCAAAGAGGGAGCATTTCACCAACCCTGCGGCAGACAGGAAATGCAGATTCACAAAAGCCTGATTAAAACCCAAGTACCAAGGGTCACTCGCTGAGAGCTTGCTTCATGTCACTGGATGGATACTTAGAGAGAGCCAATGGCTTTGGTTCTGTTAGTTACTCCTTGTGCCACAGGATAACTTCCCTTCCCTTCCCTTCCCTTCCCTTCCCTTCCCTTCCCTTCCCTTCCCTTCCCTTCCTTCCCTTCCCTTCCCTTCCCTTCCCCTTCCCCTTCCCCTTCCCCTTCCCCTTCCCCTTCCCCTTCCCCTTCCCCCTTCCCCTTCCCCTTCCCCTTCCCCTTCCCCTCCCCAGAAAGACCAGGGCTGTGTTCTTCACCTTAAAAACCTCCAGGAATGAGGCTTCTACCACCTCCCTGGGCAGCCTGTTCCAGTGTCTCACCACCCTCATGGATGTTAGGAAGAAGTAGTTCCCCATGAGGGTGGTGAGACACTGGCACAGGTTGCCCAGGGAGGTGGGGGAAGCCTCATGCCTGGAGGTTTTTGCAGCCAGGCTGGATGTGGCTGTAAGCAGCCTGCTGTGGTGTGAGGTGTCCCTGGCCATGGCAGGGGGGTTGGAACTGGCTGCTCCCTGGGGTCCCTTCCAACCCTGACAATTCTGTGATTCTATCTTTCCTTCGGCAGCACTGGATGTTGTCACAGAGAGGATGAGTTACATCATTGGGCTCCCTGTGGTAATTTCACAGAGTCACAGGGTGTTAGGGGTTGGAAGTGACCTCAAAAGATCATCCAGTCCAACCCCTCTGCCAGAGCAGGAGCACCTAAGGCAGGTCACACTGGAACACATCCAGGTAGGTTTGGAATGTCTGCAGAGAAGGAGACTCCACAACCTCTCTCTGGGCAGCCTGCTCCAGGGCTCTGGCACCCTCATAGGGAAGAAGTTTTTCCTCCTGTTCCCATGGTACCTCCTCTGCTCCTCTGCTGCAGCTTGCACCCAGTGCCCTTGTCCTGTCCGTGGACATCCCTGAGCAGAGCCTGGCTCTGTCCTCCCCACACTGCCCTGCACACCTTGAGCCCCAGCAGTGAGGGCACCCTCAGGCTCCTCTGCTCTAAGCTCCAAGCCCCAGCTCCCTCAGGTTGGCCTCACAGGGAGATGTTCCACTGCCTGCAGCATCTCTGTGGCTCTGTGCTGGACTAGTTCAAGCAGTTCCCCGAGGTCCTTCTTGAACTGAGGGGTCCAGAACTGGACACAATATTCCAGATGTATCCTTCCCAGTGCAGAGTAGAGGGGGAGGAGAACCTCTTTTAACCTACTAACCACTGAGGTTTGAGTGTTGCTCTATACGGGCACAGTGCACCAAATGTGCAAAATCTAAACATGAAGTGAATCCCACATGGGGTGGGGGTTGTGCCCTTATCAATATTTTGAGTGTGCAAAAGTGTGGAAACTGAGGCACAGGAAGTTCCATATGAACACGAGGAAGACATTTTTGCCCTGTGAGGGTGACAGAACCCTGGAGCAGGCAGCCCAGGGGCATTGTGGAGTCTCCCTCTCTGGAGATATTCAAGACCTGCCTGGACGTGTTCCTGTGCGACCTGCTCTAAGTGCTCCTGGTCTGGCAGGGGGCTTGGACTGGATGGTCTCTTGAGGTCCCATCCAGCCCCTAACACACTGTGATTCTGAAATTCCCCAGCCCAGCTCACTGCCGTCTCCCTGTGCCTGGATATTGGCTTCTATTATGTAACACTCTAAAGGTATCCTCTCCATTGCAGAGAGAGCCATGCTAAACACCCCATAAATGCCTGCATTTCACAGCAGTGACATCACTTGTCCTGATAACTCCACATATGGAGGTTGGAAAACACCCTGCACAGAAATGCCTACAATGTTTCCATAGAAACTGATGTGCTCCAGGCAGAAAAAAGGGGAAGAAGCTTTATAAAATCTATAACCAAAAGAATCATAGAATCACAGAATTGTCAGGGTTGGAAGGGACCTCAAGGATCAGCCACTTCCAACACCCCTGCCATGGGCAGGGACACCTCACACTGCAGCAGGCTGCTCACAGCCACATCCAGACTGGCCTTCAAAACCTCCAGGGATGAGGCTTCCACCACCTCCCTGGGCAACCTGTGCCAGTCTCTCACCACCCTCATGGGGAACAATTTCTTCCTAACATCCAATCTGAATCTAGTTTTCTTCCATTCCCCCCAGTCCTATCACTCCCTGGCACCCTGAAAGTCCCTCCCCAGCTTTCCTGTAGCCCCCTCACATCTAACTCTTCTCCATTTTTTGTCAAAATACTCAAAAGATCTTCAATGAAGCCCTTTAAACACCATAACTGGTTGATGGTAGTGACACTGTCCTGGACTACTAGGCTGGTAGCTGATGTATTTTGCTTTGCATTCCTATCTCCAGGAATGTAATCTGCACAACTGGTTGCTTCCTGGCATCATTTGATTTGGACAAGGTGGGCTGGAGAACCTCCCCTGTGTGGGGTTGTTCAGCCTGGAGAAGAGAAGGCTTCAGGGAGACTTTAGAGCAGCCTTCCAGTACCTGAATGGGGCTGCAGGAGAGCTGGGGTGGGACTTCAAAGTCTTGGAGTAACAGGATAATGGGCAATGGATTGAAGCTGGAAGAGAGGAGATTGAGACTGGAGATTAGGAAGAAATTCTTTGCACTGAGGGTAGTGAGACACTGGAACAGGCTGCCCAGGGAGGTTGTGGATATCTCCTCCCTGGAGGTGTTCAAGGCCAGGTTGGATGAGGACTTGATCACCCTGGGCTGGTGGGAGGTGTCCCTGCCCATGGCAGGGGGTTGGAACTGGATGATCTTTAAGGCCCTTTTCAACCCAAACCATTCTGTGAACCTGTGAATCCTGTGGATCTTTATAGATGGTAGTGAGCACAGTGCAGAGATGTCTGTGGGATGCCCATATGCCCCACATGCATCTTTTGAGGCCCTGGCATAGCTCCCTTCAGGGGGCTAAACCTTGCACTTCAGCTTGTGGGTGGTTTGTTGCTACAGAGGAAAGCAGAATGAGATGAGAAGGAGGAGGCACTGTTCCAGCCTTTTCTTCAGGAATTTTAGAGGGGAAAAAGAATATATTGGAGAGAGAGCAGGCACCAGGTCTGCACTCTCCCAGAGCAATTTCTGTGCTGGCAGCTGCAATGACTGCACCAAGCAGGGACATTTTCTAAGGGAGCTCTGCCGACCTGGGATCTGGGATGGCAGCATCCCTGCAGCCACACATTTTCTGCTACTGACAGCACAGGCTCACAGGCTCACAGGATGTCAGGGTTTGGAAGGGACCCAAAGAGATCCTCGAGTCCAACCCCTCCTGCCAGAACAGGACCATAGAATCTAGATCAGATCACACAGGAACACATCCAGACAGGGCTGGAAAGTCTCCAGAGAAGGAGACTCCACAACCTCTCTGGGCAGCCTGTGACAGTGCTCTGTGACCCTCACAGTAAAGAAGTTCCCCCTTGTGTTGAGGTGGAACCTCCTGTGCTGCAGCTTACATCCACTGCTCCTTGTCCTATCACAGGGAGCAAGTGAGCAGAGCCTGTCCCCTCCTTCCTGACCCCCAGCCCTCAGGTATTTATAAACATTGATTAAATCCCTTCTAAGTCTTCTCATTCCCAGACTAAAAAGCCCCAGGTGCCTCAGCCTCTCCTCACCACACAGTGCTCCAGTCCCCTATCATCCTTGTAGCCCTCTGCTGGACCCTCTCCAGCAGATCCCTGTCCCTCTTGAACCTGGGAGCCCAAAACTGAACACAGTACTCAGGATGAGGTCTCAGCAGGGCAGAATAGAGGGGGGAGGAGAACCCACATGCCATCTGCTCCCATGCTCCCCACACACTGCTTCAGCACAGGGCTTTTGTTCTTCCCCTGGGTTGGAAATATTTAAATGGTGACATGAAAGTGGCTTCTCCCTTTTTGGCACCAGGCTGGTGACTGCTCCTTGGCAGCTGTGTGCTGGGTAGCTCAGCTCCTGGTCCAGCTGAATCAGCACTGCTGGTAGGTCTGGTGCTGTCTCCTTTGAAACTGCGAGACCTGCAAAAAGATCTAGGCAAGGCTGAAAGGGTTGCTGTGGCAGAGCAGGAGAAAGAGCAAGCAGCATCTTTCCACATTTGTTCTCTGTGAGGGAGAGGGAAGGGTTTTATTTTGCCTGCCCTGTCATCAAAACAGGTTCCCCAGCTCTGCCTGAAGTCTGACACAGACACAAGACAGATGTTGCTCTACATCTTTCAGTAATATCCCTACCCACTTCTCTTGGTCTTCCCTCTGTGGCTCCTGCATAATTCAGGTTGCTTACAGGGGTACGATGTTTCTCTGTAGATTTCTCCTTGTTTGTTTGCCCTCCCCCTTGCCAGGGACTGAAAACATAATACTTTGCCACCAGCCTTGGAGAATGCTTCACCCATGCATTAGCAGCTCATTCCCAGGGCTCCTCTGCAGTCCCAGCCCTGGTGAGGAAGCTTTAACTCCTCTGGATCTTCAGTGAGACATAACAGACTCCCCAGAATGCAGCTTCCTGGAATGGGCTGCCTGGGGAGGTGGTGGAGTCACCATCACTGGAGGTGTTTAGGAAGAGACTGGATGGCTGGATGGGGTGCTTGGTGCCATGGTTTAGTTGATTAGATAGATGTCCAGCCTGATCTAGGGTAGAGTGTCCCTGCCCATGGCAGGGGGGTTGGAACTAGATGATCCTTGTGGTCCCTTCCAACCCTAACTGAAACTATGAAACTATGAAACTATGTTAGGTTGGACTATTCTATTCTATTCTATTCTATTCTATTCTATTCTATTCTATTCTATTCTATTCTATTCTATTCCATTCCATTCCATTCCATTCCATTCTCCATTCCATTCCATTCCATTCCATTCTCTATTCTATTCTATTCTATTCTATTCTATTCTATTCTATTCTATTCTATCCTATTCTATTCCACATGAACAACTAAAGAAAGGCCTCAGTGTGCTGTTGTCAGTAAGGCTGGTTGGTTAGTTGGTTGTTTTCCTAATCTACCACTCATGAAGGGTAGAAGGTTTTGCATCATTTAGTTTAGGAGTGTGGACCTGAGCTATTTTGGGAAGGGAGAAGTTACTAACTTCCTAGTTATGAGGTGGCTGAGTATGTGAAAGTATGGGGGAAGTGGAGAAAAGGAACTTTCATGAATTGTCATCTCTTTCACTCAGGTTCACCACAAACAAAAGCAGTTGTTACCTCTTAGCCAGCAAGGGCAGCTCAGGTTCCAGCACAGCACAGGCTACAGAAGCTGCCATCCTCCTCTCTTGGTGGGCACAGAGGCTGAATTAATGCCTTGGTTTAGGGGTGAACCTTGTAGAGGAGAGTTAATGGTTGGACTTGGAGATCTGTATTCTGTGTCCTGAGGGTCTTTTCCAACCTGAATGTTTCTGTGATTCTGTGATTTGACAGTGAGGACTGAAACACACAGGTGGGTTTTGTAGCAAAAAGCCAACAGCCAGTGACAGCAGGGCTGTATCCTCCCATAAAGGATGCAGGCACTGAAGCATTTTGGAAACTCTGCTGTCTCCAGTGACTTCTGAGCCTTTTCGTAAGTGCCAAAGTCCTCAGCACCTTAGCAATGAACCTACTGGATGTGCTTGCACTGCCCTGCAGTGTGGAGGGGACAAAAGTGCCACAAAGGGATTCCTGTGCTTAGCCTGAGAGCAATATTGAAGCATCAGTCCTAGTGCACCTTATTCTTCCTGTGGAGCCCATCTAAGGTGTAAACAAACATCAGTTTCCATATAGTAAAGGTAGGCATCTTGAAGGTGATTTCATCCTCCAAGTCAGTCTGCACCATGACAAAATATCTTTGTTGTCTTAACTTCCACAGAATCACAGAATGTTAGGGGCTGGAAGGGACCTCAAGAGATCATCCAGTCCAAGCCCCCTGCCAGACCAGGAGCACTTAGAGCAGATCACACAGGAACACGTCCAGACAGGTCTTGAGTGTCCCCAGAGAGGGAGACTCCACAACCCCCCTGGGCAGCCTGTTCCAGTGTTCTGTCACCCTCACAGGGAAATAATTTTTCCTCCTGTTTCCATGGAACTTCCTAAGCCTCAACTTCCACCCATACATACTTCCACTTGACATACTTTATCTCTGTTTAGACTGCCCCAGTAACAGCAGCTCCAGCTCCACCTCCATGCTGCACAGGCAGAGGTAGGATGTGTCTGAGCAACACCAGCCATCGAATCATGGAATCATGGAATCATAGAATGGTCCAAGCTGGAAGGGACCATCAAAGGTCATCCAGTCCAACCCCCCTGCAGTCAGCAGGGACACCCCCAGCTAGATCAGGCTGCCCAGGGCCTTGTTGAGCCTCACCTTCAACATCTCCAGGGAAGGGGCCTCAGCCACCTCCCTGGGCAACCTGTTCCAGTGTTCTACCACCCTCATAGTGAAGAAGCTGTTCCTAACATCCAATCTAAATCTGCTCTTCTCCAGCTTAAACCCATTGCCTCTTGTCCTGTCACTGCAGCCTTTGCAAACAGTCTCTCTCCATCCTTCTTGTAGCCCCCTTCAGGTACTGGAAGGCTGCTATTAGGTCTCTCCAGAGTCTTCTCGTCTCCAGGCTGAACACCCCCAGCTCCCTCAGCCTGTCCTCACAGCAGAGGTGTTCCAACCCCTTGACCATTTTCATGTCCCTCCTCTGGAGCCTCTCCATCAGGTCCATGTCCTTCCTATACTGAGGGCTCCAGACCTGCACACAGCACTCCAGGTGAGGTCTCACCAGAGCAAAGTGTCAGAATCACCTCTCTGGATCTGCTGGCAATGCTGCTTTTGATGCAGCCCAGGATGTGATTTGCCTTCTGGGCTGCAAGCTGACACTGCCTGCTCCTACCCAGCTTTTCATCCACCAGCACCCCCGAGTCCATCTCCTAGCCTATCCCATCAGCAGCCCTTGTGAGGCCTGATCTAGCAAAAGACTTCTCTCTGTATTGACTTTAAGTAAATGCTCTCCCTCCTTGACTTCTCAAGAATCACTTAACAGGTCTGTGCAAACCTTGTTAGATCAAAAGTCTGTCTTTCTGAAGGTGATTTGTTCCATTAAATAAAAGCAGGAGAGGAAACACTTGCTGCAGGACATTTAGGAGTGGGAGTCAGAAAAGGCTGAAGGGGTGGGTAAGATACAATAGCAGCAGGACAGCACACGTGGCTTCAACTGACAAAAGAGACATCAGTGCTGGGATTCTTCTGCTTGTTGGGAACCAATTTTGGACATCCTAGTCAGCCTGGATTCTCAGAAATTGAAAGTCAACATACCTGAAGGAATTAGGCCCTTTCCAGGCATTCAAATGGAGCATCTCAATCTCCAGACAGTTCTGGAAAGTTTTGCATGCCCTCCTTGAAGGTGCTACAGATAACACCTCCATGTAACCTGATACATTGGTCCCTGAAACACTGTTAAACTTGCAGCCAAAAAACGTGTTCTTGCTCCCTTCACTAACTGCTTCTGGCAAGGGCTCTCTTGCTGTATGTACACAGAAAGACTCCAGATTGTGCAACAAGCAGAGCCTGTGCCCTCCCTCTTGACCCACAACCCTCAGATAGTGATAGACATTGATCATGATCCCTTCTCAGTCTTCTCTTCTCCAGACTAACCAGCCCCAGGGCTCTCAGCCTCTCCTCCCCAGGCAGTGCTCCAGTCCCTTCAGCATCCCTGTAGCCCTCCCTTGGACTCTCTCTCCAGCAGATCCCTGTCCCTCTTGAACCCGGGAGCCCAGAACTGGATGCACTATTCCAGGTGAGGTCTCAGCAGGGCAGAGTAGAGGGGGAGGAGAACCTCCCTGGACCTGCTGGACACACTCCTCTCAATGCACCCCAGGACCCCATTGGCCTTCTGGCCACCAGGGCACATTGCTGTCCCATGCAAAACTTGCTGCCCACCAGCACTCCCAGGTCCTTCTCCCCAGGGCTGCTCTCCAGCAGATCCCCTCCCAGCCTGTACTGCTGCAGTTTATTTGTCCTTCCCAGGTGCAGGACTCTGCACTTACCCTTGCTGAACCTCATTAGGTTCCTCTGTGCCCAGCTCTCCGTCTGTTCAAGCATTTCCTGTGCCCTTGGTGTACAAAGGCCTTGCTGCCATATTCCTGTACCTGCTGGATGGTCTGAAGAACAGCTTTAGGGTGAACGTTGCTTGTTCTTGTGAAACCTCTGTGCCATTCCTTTGTCTTGGCTTCCAAGGTATCCACCTGAATGAGGCTTGCATTTAGCAGATTTTTCCAGGAAGGTGACTTTTCCTGCACAAAAGGCAGACAGTTTGTAACCAGAAGGAATGGATTGATTTATTCTTTTAACAGAAAAGAAGGTGACAGTGAATGAGGTCAAAAGACCTTCTGCTGACTAATATCTGGCTATTCAGTGGCCCATAACAAAAAAATCACTTGAACTGGATGGGAGTTTGCATTCCTCCTCTGCAAATAGCTTGCTGGGGGTGGCTGGTGAATACTTTGGGACCAAACTAAACAGCAGAACCAGAGGTGCCTGTTTACTCTGGGAAAGCAAACAGCTCAGGTAGCACAACCTGCTTTAAAACTATTGCTGTGCTTGCCCTCATGAAACTAAAGGGAAATATTCCCACATGTAGTAAAAGTGTGAATGTGTGTGTGGGGGTGGCTGACACCACATCAGGCTGTGCTGCCATCCAGTGAGATCTGGACAGGTTGAGAGCTGGGGGAAGGGGAACCTCATGAAGATCAATAAGGACAAGTGCAGGGTCCTGCATCTGGACAGGAATAACAGCAGGCACCAGGACAGGTTAGAGACTACCCTACTGGAGAGCAGCTCCATGGAGAAAGACCCTGGAGTGATGGTGGACATAAAGTTCTGCATGGGAGAGCAATGTGCTCTTGTGGCCAAGAAAGCCAATGGGATCCTGGGATGCAGCAAGAGAAGTGTGGCCAGCAGGGCTAGGGAGGTTCTTCTCCCCCTCTGCTCTGCCCTGCTGAGACCATACCTGCAATACTATGTCCAGGTCAAGGGAGACAGAGACTTAATGGAGAGAGCCCAATGTCACTGCAGGCCTTTAAAAAGTCTCTCTCCATCCTTCTTGTAGCCCCCTTCAGGTACTGGAAGGCTGCTATTAGGTCTCCCTGGAGCCTTCCCTTCTCCAGGCTAAACACCCCTAGCTCCCTCAGCCTGTCCTCACAGCAGAGGTGTCCCAACCCCGTGGTCATTTGCATGGCCCTCCTTAGGACCCTCTCCATCAGATCCATGTCCTTCCTGTGTTGAGGGCTCCAGACCTGCACACAGTACTGCAGGTGAGGTCTCACCAGAGCAAAGTGTCAGAATCACCTCTTTGGATCTGCTGGCAATGCTGCTTTTGATGCAGCCCAGGATGTGATTTGCCTTCTGTGCTGCAAGCTGACACTGCCTGCTCCTGTCCAGCTTCTCATCCATCAGCACCTCCAAGTCCTTTTCCTCAGGGCCTGTTGTGAGAAGACCAAGAGTAATGATTTTAAACTAAAAGAGGGTAGATTCAGACCAGATAGGAGGACATTTTTGTGATGAGGGTGATGAAACACTGGCACAGGTTGCCCAGAGAGGTGATAGATGCTCCAACCCTGGAAATATTTGAGGTCAGGCTGGGTGGGGCTCTGAGCAACCTGATGTAGTTGAAGGCATCCCTACTTATTGCAGAGGGTTTGAACCCTATTTATTGCAGAGGGTTTGAACCCTACTTATTGCAGAGGGTTTGAACTAGATGACCTTTAAAGCTCCCTCCCAACCTGCCTGCTCTATGATTCTGTGAAACAGATCAGTCTCTACTACTGCACATTTTCAGCATTGTTGATTGTTAGAGCTCTCATGAGCAGAAATGTGTGATGGGAGGAAAGAAAAGTCCTCACTGCCCCTGAGGATGGAAGAAGTTGCAGAGAAATGGAGCTGGGAAGAGAGGGCACAGAAGCAGATGAGGGTTAATGGGAAGAGGGGAGCTTGGTGGAAATGTTTAAGTGAGTTCCTGGGAATGCCTGGAATCTTTATTGCTGGTAAATAAATCTCACCAGAGCTGACAGCTGCAGAGAGCTTGGAGAGTTGGTCTAAAGTATGAAAACCAGGGGGTGAGGGTGGGGGGAAAGGAGAGTTTCCCAAATTGCCATCTTGATGCTGCTGCCTTATCATCAGCTCTGACAGAAATGTCATTGAGGAAAGATTTATGATGTTCACTTACTTTAGTTCTTTGGATAATTGGACCCAAATACACATAGAGCTCATCTTCTAGATATTTGAAGTCCTCCCAAATCAGGTAGCAGCTCTTTTGGAACTCAAGATTTCAGTAGCCTGCCCAAACACGCCTCCTTTCCCCCTCACTGGTGGCCCTCAAATACTTCCACCTTGGTAAAACTGTTCCTGGGCAGAATACAAATGTTCAGTGAATTTCTCTGGATCAGTTTATTAGCTTTTTTTGGGTGGGTTTTTTATACACTCAGGCTTAAGATGAAGTTGTGGTATCCACATAAAACCCCATTATTAGCATCTGATACAGACAGCCAGTTGGTTTGGTCAGAACCTGTCTGTCCCACATTGCAATCAGCCACAAAATCAGCAGGAGCAGCTGCTCTGCCCTCACTGCCCAGATCAACATCACATTGGACTGCAGGGACATTTAAACTAGGCTGAGCTTTCAGGGATTCAAATTCCTGCCCTAAGAAGCTCATCCATGTCCAAGGGTCCTCCCCTGCACAGGGGGGAAATAAGATTGTAGTAAATTATGAAATGGGCAAACTGAAGCAAATCTTGGGACTAAAAGAAGAGGGAAAGAGAAAGGAAGAGGGAACTGGAAATCACAAAGAATGAGAACTCATTAGCAAGCCTAAATGAGATCACAAACTGTCATAGGATCACAGGATGTCAGGGTTTGGAAGGGACCCAAAGAGATCATTGAGTCCACCCCCCCCGCCAGAGCAGGACCAGAGAATCCAGCACAGGTCACACAGGAACACATCCAGACAGGGCTGGAAAGGTTCCAGACAAAGAGAGTACACAACCTCTCTGGGCAGCCTGTTCCAGTGCTCTGTGACCCTCACACTGAAGAAGTTCCTCCTCAGGTTGATGTGGAACCTCCTGTGCTGGAGTTTACATCCATCGTTCCTTGTCCTATCATGGGGAACCTGTCCCCTCCCTCTTGACCCCCAGCCCTCAGATATTGATAGACATTGATCAGATCCCCTCTCAGCCTTCTCCTCTCCAGACTAAACAGCCCCAGGGCTCTCAGCCTTTCCTCATCAGGCAGTGCTCCAGTTCCTCAATCATCCTGGTAGCTCTCCACTGAACTCTCTCCAGCAGATCCCTGTCCCTCTTGAACCCGGGAGCCCAGAACTGGATGTAATATTCCAGGTGAGGTCTCAGCAGGGCAGAGTAGAGGGGGAGGAGAGCCTCCCTGGATCTGCTGGCCACACTCCTCTCAATGCACCCCAGGATCCCATTGGCCTTCTTGGCTAGCAGGGCACATTGCTGTCCCATGCAGAACTTCTTGTCACTCTGGGGAACAAGCAAGGGGGAATGGCAGAGCAAACCAGATGGATGGAAAAGGCTGATCTGAGTGGAAATAAAGAGCAGCCCTAATGATGAGCATCTGAAAGGGTCACCAGCAAGGCTTGGCTTGATTGTGGTGTTGAGAAGAAGATGACTTCAAGAGCTCATTCCAAAGAGTGGCTGTGCTCTGGAGCCAACCTCTGCTGGCCTCCTTTCCTGGGCGCTGCTCCTTGCCGAGCGGGGCCGGCAGGAAAGGGCAGAGCGCTTTGTACTGCCTCAGCTTTGTCTGAGCAGCGAAGGAGATCTGGCGCTCAGCGCTTCCCTTCTTTTGTCCTGCGGGGCTTGCAGGGAGGCAACGCCCGCTCCGAGGGGAGCGACTTGGAAACTCAGCCGATAACGACGTGATTATGTGATCAGCTCTGAGGCAAGCCGGGATCCCAGGGCTGGGAGGATGCTATTGCGAGCAGATGTCTGAACTAAACTCGCAGCCCTTTGGATGCGGCGGTCCTGTTGTCTCCATGGAAAAGCCACGATTGCTTTGACGAAATGTGCGTTTGGGGAGGAGAGAGGCGATAATGAGCCTCCCCTCCTTAGCGCTGATCTTCTGGAGAAGAGAAGGCTCCGAGGAGACCACCCTGTGGCCTTCCAGTACCTGAAGGGGGCTACAAAAAAGCTGGGGAGGGACTTTTGAGGGTGTCAGGGAGTGACAGGACTGGGGGGAATGGAACAAAACTAGAAATAGGGAGACTGAGATTGGATGTTAGGAAGAAGTTGTTCCCCAGGAGGGTGGTGAGAGACTGGCAGAGGTTGCCCAGGGAGGTGGTGGAAGCCTCATCCTGGAGGTGTTTGCAGCCAGGCTGGCTGTGGCTGTGAGCAACCTGCTGTAGTGTGAGGTGTCCCTGGCCATGGCAGGGGGGTTGGAACTGGCTGATCCCTGGGGTCCCTTCCAACCCTGACAATTCTATGACTCTCTGATATTTCTTTTATCTTTTTGACCATTTGCTTACTGAATCATTTCAAATATGTCCTGGCTTCTTTGCCCCTGGCCCTTCCTTTTCTGTCTCCAAACAATCTCTCAGGCATTTAAAAGCTTTGCCTCCTCCTCTCTTATTTTATCATCAATTAGATTTTTTTGTTGTTGTTATTATTTTCATTTTCCTCTCAGAAATCTGAGGCTGAGAGCCCCACAGGAGTCAGTTGGCACAGCTTTTTGGTGGCACTGGAGCTCTGATGATTTCTTCCAGGCAAGGACCTGGCTTGAAGATTTTAAAGTGCCTGCCTTGCTGATGCTGCCACTTTACAGGGCCCTTGCTGTGCAAATTGCTATCTTCAGAAGCCTGCTAGTTCATGCATGAGTTACTGACAGCCCAAAGAGGGTTTTTAAACACCACAAGGTGACAAAGCTGTAGGTGTCTGCATGTAGGTTTCTGGTCAAGCAGAAGGAGGAGAGCAAATTCCCTAGATCTCACCCTCCTGAGTTTTAATCTGTCTCAAATTCTCTCCAGTGCCTGTGAGGAGTTTGATTTCTGCCTTCAGCTGCTAACTGGAGTTCAGTTGCACCCCACTCCTTGCTGTGCAGTGGGTGAAAACTCTTGACCCACAGGATGAGGGGCAATGGCTTCAAAGTAGAGAAGAGCAGATTTAGATTGGATGTTAGGAACAAGTTCTTTGCTATGAGGGTGGTGGAACATTGGAACAGGTTGTCCAGGGAGATGGCTGAGGCCCCATCCCTGGAGGTAACCAAGATAATGCCCAGTGAGACCCTGGGCAACCTGATCAGCAGGATGCCCCTGCTGACTGCAGAGAGGGTTGAACTGGATGACCTTTGCAGGTCCCTTCCAACCCAGACCATCCCATGATTCCATTCTATGATATTAATCATCTGTACCAACACATGAAGTCATTGTCAGAGGCAAGTGAGTAATCCACAAGGAGCAACATAAATATATGGAATAAATTCTGTCTGCTCTTCTGCTGTCCTCCAGTATCTCCTTGTAGTCCCCTAGGAGGTGGGAGATTTCTCAGCTGTATTAGTTTTGAAGGTTTCTTTCCTTGGAGAGGAGAAATATCTTTGGGGATATGCACAATAAGTTATTCACAAGTCATGCTCTTTTGCTTAGTCATATCCCTGCTTCTCTGTTGGAGGCTTGGAAGCATTATGTAACATTTGTGCTCTACAGCAGCTCAGCAGTGGGCCAGGCTTCACATCTATGTGTACACCAATACATACACAGAATCACAGAATCACCAAGGTTGGAAGAGACCTCAAAGATCATCGAGTCCAACCTGTCACCACAGACCTCATGACTAAACCATGGCACCAAGTGCCACGTCCAATCCCCTCTGAACACCTCCAGGGACACAGGTGTGTGCATGTCTGTGTGTTATCAGGTATGGCTAGAGAAAAATCAGTTGCAGTTACACAGTTACTGCTTCCAGCAGTACCTTTCTCTAGTCTGTGGGGAGACTACTGGAGACCAAAAGCTTTGGAACTGTGAGCCTGCACGAGGCAGAGCAAAAGCTCACAGGTTAGCAGTCCAGACCACTCTGGCATGATTTTTCTGCTGGTAGAATAAGAAAAGCAAATGCCCCTGCAGCCCCCACTCCTGAAAATCAGTGTGGTGTAAGAAACAACTAACTCCTGCCTTGCAACTGTCTTGGGGCCTCTGTCCACACCACAGCTCCAAGCCAAGGCAACCTTCTTGTTGCCTCTATTACAAGAAGGGTATGGACATGCTGGAAGGTGTCTAGAGATGAGCCATGAAGATGAGCAGAGGGCTGGAGCTGCTCTGCTATGGAGCCAGATCAAGAGAGTTGGGGCTGTTCAGTTTGGAGAGGAGAAAGCTCCAAGGAGACCTAATTGTGGCCTTCAGTATCTGAAGGAGGCTACAAGACAGCTGGGGAGGGACTTTTTAGGGTGCCAGGGAGTGATAGGACTGGGGGGATGGAGCAAAACTAGAAATGGGGAGATTGAGATTGGATGTTAGAAGAAGTTCTTCCCCATGAGGGTGGTGAGAGACTGGAAGAGGTTGCCCAGGGAGGTGGAGGAAGTCTCATCCCTGGAGGTTCTTAAGGCCAGGCTGGCTGTGGCTGTGAGCAACCTGCTGTAGTGTGAGGTGTCCCTGGCCATGGCAGGGGGGTTGGAACTGGATGTTCCTGGAGGCCCCTTCCAACCCTGAGAATTCTATGATTCAACCTGAAGGCTTCTGTAACCTGTCTTGGTGGCTAGAATCAAATGAGACTGAAAGTGTATCTAGAAGTTACTGCAATATAAAGAGACTAAGGACTAGAGAAAATGGTTTCAAGCTGCACCAGGGGAGGTTCAGGCTGGATGTTAGGAAATATTTCTTCACTGCAAGGGTTATCAAACACTGGAATGTTCTGCCCAGGGCAGTGCTGGAGTCACCATCCCTGGAGGTGTTCAAGCAGTGTGTGGAGCTGGTGCTTAGGGACATGGTTTAGTGTTGACCCTTCAGTGCTGGGCTGCTGGTTGGATGGGATGATCGTGGAGGTCTCTTCCAACTGGATCTTTTCTGTGATTTCTATGATTCTGAGAGACATGAACAGGACAAATAGAGCCAGAAAGAACAGAGAAGCTGGCTACAGCTCACAGGCCAAACTGTAGAACTTCCCTTTTAAAAGAAAAGAATCATTGCTGCCCACATGCCAGCCATGTCCAGGCCATGTTGCTTACCCAGATGATTAAGTCAGACCATGGTTCATTAAGAAGGCAAAATTGCTTTCTCTTTCCATGGCTGAATGCATACACCCAGTAAAAACACCTCCATTTCCCATGCACAAGGTGAAAAAGGAATAGAGAACAAAACTGAAGCTAAGAATAGAAATAAATAAGCTGGAAAACAGGCCTTCTGCCTTCTGAGTCAGACCCAGTGGCTTTTACCACCCCTGCTCATATAGATCCATGCAGTAACACAGTGCCCTCTACACCGCAGCACAGATTTATTTCACCATTAGCTGCGTGCAAGTGACACCAAAGCACCCCCAGCATTTGCCAGAGCACCTGGTTCCTCCCCAGGCTTCAGATTCAAAAGCTGAGGTTCTGACAGGTTTTTGGTGGTGTGATTGCAGACATGCAGATTGGAGGCAGCCAATTTCCTTTCACTCCCAAAGCTTAAGAAATGTAAATCTAGGGCTCTGAAATATTCTAATGACTTCTCCCCCTCCCCGGATCTTTGTGGCTCGAAGAACACTGAAGCTGCATGACATTCCACCCCCAGGAAATGCATAATTCATGTCTGCAATCCAGCATCTGTATAAGCTCTGTTCAGCTTCAGGGAGAGCATTGATTTCACAATGAGGGAATCCCTTATTTCTTTATAAGAAAAAAAAAGTCAATTTCCACGTCAGCTGCAATTTCCAAGTTACTCATCCACAAGGAAGCAAGGACTGTGTTGGTGGCATGTGCTGCACTGAGCTCTTGGCTCATGCATGCTCTGGCAAATAAGTTCTGCCTGATCAATATCATGTTGGCATCTCAGACTGATCACAGGATCACAAAATGTTAGGAGGTGAAAGGGACCTCTGGAGATCAAGTCCAACCCCCCTGCCAGAGCAGGACCAGAGAATCCAGCACAAGTCACACAGGAGCACACCCAGATGGGTCTTGAAAGTCTTGGAGAAGGAGACTCCACAACCTCTCTGGGCAGCCTGTTCCAGTGTTCTGTGACCCTCTCAGTAAAGAAGTTCTCCTCATGTTGAGATGGAACCTCCTCTGCTGCAGTTTACATCCATTGCCCCTTGAGCAGAGACTGTCTCTGTCCCTTCCTTCCTGACCTCCAGCCCTCAGATATTTATAGATGTTGATCAGATCCCCACTCCAGACTAAACAACCCTAGGGCTTTCAGCTCTCCTCATCAGGCAGTGCTCCAGTCCCTTCAGCATCCTTGTAGCTCTCCCATGGACTCTCTCAAGTAGATCTCTGTCCCTCTTTATTCATCCACAAGGAAGCAAGGACTGTGGTGGTGGCATGTGCTGCACCATGCTCTTGGCTCATGCACACTATGGGAAATAAGTTCTGCTCAATCAATACCATGTTGGCATAAATCTAAGCTAGAGAAGGGGAGATTCAGATTGGATGTGAGGAAGAAGTTCTTCCCCATGAGGGTGGTGAGATGCTGCAACAGGTTGCCCAGGGAGGTGGTGGAAGCCTCTTCCCTGGAGGTTTTTGCAGCCAGGCTGGCTGTGGCTGTGAGCAACCTGCTGTAGTGTGAGGTGTCCCTGCCCATGGCAGGGGGGTTGGAACTGGCTGCTCCTTGAGGTCCCTTCCAACCCTAACAATTCTGTGTCAAGACCTTCACTGTCACTAAAACCTACTTGGTGGCACCCAGGGAGGCAACTACAGCTAGAAGGCAAACCAGTGGGTGTCTGCTGGGTGGATGACCTGGGCACCAATGAGAATTGAGAGCAGCAATAGCAGTGGGGTTGGACTGGATGATCTTTTGAGGTCCCTTCCAGCACCTAACATTGCTTCTGTGACTTCTGTGGATTAGTTTGGTTAGTGAAGCAGCAGCAGCCCAGATGCTGCATTTTGACCAGTACAAAAGAAAAGAGCTCAGTAAGCTGCTTTCATGTCACAACGATCAGCTCCCAGGTTAGAAGCAGAGACAACTCTCAGGCCTGCAGCAGAGCCAAAACTCTGGAGTTTTCCCACCCATGCACAGAAGGAAGCTGGGAAGGAGGCAGGGGGCTGTCAGAAGGGCTCTGAGGTGCGCACGAGGGAGAGATGTGACCAAGACCCGTGGGCCTTTTGTATCACTTCTGTGCAGCATCTTCCCTTTCAACTTTTTTATTGATTGTTTTCCTTTGAGATGGAGCTGCTTTGTAAGTATAATTAAGAAGGGGTGCCCTGCACTTTGCAAACATGGGGATGCTGCCATGGCAACAGCAGGGGAAACGCAGGGAAGCAGCTCTCTCTGATTAATGTAATTACATAGCAAGCATGGATAATGCCTTTAAACACAGTTTACTTTTGCATGAAGGAGGCATAAAATGGATATTAGAAGTTCTCTCTCTGTGTGTTAACATTCCAGAAATGCTCTTTGTACCTGCTGCAAGATCATCATTTGCAGCACATTACTCACATCATGAGGGACCTACCACTGCATGGCAATTAGGTTGTTGGTGAGGGATTAGGGCTTCTCTCGAGCTCAGAGTGAGGTTGTTCTCTGTTTGGTTTATTTCTGTTATGTTCCATGGTTATATTTCAAGGTAAGGTTTGGTAAATGAAGTTCATTTTACTGCTTTAGAGTTCACAGGATGTTAGTTAGGGGCTGGAAGGGACCTCAAAAGATCATCCAGTCTAATCCCTGTTAGGGGTTGGAAGCTCCAAGTCCTTCTGTAAGTGACCAAGTTGATTGAAGTTTGGAATCCTGTCTAGGTAAAAGGAGGACTTTCAGGGACATAAAATTCCACCTATGCCTAAGGAGTGGTGGTGTGAAGCCTCAGGAAAATTGGTGTGCACTGGAAGTTCCCCTGACCAACTAATTGCCACATACACTAATCCTGGTCCTGCATTCCTCAAGCATTAACCCTCAGTGCCCTCTTCTTTCAGGGAAGGCGTTTTCAGGGTGGAGGGAAGAAAGGGCTGAAGCCTAAGAGCCTGGGGATGTTACTCAGTAAGGCAAGGTGGTGAGCAAACACCTCAGTTCCTGTGCTTGAATGGCTGTTTTGGTACCATTTCAGCCACTCTTCAATAAAAGAATGGAAAGGGAATTTTGGAGGAAGGGGAAAATTTCCTCTAGTTCCTTCTCAGAACTGATAATACATGCAACCTGGGCTGGAACAATGCTGACTATCAATACAGACTAGAGAATGAAGTGCTGGAAAGCAGCCCTGTAGAAAAGGACTTGGGATACTGATGGAGTAGAAACTGGACATGAGAAGGCACTGTGAGTTTGCAGCCCTGAAGGACAATGCCATCCTAGGCTGCATCCAAAACAGCATTGCCAGCAGGCCCAGAGAGGTGCTCTGGTGAGACCTCACCTGGAGTTCTGCAACCAGCTCTGGGGTCCTCAATATAAGAAGGACATGGACCCCATGGAGAGGGTCCAGAGGAGGGCATGAAAATGATCAGGGGGTTGGAGCAGCTCTGCTATGAAGACAGACTGAGGGAGCTGGAGAAGAGAAGGCTCTGGAGAGACCTAAGAGCAGCCTTCCAGTACCTGAAGGAGGTACAAGAGGGATGCAGAGGGACTGTTTACAAAGGCCTGCAGGGGCAGGAGAAGAGACGATGGTTTGAAATGAGAGAAAAGCAGATTGAGATTGGATGTTAGGAACAAGTTCTTTACTATGAGGGTGGTGGAACACTGCAACAGGTTGCCCAGGGAGGTGGTTGAGGTCCCATCCTGCAGGTCTTCAAGGTCAGGCTGGAAAGGCTCTGAGGAACCTGATCTAGTGGAGGATGTTCCTGTTGACTGCAGGGGGTTTGAACTGGAGGACTTTGAGAGGTCCCTTCCAACCCAGACCATTCTGTGATTCTATGTGGTGGGGACTGTAGGAAGCTCTATAATATATAGCTAATACTGGTGGGTAAATGCTAGGAAGCTTGAGGGCCAAGAATACTTTCCTGAGGCCAAGAGGTCGAAAAGCTTAGCAGAGCTCTTGCCAGCTATCCGTTTGTCTCACAAGAGATATGAGTTCTCCCTTGGAGCTGGAGATAATCAGGATACCTCCACTTGCTACCACCAAACCCTGCTCATGTATTACAGTATGGATTTGGGGGAAACTGAAGAGCAGCTTACAAATCACAGGTAGCATTTTCACAGCTGAAAAAAAACCAAACCAAACACCACCACCACCCCCAAAACAACAAAAGTACACCCCCCCCCCAAAAAAAAAAGAGGGCATCCATCTAGAAACTGAAATCTTGGGCTGCAGAGAACAATGTTGTGGGGACTGAGAAAATGATATCAGAGGGAGGTGCAAAGAATTTGTGTGCTGGGTTACAAAAGGCCTCTGCATTTGCAGTGACACAGCTTCCCCTGCCAGCACCAAGACATTGGAAATTACTATTTTGTGGTAACCACACGTTCTGTTGCTCTGAGGGTTGTCATTTCAAAGCCTGTCAACACATGCTACTGGTATTGCATTCTTAGACTACCTTGCTTAAAAAGCTGAAAAGCCAGAGCCTTTGCAGGCATGAATCAAAACAAATCAGTGGAGCTGGGATGACTTGCCCTAGCTCAAGATTTTATGCTGGATGGTTTCCTTGAGAATCAAGTCCTGTGTCCAGTTCTGGAGCCTCTGTTACAGGAAGGATCTGGAGGTGCTGGAAGGTGTCCAGAGAAGGGCCACGAGGATGAGCAGAGGTCTGGAGCCACTCTCCTATGAGGACAGACTGAGGGAGTTGGGGTTGTTAAGTCTGGAGAAGAGAAGGCTCTGAGGAGACCTAATTGTGGCCTTCCAGTATCTGAAGAGAGCTACAAGAAAGCTGGGGAGGGACTTTTGAGCATGTCAGGGAGTGACAGGACTGGGAGGAATGGAACCAAGCTGGAGGAGGGGAGATTTACATGAGACCTTAGGAAGAAGTTCTTCCCTGTGAGAGTGGTGAGACACTGGCACAGGTTGCCCAGGGAGGTGGTGGAAGCCTCATGCCTGGAGGTTTTTGCAGCCAGGCTGGATGTGGCTCTGGGCAAGCTGGTCTAGTGGGAATTGTCTCACACTGGAGAAAGAAAGAATAAAGGATTCACTGGAGCCTCACATTGGAGCAAGAAAGAAAGAATGAAGGAAGATTAACTGGAATCTCACACTGGAGAAAGAAAGAATGAAGGAATAGTCACTGAATAAACGAATATTAAGCTCACTTACAGTTCAGTTGCTTCACTGAGACAGAAAACAAAATTAAATATTTAAAAAATGAAGCTTTAATTAATTTTTAAAGAAATGGAAGGGTTTTAATTAAAACCTATTTGCATAATAGGCTTGCCTCTTATTAATGCTGCTATTTACCCACTCTTTTTCCCCTTCTTTCTTAGAACCTGTCTTAAATGGCCAGTTCATGGCAGGCAGCCATTAAGAACTCTTCTGCTTGAACATATCTGCCAAGAAAAGCCAAGACACAGTCAGGAAGGGGCTTCTGTGAAAGCTCAGCAATGTTCTGAATTGCCAAGTGCTGGAGCAGCTAATGGCTGGGAACAGAAGGACCTCACTAAAAATTGAGGAGAAGGCAGACTTGTGAGCTTGCATCTCTCATAATGACTCAGAGGCAGACTCCTGACTAAGAGAATTCCATTGTTCCCTCCGCAGAATATTGTTAAATTGCAAATTAGCCAAAGTGCTAGGCTGTGCTCTCAGGCTGACATATGAATATGCATTATTCATGCCAGCTTCATTCTTTCCTTTTCCTTCACAAACCAGAACACCAAAGACTAAAGCATTCAGCATGAGGTGAGCTGAGAGTATTGATGCAATCAGTTTTAGCCATATGTTCATTTTTATGTATGTAACCCCCCACTTTGCCTCTTTTCATTCTCTTTTTCTCCATCAGCTGTTCTGTCAAGGTTTATAACCCAAAAAAAGGGCACAGACTCATTTTCATACAATCATAGAATGGTCTGGGTTGGAAGTCACCTCCAAAGGTCATCCAGTCCAACCCCTCTGCAGTCAGCAGGGACATCCTCAACTAGATCAGGTTGCTCAGACCTTGAAGGTCTCCAGGGAAGAGGCCCCAGACACCTCCCTGGGCAACCTGTTCCAGTGTTCCACCACCCTCATAATGCAGAGCTTGTTCCTAACACCCAATCTAAATCTGCTCTTCTCTACTTTAAAAACATTGTTCCCTCATTCTGTCACTGCAGGCCTTTGCAAACAGTCTCTCTCCATCCTTCCTGTAGCCCCCTTCAGGTACTGGAAAGTTGTTCTTAGGCTGAACACCCCCAGCTCCCTCAGCCTGTCCTCATAGCAGAGGTGCTCCAACCCCCTGATCATTCTCATGGCCCTCCTCTGGACCTGCTCTATCAGGTCCATATCCTTCCTGTTCTGTTTTCTTGGTGTTTCTAGTGATGTGTTTAGAACAATGGAAGACTAAATTCTTACCGCTTCCTCAATTTTTACACTAATACAATTATCAAGAGTGCCTAAATCCCTTCTAACAAGAATTGCCATCACCTTGCTTCACCTGCACATCAGATTTTAGCACCTAGAGACAATGCACTTGTGGCCAAGATGGCAAATAGAATCCTGGGGTGCATTAAGAGAAGTGTGCCTAGCAGGGCTAGCAAAGTTTTCCTCCCTATCTATTCTGCCCTGGTGAGATCACATCTGGAGCACTGTGTGGAGTTTTGGGCTCCCCAGTTCAAGAGAGGCAGGGATCTGCTGGAGAGAGTCCAATGGAGAGCTGTGAGGATGATGAAGGGACTTGAACATCTCTGCTATGAAGAGAGACTAAGAGACCTGGGGCTGTTTAGTCTGGAGAAGAGAAGGCTGAGAGGGGATCTTCTGAAGTTAGATGAATTTCAACTCTTTAGATTTGAAATGTCCTTTCACTTGCAGCTGTTTGAAACTCAGAATTCCTTTGGTCCAATACTACTTTCAGCACTGCTGGTATCCACTCAGCAGAAAGCTGCTGGGTTTCCTCAGCTGGGTCTGGCCCTGGGTCCCACTCAAAACTTACTTTCTTTTTAGGATAATATGGGAGACTTCCCACAGCTGAAGGGATCCTACAGGAAGGCTGCAGAGGGACTTTTCATAAGGGTGTGTCCTGATGGGACAAGAAGGAAGAGTTTGAAGCTGAGAGAGAGTAGGTTTAGATTGGATCTTAGGAAGAGGTTCTTCAGTATGAGTGTGGCAAGACTCTGGAATAGGCTGCCCAGGGAGGTTGTGGATGCCTCCTCTCTGGGGGTGTTGAAGGCCAGGCTGGATGAGACCTTAAGCAGCTAAGTCTAGTTGAGAAGTGTCCCTGCCCCTGGCTGGGAGCTTGGAGTAGCTGATCTAGAGAGGCCCCTTCCATTCTGTGCTTCTATATCAGAGCATAAGGAAAGGCTTCCAGTGTGCTTCACTGAGCAGAACAGACAGTAGCTCTTCCTGAAACCCTTCTTCCTCAGTGTATCCAATGTCCTCAGCCTAGTCTTAGTCACCAACCAGGTGGGAGATCGCTTTCCTCCACGAAGCAAATGAACTATCAATTGAAGAGGTTAATATCAGTAAGTGTGGTGCTGCTGCTGGAAGTACTTGATTTGTTATTCTGAAACCAATGACCTCATGAGCAATGGCCCCGAAGAGCTGTGCTCATGTGAAGACTCAGATTTGCAGGAATTTGTTTTCCCTGTGGAAATGATTAGCCAAAGGGGTTGGGGTTGAGGGCACTTGTTTGCATCTGCTCACTTGAAGTATTTATTTATTTCCTAATGAAGAGCAGAAGGAAATCACTTTAATCAGGAGTTTAACAAGCAAGGAGAAGCCTTTTCTGACATACTCCACAGTCATCATTTGGGATCTCAGGACTGTGGCACAGATGGGGCTGGAGAAGGATGGGGCCCAGGAGGACATTTTCCTTGTGAACAGTTTCAGCTTGCCCTCGCCCCAGCCCCAGCTGCCTGTCAGTAGTAGTTAAGGATAGGAAATTGGGGTAATGCTAAATTGCAGAAGGCCACAGCACATGGAGCCACCTCAGCTAACACCTTGGGAACATCTAGTATTCTAACTCCTTTACCCAAGGCCACAGGATGTTATGGGCTGGGAGGGACCTCTGGAGATCTTCCAGTCCAATCCCCCTACCACTGCAGGGCCATAGAATCCAGCACAGGTCACACAGGAACACATCCAGAGGGGTCTAGGAAGAGTCAGAGAAGGAGACTACACAACCTCTTTGGGCAGCCTCTTCCCTCTGTCACCCTCACAGTGAAGGATCACAGAATGGTCTGGGTTGGAAGGGACCTTGAAAAGTGATGCATCCAGAAATGCTGTGTACAGGTCAGGAGGCTAGCCACAAAAAATGATCAGGGGGTTGGAGCACCTTTGCTGTGAGGAGAGGCTGAGGGAGCTGGGGTTATTCAACCTGGAGAGGAGAAGGCTCTGGAGAGACCTAAGAGCAGCCTTCCAGTACCTGAAGGGGGCTACAAGAAGGATGGAGAGAGACTGTTTGCAAAGGCTGCAGTGGCAGGACGGGGGCAATGGCTTCAAACTAGAGAAGAGCATATTTGGATTGGATATCAGGAAGAAGTTCTTAAATTGGATATTAAAATGGATATTAGGAACAAATTCTTTGCCAGGAGGGTGGTGAAACACTGGAAAAGGTTGCCCAGGGAGGTGGTCAGGGCCCTAGCCCTGGAGATACTCAAGGTGAGCCCTTACAGGGCTCTGGGCAACCTGATCTATTTGAGGATGTCCCTGCTGACTGCAGAGAGGGTTGGACAGGATGAGCTTTGGAGGTCCCTTCTGGCCTGGACCATTCTATATTTCTGTGATTCCATACTGGCAACAGTGTGGAGAAAGGGGATTCCCTGTTTTGTTCTGCCACTTCTTTATTAGTTCTGTTGAGCAGTAGATGTGAGCCAGATGGAAAGATGGTAGCTGCATAGCAAAGTAGAGGGAAGGTATTAGAGTAGCATATTTATGCTTCTGCACTAAGCTTTGACCCTTTGTTCTGACAGTCAGCATTTAGCAAAAACCCCCAGCCTGTACTTCAGTGCAAAAAGGAAAATAAGATAGGCTTTGTCACCCAAACTTTGATGTTGGCATCTTTGACAATAGGTAACCACTGGAGCTATCTTCATGCAGATTTCCCCAATTATAACTAATGCTGCCTTTACCCTAACTTAATGAGAAATTATTCAACTCCTCTGTGCCAGCCCTTAATTAGGCTCTTCCATGTGGCTGTGCAACAAAGCTGGAGCCTGGCATGGGAGAACCTTTCAACGCAGTGCTGAATTGGTGGCAGCTCACTGGGCTGTTAAACTGCAAGGGAGGTTGCTTCATAAATTGTCTGTTCCACAGAGGTAACTGAAGGAGAGCTACCAGGATGATTGAGGGCCTGGAGCATGTGCCCTGTGAAGAGAGGCTGAGAGCCCTAGGGCTGGTTAGTCTGGAGAGGAGAAGGCTGAGAGGGATTTAATCAACGTTTATAAATACCTGAGGGCTGGGGGTCAAGAGGGAGGGGACAGGCTGTGCTCATTGCACCCTGGGATAGGACAAAGGGCAATGGATATAAACCACAGAACAGGAGGTTCCAGCTCAACATGAGGAGGAACTTCTTCACTGTGAGGGTCACAGAGCACTGGAAGAGGCTGCCCAGAGAGGTTGTGGAGTCTCCTTCTCTGGAGACTTTCAAGACCGATCTGGATGTGTTCCTCTGTGACCTGTGCTGGATTCTATGGTCCTGCTCTGGCAGGGGTATTGGACTCAATCTCCAGAGGTCCCTTCCAAGCTCTAACATCCTGTAATCCTGATCCTGTGATTACAGAGTCTCACTTGTGTCAGGAACTGGACAGAGGCTTCAGGGAGGCTCCTTCATGTCATGAAGAGCTGTAAAACTAACTTCAGAGGACAGCTCTGAGTGTGACAAAAGGGAGGAACAGGATCCCAACAACCTGAGATGTCTCCATCTCCCTAAAAGCTGCTCAGACGTAGAGCAGGAGTCCTGGGTCCAGTTCTGGGCTCCTTAATTCAAGAAGGATGTTGAGTTGCTTGAAGGATTCCAGAGATGCAACAAGGCTGGAGAGGGGTCTGGAGCACAGCCCTGTGAGGCGAAGCTGAGGAAGCTGGGGGTGTTTAGCCTGGAGAAGAGGAGGCTCAGGGGAGACCTTCTTGCTGTCTACGACTCCCTGAAGGGAGGTTGTAGCCAGGTGGGGGTTTGTCTCTTCTCCCAGGCAACCAGCACCAGAACAAGAGGACACAGTCTCAAGCTGTGCCAGGGGAAGTTTAGGATTGATATTAAAAATAAGTTCTTCCCAGCAAGAGAGATTGGCCATTGGAATGTGCTGCCCAGGGAGGTAGTGGAGTCACCATCCCTGGAGGTGTTTAAGAAAAGACTGGATGAGGCACTTAGTGCTACGGTCTGGTTGATTAGATGGTGTTGGGTGAGAGGTTGGACTGCATGATCTTGGAGGTCTCTTCCAACCTGGCTGATTCTGTGATACACCACACCATCTCTGGCTCTTGATGTGGAGCACTATGTGCCAAGACGAAACCTTTCCCACAAAGTGCCCTATTGGTGCTCCCTGCCTACTGACAAGAGGACTGGAGAAACATCCTTTGGGATGGCACCCAAAGCCATCTGCAGCTCAGTGGTCATCCAGTTGACATTTGCCCTTAGAAATCTGTCTGCATAGCTCATTTTAAATCAGGGAGCTGGCAAAACTTTGCATGGCTTTTAGAGCTTTAAGAGTCTGGAGCACCTCTGCTATGAGGACAGGCTGAGAGAGTTGGGGCTGCTCAGTCTGGAGAAGAGAAGGCTCTGAGGAGACCTAATTGTGGTCTTCCAGTATCTGAAGGGGGCTACAAGAAAGCTGGGGAGGGACTTTTGAGGGTGTCAGGGAGTGATAGGACTGGGGGGAATGGAGCAAAACTAGAAATGGGGAGATTCAGATTAGATATTAGGAAGAAGCTCTTCCCCATGAGGCTGGTCAAGAAGGGTTTTGAGGAGGAGGGAAAAGAAGAAAAAAAACCCAAAACCCTGCAGAAAGCCTGGACTCAGTAATAGATAAATACCTTATCTTAATAGTAATAGATAAATATTTTATCCAAAGAAAATAATAAGGATCAGTGGAACAGAAAAACGTGACTTACCATTTTTGACTCCCACATAACCATAGCTGTCAAATATGCACTTCTGGAACCCAAAAACTCTTAAGTGCAGAGGTTGGTGATATTAAAATAAACTATCCTAGTACCAAACCCTTTCTTTCAGTCTTTTAATTCCCTTGCCATTGCCTTTGATGCTGTCTGCATTTCAGCAGTAATTTGCCTAAGGTTTTGCTTTATTCCCTGGGTTCAATCCAAACCCTCTCGGGTGTGCTTAAAGAATATCAGCATCCTGCAGCCAGTTGTATCTGATCCAGAGCCTGACATGGTTGTTCAGGCTTTTGTTGCCTCCAGATCAGCCCATTCAAACTCCTTTGCTGGTTGTTTTCCCCAATAATGCCTTCCATGAGCTCTTCCTCTTACACAATGTGCTTGCTCAAGCCATGCCCTGCCTGCAAAGCCACTGCAATGGATATTGATTAGCTGCTCCAGGTATTAAATTTAGATTATTCCATCAACCTGGGGAAAAAAAAAAAAAGGCATGAAGAGCCTCAGAACACTGTGTCTCTGAAAGTTTTAATTTGTCAGTACAGGGACAGACTGGCTTGGTGCTTCATCAATACTTTAGTCTAAGAACTCTTTCTGTGGCCTTGAATGGGATGCTGTGGGCTAAGGTCAGTACCAAGAGACCTGGCAGAGCTGATTGATAGAATGCCAGGTTGGAAGGGAACCTCTAGTCCAACCTTTCAGGGTAAGAATGGAGTTTAAATGATGTAAGAGGAAAAGAAATGACTTAGGGGGTTATTTCTCCTGCCATGGAAGACCTCTGTAAGAGGATAACTTTCTAATCCAGCAGAGAAACACACAAGAAATTCAGGGAAGAATTACAGGAAACCAGAAGACCTCAGCAAATTCAAGTGTGATAAACAAAACCCAGTAAAAGCCCTTTAGTCAAGAAGGGGGGCAAGGAGCCAAAGATGCCACGCTGTTCTGGCTTGTCTGCATAAAAAAGAGCCCATGGTCAGGTGCTTATGTGGTGAGACCACACCTGGAGCACTGTGTCCAGTTCTGGAGGCCCTATTATAGGAAGGATCTGGAGGTGCTGGAAGGTGTCCAGAGAAGGGCCACAAGGAAGAGCAGAGGGCTGGAGCTGCTCTCCTATAAGGAAAGACTGAGGGAGTTGGGGTTGTGCAGTCTGGAGAAGAGAAGGCTTCCAGGAGACCTTCTTGTGGCCTTCCAGTATCTGAAGGGGGCTACAAGAAAGCTGGGGAGGGACTTCTGAGGGTGACAGGGAGTGATAGGACTGGGGGGGATGGAACAAAACTAGAAGTGGGGAGATTCAGATTGGATGTTAGGAGGAAGTTCTTCCCCATGAGGGTGGTGAGAGACTGGCACAGGTTGCCCAGGGAGGTGGTGGAAGCCTCATCCTTGGAGGATTTAAAACCAGGCTGGATGTGGCTGTGAGCAACCTGCTGTAGTGTGAGGTGTCCCTGCCCATAGCAGGGGGGTTGGAACTGGATGCTCCTTGAGGTCCCTTCCAACCCTGACAATTCTGTGATTCTATGTTCCAAAATTGGAGCATATAAGGGAGAAAAGGGAAAAGGAAACAAAGTAGCGAGGAAGAGATAAGTAAGGCAAATGTAGTTGAACATAAATGCCCCAGAGATTCCCCTCCCTTCCTCCTGAGCTAGGCTATGGCCACCTCAATCACTGGTGATTAGCATGACAAACTCAAGTGGAGCAGGAGCAGCCAGGGAAAGCCAGTGATGAGCAAACATAACACTGCCACAGAGGTAGCTTCAATGAATTACATAAAGCACTGTTTTACCAATGTTTTAGACTCATTACAGCTGTTGTAAGCCTGCAGATGGCCTTTTGCTGTTTGCTAAAACCCAACAGAACGCATTCTGTGAGGAGGCAAACAGCACAGATGTGAGCCCAGGCTCTTCTAGCTTAACAATAACATACAGAAGAATCTAGGGCTAGGGAGTTCTTCTCCCACTCTGCTCTGCCCTGCTGAGACCACACCTGCAATACTGTGTCCAGTCTGGGGCTCCCCAGTTCAAGAGAGACAGAGACCTGCTGCAGAGAGTCCAACAGAGAGCCAGGAGGATGCTTAGGGGACTTGAGCATCTCCCCTGTGAAGAGAGACTGAGAGCCCTGGGGCTGTTTAGTCTGGAGAAGGCTGAGAGGGGATCTGATCAATGTCTATCAGTATCTGAGGGGTGGGTATCAAATGGAGGGGGCCAAGCTCTTTTCAGTGGGGCACAGTAACACAACAAGGAACAACAGGTTCAAGCTTGAACATAGAAGGTTTCAGCTCAACATAAGGAGAAATTTCTTGACAGTGAGGGTGCCAGAGCCCTGGAACAGGCTCCCCAGAAAGGCTACAGAGTCTCCTTCTGTGGAGACTTTCCAAAGCCACCTGGATGCATTCCTGTGCAGACTACCCTGGGCGATCCTGCTTCTGGCACGGGGGTTGGACTGGATGATCTCTGGAGGTCCCTTTCAACCTCTGATGTACTGTGATAATTTCCCAGAGCTTTTAGCTCTGCATGAGTTCTTATGAGAGACAGGGAGGCAGAGGAAGAAAGAATTGCAAAGAGGAGGAGTGCTGAGACATGAATTAAAAATTGCAAATAAAACCAGGCTTAAACTTGATAGAAATAGAAATCTACATTCTGATCCAGTCAAATACCTAGAAAATTGGATGTTGCAGATATGATTAGGTGAAAAAAACCCCCAAAGTCCACTTCTGTTATGGTTACAGGGTGTTCTAGCAGCCCCACATTTCAAACTGTTGATCTGCCACCATATCCTAGCATCCATTCTCAACTTGCCCCCGGTGTCACAAAGCAGCTGATGCTGTTTACTGGCACACTGCACTACCAGCTCCATCTTTGTGTGGACTGACATCTGTCCTCTCATGGTATCACAAAATTAACCAGGTTGGAAAAAAAACCTTTGAGATCATCAAGTCCAACCTACCACCCAACACCATCTGATCAACTAAAGCATGGCACTGAGTGCCTCATACAGCCATTTTTTAAACACCACCAAGGACCAGGGGAAGCCAAGAGCTTTATTCTCCCTGCAACCTCCTTGCCCCCTGTACAAAAGAGACAAGAGACAGAAGCAGAGAAGCATCCTGGCCTGCATCAGCAATAGCATGGCCAGCAGGAGCAGGGAAGTCATTCTGCCCTGTACTCAGCACTGGTTAGGCCACACCTGCAGTCCTGGGCTCCTCAATTTAAGAAGGACATTGAGATACTTGAATGTATCCAGAGAAGGGCAACAAAGCTGGGGAGAGTTCTGGTGCACAGCCCTGTGGGGAGAAGCTGAGGGAGCTGGGGGGGTTTAGCCTGGACAAGAGGAGGCTCAGGGGAGACCTTACTGCCATCTACAACTCCCTGAAGGGAGGTCATAGTGAGGTGGGGGTTGGTCTCTTCTCCCAGGCAACCAGCACCAGAAGAAGAGGACACAGTCTCAAGCTGCACCAGGGGAGGTTTAGGCTGGAAGCGAGGAGAAAGTTCTTCCCAGAAAGAGAGATTGGCCATTGGAATGTGCTGCCCAGGGAGGTAGTGGAGTCCCCATCCCTGGAGGTGTTCAAAAAAGGCTTGGATGTGGCACTTGGTGCCATGGTTGAGTTGCCAGAAGGTGTTAGGTAATAGGTTGGACTTGATGAAAAAGACCTCAGAGATCAACCTGGTTGATTCTATGATTCTAAGTTAACACCAGTCCCAACAAAAGCAGGGCAGCCAAGGTCAAGCAGAAGCAAGTTTGTATCTCCCAGCCCAAGGAAGCACGAAGAGAGAGAGATTATTTACCAAACTCATTCTCATGGTTGATAAGTCTCCCCCAGGGGATTGTTCAGAGCAATCATTATTGTCCTTTTTACACCCAATAGCAATTTATTTACATTTTACCACTTTCTCTTCAAGACCTGTGAGGAAAAAAAGCCATAGCCTAAAACCCCCCACAATGCTTCCAGGCAATGTGCTTCATGCATGGGTATGAAAAGCTGAGCAAGTTGAATAACTTCATTGAAACCACACAGGCTCCACTCCTCTCTCCACAGTGAATGCTTCAGAGCGAGAGCCTGAATGAATGAGAGAGATTTATAATGCGCCCCGAAGGTCAAAAGATTCTGGCTTGGGCAAAACAATGAAAGGATCAAATTCTAGTGGAGAGGGCCCTCCCCTGAGCCCTTCTGGCCTCTGGTTTCCCTGGCTGTACAATACAAGGGATTACTCACAGAAAATACCTCAGTCCATCCCTGTTTTTAGTGTGGCTGTACAGAGAAAGCAAGCCCAGAGCCCTGCCCTATGGGACTACTAAACTTGCTCAAACCTCTGCTTTCACTCTCAGGTGGGCAGCAAAAGTCTCTCTCTGTTTTCCAACTGCTGTGGGCAACTTAAATAGGAATGAATTAATTGAGAAAAACAGGCAGCTGAAATTGCTGTGGAGATTGCATCTGAATGTTAGAAGAGACTCACATGAGAAGCTGGGAGTTCAGATGTCATAAATTACTCTGCTGAGGAATACAGAATTAACCAGGTTGGAAAAGACCTTTGAGAGCAAGTCCAACCTACCACCCAACACCATCTAATAACTAAACCATGGCACCAAGTGCCTCATCCAGGCTCTTTTCAAACATTTCCAATGATGGGGACTCCACCACCTCCCTGGGCAGCACATTCCAATGGCCAATCTCTCTTTCTGGGAAGAAATTTCTCCTCACCACCAGCCTAAACCTCCCCTGGAGCAGCTTGAGACTATGTCCTCTTGTTCTGGTGCTGGTTCCAAGCTGGAGGAGGAGAGATTCAGATTTGTCATTAGGAAGAAGTGCTTCCTCATGAGTGTGGTGAGAGACTGGAACAGGTTGCCCAGGGAGGTGGTGGAAGCCTCATCCCTGGTGGTTTTTTAAGGCCAGGCTGGATGTGGCTCTGAGCAACCTGCTGTAATGTGAGGTGTCCCTGTCCATGACAAGAGGGTTGGAACTGGATGATCCTTGAGGTCCCTTCCAACCCTGACAATTCTGTGATTCAAGGAGAATAAGATGCTGGGAGCTTTCCCTGAGGGTCTCTTTTCCTCCCCTGATGTGGTCAGAGGCCAAACCAAAGCACAGATGTGGCAGTGAAGCTGTTTAAGCTTTTTGACTCCCTCGTGCAATATTTTCATGTATAATAGTGGAAACTGTGGCCAAAATGAGAGATATTTATGAGGGACACAGGACTGGTTATACAATACAATACACCACCAGGTTGGAAGAGACCTTCAAGATCATTGCGTCCAACCCACCTAAACAACTAAACCGTGGCACCCAGCACCCCATCAAGCCTCTTCCTGAACACCTCCAACGAAGGTGACTCCACCACCCCCACGGGCAGCCGATTCCAGTGGGCAATCACTCTCTCGGTATAGAACTTCTTCCTAACCTCCAGCCTAAACCTCCCCTGGCACAGCCTCGGACTGTGTCCTCTTGTTCTGGTACTGGCTGCCTGGGAGAAGAGACCAACCTCTGCCTGGCTACAACCTCCCTTCAGGTAGTTGTAGAGAGCAATAAGGTCACCCCTCAGTCTCCTCCTCTCCAGGCTAAGCATCCCCAGCTCCCTCAGCCTCTCCTCATAGGGCTTGTGTTCCAAACCCCTCACCAACTTTGTTGCCCTTCTCTGGACATGCTCCAGCAAGACAACCTCCTTCCTAAACTGAGGGGCCCAGAACTGGAGACAGGACTCAAGGTGCGGCCTAACCAGTGCAGTGTACAGGGGCAGAATGACCTCCCTGCTCCTGCTGGCCACACTGTTCCTGATGCAGGCCAGGATGCCATTGGCCTTCTTGGCTGCCTGGGCATACTGCAGGCTCATGTTCAGCCTACAAACAACCAGTGCCCCCAGGTCCCTCTCTGCCTGGCTGCTCTCCAGCCACTCTGACCCCAGCCTGTAGCACTGCCTTGGGTTGCTGTGGCCAATGTGCAGAACCCGGCACTTGGATGTGTTCAATCTCATGCCGTTGGATTCTGCCCATCTGTCTTGGCTTAAAGAGCAGAGAGATATGATTTTACTCCCATAGGATGTGAAATAAAGAGGCTGTTATTGTATTGGAGAGAAATTGGGGGTTGGAGGTGGATGATCCTTGAGGTCCCTTCCAACCCTGCCAATTCTGGTTCTGTGACTTTGTCATGGAGAGTGATACAGATTCACTACAAACTCACTCTCCTCTAGTAATATCTTTGGGATTTTTACACAGAGTACAATTTCCCTGAGGTTTCCTCACAGCTTGGTGGGGTTCTACTCTCTGACTGTAGGCTGAGAACCCTAAATAGATCTGAAACAGAAACCATTTTATTCTCTATACACTGACAGTGTGTACACAGCTTTTGCAGACAGGGTTCTTCCTAGGTATGAAAGGAGCTTGCACTTGGTATGAATACAGGCACAAAGCTAACAGGACAGAATGGAATTTGCAGATTGCACTCAGAGCAAAAATATTTCTTTGAGGGCTTTTTAGGCTACCTTGAAAGCATCTCTATGGCTTGTCTGCACTGGCATTATAAAGAAACAAAGCAGAGCTATTGCTTTACACCTGCTGGAGGGGAAAAAGCCAAGTGAGATAAGGAGTCTTTTTATAGACATTGCACATTGATCAAGGAGAAGGTGGGATTTAAAGCCATCCAGGTATTGACTGAGTGAACAGCAATATTGGATTTGTGAAGAAAGAGTGGCCTTAAGATGAGCACAGGCACTTCCTAATCACAGAATGCTCTGGGTTGGAAGGGACCTCCAAAGGTCATCTACTTACAATCACAGAAACATTCAGGTTGGACTTGGTGATCCTGTGGGTCTCATCCAGCCATTAACTCTACTCCACAAGGGTCACCCCTAAACCAGAACCCCAGGCACCACATCCAAACCACCCTGAAACACATCCAGGCTTGGGGACTCCACCGTCTCCCTGGGCAGCCTGTGCCAATGCCTGACCACTCTTGCAGGGAAGAAATGTTTCCTACTGTCCAGTCTAAACCTACCCAGTCACAGCTTGAGGCCATTCCCTCTTGTTCCATCACTAATTACCTGGGAGAAGAGACCAGCACCAGCCTCTCCACAAGGTCCTTTCAGGTAGCTGTAGACAGCAATGAGGTCTCCCCTCAGCCTCCTCTTCTCCAAACTATCCATCCCCAGCTCCTTCAGTTGCTCTCCATCAGATTTATTCTCCAGGCCCTTCCCAGCTTCCTTGCCCTCCTCTGCCCTGGCTCCAGCACCTCCACATCTCTCTTGGATTGAGGTGCCCAAAACTGGACACAACACTCAAGGTGTGGCCTCACCAGAGCTGAGTCCCAGGGAACAATCCCCCTCCCTGCTCCTGCTGGACACAGCATTGCTGATCCCAGCCAGGATGCCTTTGGCTTTCTTGGCCCCCTGGGCACACTGCTGGCTCCTCTTCAGCTGCTTGTCCATTAGCACCCCCAGGTCCCTTTTTGCCAGCAGCTTTTCAGCCACACTTACTCCAACCCCCTCTGCAGTCAGCAGGGGCATCCTCAACTAGATCAAGTTACCCAGGGCCTTGTCCAACCTCATCTTGAATATCTCACAGAAGCATTCATGTTGGAAAAGACCCTTAGGATCACCAAGTGCAACCTATAACCCTACTCTACAAGGTTCACCACCAGGGATGAGGCCTCAACCACCTCCCTGGGCAACCTGTTCCAGTGTTCTGCCACCCTCACAGTAACAAACTTGTTGCTAACATCCAATCTAAATCTACCCTAAACAACCATCTTGAGGTGCTGACACATGCAAGACATCTAGAAGAAACGAAGTCATGATGAAAATGAGGGAGCAGAATGAGTAAGGGGGGGAGATAAGTTCACACAGCAAGTAAGTGGAGACAAGGAACTGCAGATGAGAGGAACAATTGAGTTTACCAAGGTAGGTTATTGATTTAGTAATCTTGAGTTAAGATTGTTACATAACAGTGCCCTTAATTCTCTCTGATGTATGCTGAGCAAGCCAGAAAGTGTGTTCCAAAAAGCTTTCAGCTGTGCAGAAACCAGAATGCCTATTCAGGAAAAAAAAAGGAGTAATATTTTGCTATGATTTGATACTGGTGTTGAACTCTGCCCCCTTGTAATGCCCAGCAGTGCTCTGCTGCAGCAAATATCATCAAATGAGACTTGGAATCATAGGATCATTTAGGTTAGAAAACACCTGCCATGTCACCCAGTCCAACCAGCAGCCCTCCAGAGACCTGCCAGGTCACCCCTAAGCCATCTCCCCAGGTACCACATCTACATCACTTTTACACACCTCCAGGGATGGGGATGTCTCCACCTCCCTGGGCAGACTGTTCCAGTGCCTGACAACCCTTTCAGTGAATTCTTGCTTCCTAATCCCCAGCCTAAACCAGCCCTGGTGGAGCTTGAGGCCATTCCCTCTTGTTCCACCAGCTTTTGCTTCTTTAACCATTCCCTGCTATTATTATTATTTCTGTTCTATAATACTATAAATAATAATTCTATAATAATATAATTCCATAATAATATACATTTTGGGAGGGTCAGATGGGTTTGGGGACCACAGACAAATCAAAAGCAGCAGAGCAAACAGTGGGGATCTCTTAATCCAGAGTATTAGCACTTGGCAAAGACGAGGCTGCTTTTCTTGGCAGCAGATGCAGCAGCAGTGCTGAGCATAGTGGAAACAATTTCAGGGAACACTGTGGAAACCTCTTGGTTATACACCATGGCAATGGAAAGGGGAAGTCCAAATGACTTGAACAAATTTCCTGGGAAGACCTAGGTGCATAAGGAAGACATGTTGAGGCATACATGCAAAACATCACTTAAAGGAGACAGAAATGCCCAAGCATAGAATCCTGGAATCACTTAGGTTGGAAAAGACCTTTAAGATCATTGAGTCTAAGCATGAAAACAAACACTGAGGAGTCCACCACTAAGCCATGTCCCTAAGCAACACATCGACGTGGCTTCTAAATACTTCCAGGCATGAAGACTCCACTACTTCCTTAGGCAGCCTCTTTGAGTGTTTAACAACCCTTTTGGTGAAGTAGCTTTTCCTAATGGCTAGCCTAAACCTCCCCTGGCACAGCTTGAGGCCATTTCATCTTCCCCTATCACTGATTACTTGGGAGAAAATTCCAATGTCGACCTCACAACCACCTCCTTTCAGGTAGTTACAGAGAGGTTTCCCCTCTTCTGCCTCCCCTCCTCTCCCCCTGGGCAGCCTGTTCCAACCCCTCACCACTCTCTCAATCAAGATTTTCTTAATGTCCCACTTAAACCTGCCCTGGCACAACTTCAAACCATTTTGTCATGTCCTGTCCCTGGTTACTTGGGAGAAGAGACCAACCCCAGCCTCACTCCAGCCTCCTTACAGGGAGCTTTAGAGAGCAATAAGCTCTCCCCTCAGCCTTCTCTTCTCCACACTAAACACCCCCAGCTCCCTCAGCTGCTTCTCACACGATGCCTCCAAACCCCTCCCCAGTCTCAGTGCTCATCTCTGGACACTGCCCAGCCCCTCAATGTCTTTCCTATCCTCTGGCATCCAGAACTGAACCCAGTGCTCAAGCTGTGGCCTCACCAGGGCTGAGTACAAGGGCTCCATCACTGCCCTCCTCCAGGCCAGGTTGCTGTTGGCCTTCTTGGCCACCTGTGCACACTGCTGGCTCATGTTCAGCCATCCACCAGCACCCCCAGATCCTTTGCCACCAGGCTGCTTTCCAGCCACTCTGCTCCAAGCCTGGAGCATTGCTTGGGGTTGTGACCAAAGGGCAGGACACAGCATTTGGTCTTGTGTAACCTCATCCCATTGGCCTCAACTCATGGATTTAACCTGTCCAGGCCTCTCTGCAGAGCCTTCCTACCCTCCAGCCGATCCAACAGTCCTAGTCAATGTAGTGTTGCCTACAAACTTGCTGAAGTCTCAGATTTCATCATGGAAACTTACAAAAGAACAGATTTAGACCCCACAGAAGGCAACAGAAAAAGACTCCTATGGACTTTGAAGACTTTGGGTCAGGTTCTAAACCCTTATCTCTTAGATGCTTTTATCTCTCTGTCATAGAATTAAATCTACCAGAGAAGTGGAAAATACTTCAAAGGAAGCATGCACAGAACCCCACAGGAAAGAAAGTGTGGTATAAATGTGAATGCTCAACTGGCTTTACTCTTCTCTCTGGTATCAGAAACATTCTGCAGCTGAAAACAGCCTTTAGCATACTCAAATGTGGGGGAAAACACCACCAGTAACCTCCTTGTCCTCGGGCTGCTGGTATGCATCTCACACAAGGATTTCTATTGAGTGGCACAGGTAGGGATCCACTCTCCTCTTTGTGCATAAGAGGGAGAATCAAAAAGCTGTTATGTTGATTTGCTTTTATTTCCACCCCCCCCTGTTTAATTCAGAAGGTCAAGCATCCACTAAACTGGAAGAAAAAGCTATAACATAGCAATAAACCTCCACTCCTTACTGGACCTGGAGGGGAACACGGTGACCAAAGATGAGGAAAAGGCTGAGGTCCTGAACGCCTTCTTTGCCTCCATGTTTAACAGCAAGGCAGGAGTCCAGGATGAGTGGCTCCTGAGCTGGGTAATAGGGTCAGGGAGCAGTGTAATGCCCCGAAATCCATGAGGAATTAGTTCGGGACCTGCTGAGCCACTTGGACACCCACAAGTCCATGGGACCGGATGGGATCCATCCTAGGGTGCTGAGAGAGCTGGCAGATGAGCTGGCCAAGCCGCTCTCCATCATTTTCCTCCAGTCCTGGCTCACTGGAGAGGTCCCAGATGACTGGAAACTGGCCAATGTGATCCCCATCCACAAGAAGGGACGGATGGAGGAGACCGGAAACTACAGGCCAGTCAGCCTGACCTCAGTGCCAGGGAAAGTGATGGAACAGATTATCCTGGAGGCAATAACTGCGCACCTGAAGGATGGCCAAGGGCTCAGGTCCAGCCAACATGGATTTAGGAAGGGCAGGTCCTGCCTCTCCAACCTGATCTCCTTCTATGATCAGGTGACCGTCTGGTGGATGTGGGGAGGCCTGTGGATGTAGTCTATCTGGACTTCAGCAGGCCTTTGACACCGTCCCCCACAGTAAACTGCTGGCTAAACTGTCAGCTCGTGGTTTGGACCGCAACACTCTGTGCTGGGTTAGGAACTGGCTGGAGGGCCGAGCCCAGAGAGTGGTGGTGAATGGTGCCGTGTCCGGCTGGCGGCCAGTCACCAGCGGCGTCCCCCAGGGATCGGTGCTGGGCCCCATCCTCTTTAACATCTTCATTGATGATATGGATGAGGGGGTTGAGTCAGTCATCAGCAAGTTTGCAGATGACACCAAGTTGGGAACAGATGTTAGTCAGTTAGAGGGTAGAAAGGCTCTGCAGAGGGACGTCGACCGACTAGACAGATGGGCAGAGTCCAATGGGATGGCATTTAATAAGTCCAAGTGCCGGGTGCTGCACTTTGGCCACGGCAACCCCATGCAGAGCTACAGGCTGGGGTCAGAGTGGCTGGAGAGCTGCCAAACAGAGAGGGACCTGGGGGTGCTGATGACACCCACCTAAACATGAGCCAACAGTGTGCCCAGGTGGCCAAGAAGGCCAATGGCATCCTGGCCTGTATTGGGAATAGTGTGGCCAGCAGGAGCAGGGAGGTCATTGTGCCCCTGTACTCTGCATGGTTAGCCACACCTTGAGTACTGTGTCCAGTTCTGGGCCCCTCAGTTTAAGAAGGACATCGAGCTACTTGAGCGTGTCCAGAAAAGGGCAACAAGGCTGGTGAGAGGCCTTGAGCACAAGCCCTATGAGGAGAGGCTGAGGGAGCTGGGATTGTTTAGCCTGGAGAAGAGAAGGATCAGAGGTGACCTCATTGCTCTCTACAACTACCTGAAAGGTGGTTGTGGACAGGAGGGGGTTCGTCTCTTCTCCCAGGCAACCAGCACCAGAACAAGAGGACACAGTCTCAAGCTGTGCCGGGGAGGTTTAGACTCGAGGTGAGGAGGAAGTTCTTCACTGAGCGAGTCATTCGTCATTGGAATGGCTGCCCAGGGAGGTGGTGGAGTCGCCGTCCTGGAGGTGTTCAAGGGGAGGTTGGACGTGGCGCTTGGTGCCATGGTCTAGTTGTGAGGTCTGTTAGGACAGGTTGGACTTGATGATCCTTGGGGTCTCTTCCAACCTTGGTTATACTGTGATACTGTGATTTCAGAGGCCAGCTTCCTCTCCCACAGGCTCATTAAGCATTTAAACAGGGAAGCTCTCCTAGCTGATTTGCGTTGTTTGGGCTTGCAGTAAAGGCCATGGTGTTCCTCTCTGGCTGGGCACAGGCAGGTGTAAGGCACACAGCAGGCTGCATGTGAAATAGACTGGGTGGAGATAGAAAGGGTGATGGAAGAGGAGTCACCCACCCTGGAGGTGCTCAAGAGGGGACTGGACGTGGCACTTGGTGCCATGGTTTAGTAGTCTTGAGGTCTTGGGTGACAGGTTGGACTTGATGATCTTTGAGGTCTCTTCCAACCTTATTGATTCTATAAATGAGCAGAGGCTTGCCAGACTGTACAGGAGAGACATTCATCTTTCACATGTTTACAAACAGCAAAGAGACAGAATCGGATGTGCAAATAGGATGCTCTCTGCTATAGAATCATAGAATTGTCAGGGTTGGAAGGGACCTCAAGGAGCATCCAGTTCTAACTTGCCATGGGCAGGGATGTCTCACACTACAGCAGGTTGCTCACAGCCATATCCATCCCTCCAGGGAGGAGCCTTCCACCACCTCCCTGGGCAACCTGTGCCAGTCTCTCAATACCCTCATGGGGAAGAACTTCTTCCTAACATCCAATCTGAATCTCCCCATTTCTAGTTTTGCTCCATTCCCCCCAGTCCTATCACTCCCTGACACCCTCAAAAGTCCCTCCCCAGCTTTCTTGGAACCCCCCTTCAGATACTGGAAGGCCACAATTAGGTCTCCTCAGAGCCTTCTCTTCGCCAGACTGAACAACCCCAACTCCCTCAGTCTGTCCTCATAGCAGAGGAGCTCCAGCCCTCTGCTGATCCTCATGGCCCTTCTCTGGACACCTTCCAGCACCTGCAGAACCTTCCTGTAATACAGGCTCCAGAACTGGACACAGTGCTCCAGGTGGGGTCTCACCAGAGCAGAGGGGGAGAATCACCTCCCCGGCCCTGCTGGCTATGCTTCTCTTGCTGCAGCCCAGACTCTGGTTGGCTCTCTGGCTGCAAGTGCTCACTGCTGGCTCCTGTTGAGCTTCTCATCCACCAGCACCCCCAAGTCCTTTTCTTCAGGGCTGCTCTCCAGCCAGTCCCTGCCCAGCCTATATTGGTGCCTGGGATTGCCCCAACCCAGCTGCAGGACCTTGCCCTTGGTCTTGTTGAACCTCACAAGGTTGTCAGGGACTCACCTCTCCAGCCTGTCAAGGCCCCTCTGGATGGCATCCCTTCCCTCTAGCTGTCATCTGCACCACACAGCTTGGTGTTGTCAGCAAACTTGCTGAGGGTGCACTCAATGCCACTGTCCATGTCACTATAGAAAGAGCAGAGAAATGCACCCTCCTGTCATTAAAAACTGTCAGCTTTTGGCTGCTTCCACAAGACAAATTGCTGTAATTCCTGATGTCTTTTAAGAACACAGTAAAGGAATCTTACTGAAGTTCTTGATGATTTTGGAGAGGGGAAAAAAATAAAGTCTCAATTCCACCACTAAGAAAGATATTCAAAGTTTCACAACTTGCCAAAAATCATTCTTCTGTTCTCTGAATAAACAGAATTACTTAACTTCCATGGCAGAGTTATGCAACACAAAACATGTTAGGAAGAGCTGACACTGCTGGGAGGGGCAATTATCTGGTGAGCACTGCCAGCGTTGCTCAAAGCCTCTGCAGCATTTCTAAGGTGCCAAAGGTCTGCTTCTTGAGGAGCAGTTGGTTCCTGTGCATAATGCAGGTAAATCATTGAGGTTTTCAATGAAAGTCTTTGAGCAACTCCACACAAAAGGGAGAAAGAGCAGTGATGAGATAAATGTAAACCAGAATAAGCTCCTTCAGCAAGGAGACCCTTGTGAACAGCCAAAGGCTGTTGTCATGGAATCACAGAATGGCTTAGGTTGGAAGGGACCTCAGAGATCATCTGCTCCAACCTCCCCACCATGGCCAGGGACACCTCACCTCCAGACTCATCCAACCTGGCCTTGAACACCCCCAGGAGGAAGCATCCACAGCCTCCCTGGGCAGCCTATTCCCATGTCTCACCACCCTCACACTGAAGAGCTTCCTAGGATCCAGTCTGATGTCAGCTTCAAACCATTCCCCCTTGTCCTGCCTCTAGACACCCTTATGAAAAGTCCCTCTGCAGCCTTCCTGCAGGATCCCTTCAGGGACTGGAAGGCAGCTCTAAGGTTCCCCTGGATTCTTCCCTTCTCTAGACTGCAGAACTCAGTCTCCCTCAGCCTATCCTCATAACAGGTGTTTCAGCCCTTGGATCTTGATGACTTTGGAGATGCTTTGATCACCCAAACAGGATCATCAAGGTGGGAAAACAAGTCTTCACTTGCCCTCAGATTTACCAAATGGAGCATTTGTGCATGAGAAATGCTCTAATCTCCCTCTCAATGGCCACAAGAGGTGCAAAGACTCTGCATCTCCAAAGTGTTTGTACTTCAGAGGAGGCCAGAAAAGGCTCCAGGTAAATTACTTATAGGAGGATCATTGAAATTACAGTTTTTCCACCCTGGGAAAACACTTAGAGACACCAATTTTTAAACACAACTGAAGTGTCAACAGGCACAGCACTGAAGGAAGTGGTGGGGACACACTGCAAACCAAAGGGAACAGGGATGGTTCTGCAGACTGAGTGTCTAGCTCTGAAATCCCTCTCAGCCTTCCTTAACAGGGAGCAGAGCATTGGAAGGGGAGTGCAGTTGTTTTAAAAGCAGGATTGAATGCATAGCTTGCAAGCAATCACTTCTTCAAGACTCTGCCTTGAATATTCAGAGGCATTTTTCTCTGCAGAGCAGCTTTTAAAAGGATTGGTATGCCAAACACACACGGTGTTGTCCTTATCTTTCTTTGAACAAATTCCCAGACTTGCTGCTCTGAAGTATCAAGCTAATAAAATCTGTGCTGAGCAGTGCCTACAAACACCACCAATTGTAGCCAGCAGAACAGGAAATGAGCTCTTGTGGCCAAGGCGGCCAGTGCCATTCCGGGCTGTGGTCAGTAGGTCAAGAGAGGTTCTCTTTCCCCTCTTCTCTGCCCTGGTGAGGACACATCTGGAATATTGTATCCCGTTCTGGGCCCTCCAGGTCAAGAAGGACCTCAGCAAACTGCTTGAGAGAGTCCAGCACAGAGCCACAAAGATGCTGAAGGCAGTGGAACATCTTCCTTATGATGAGAGACTGAGGGAGCTGAGGGCTCTTTAGCTTGGGGAGAAGGAGCCTGAGGGGTGACCTCCTTCATCTTGATAAGGCTGTGCAGGGTGAGTGCCAAGAAGATGGAGCCAGGCTCTGCTCAGTGATGCCCAATGACAGCACAAGGGGCAATGGTGGAAGCTGGGGTATAGGAAATTCCTTGGAAACAGGAGGAAAAGAACTTCTCTGTGAGGGTGACAGAACCCTGGAACAGGCTGCCCAGGGGGTTGAGGAGTCTCCCTCTCTGCATGTATTCCTGTGTGCCCTGCTCCAGGTGCTCCTGCTCTGGCAGGGGGGTTGGACTGGATGATCTCCAGAGGTCCCTTCCAACCCCTAGCATCCTGTGACATTAAAACCACCCACAACGCAACTATTTAGAGAGATCAGTTGGCACCACTGGTTTCCTTGGTGCAAAAGAACAAGGACAAGGCTGAAGGTTAAAATTCTTCCTCAAATTCTACCTTTGGCTTTGTTGCACAGCTCCTGTGCTGCTTTGATCACCCAAGATGGTGACTCCATTCTGGATTAGAGGGGGAGAATAAAACAGTTCTATTTTTCCATCCCATCCAACTTCCAGTCCAAGGCTGTTGCTTGCCAGTCCTTTGTGTAACACAAGGCCTCTGTTTTGGTTGGAATTTAGTAAACAACTGAACATTTGAATCTGAAGCAAGACTATTTTTGATGCTTTCTTTGTTGTGTGCCTTGCATAATGGTCTTCTTCCTAGAAAGCACTGAACAGCTCACCCAGCATTTCCAGGAGCATTTTCACAGCATCATAGCTGCTGACATCTGCTTAAACATGGGAACAATTTGCTTCTTACACAACAAGCCATAAAAATGTGTTGTATGTGTAGACAACAAAGTGCAAGCTTTTTCCAGGGTACAGGAGGGGAAGATTCACTTTTTAATCTCATCCTGACCAGTGGATTAAAAAGAAGCCAAAAAAGGGTTTGGTGATTGACAAATCACTGAAGGGAACTGCAAGGCTAAAATGATTTAATGCCTTTTTGGGTGGATTCATGGAAGACTTTTGTATGCCATTAAGGTTTAATGATTCATGAAATCATTTGCAATGACACCTGAGTGGCTTTATTCCCACTCTTCATTTTGCTTCCTTTACATGCCCCAAACTGTCTGACGAGCTTGGTCCCCGAGAAGGTCACATGCTGGATGGGCTGAAGTGCAACTCTCTAAATCCATCTCACCAGTGCTCTCCAGAAAAGCAGTAAAGATACACACAGAATCATAGAATCACAGGTTGGGAGGGACCTCCAGAGATCATCTAGTCCAACCCCCCTGCCAGAGCAGGAGCACCCAGGGTAGTCTGCACAGGAATGCAGTAATGCATGCAAGTGGACTTGGAATGTCTCCAGAGAAGGCAACTCCACGACCTGATTTGGGTTGGAAAGAGACCTCTAAAGGTCATCTGGTCCAACCCCACTGCAGTCAGCAGGGGCATCCTCAACTGAACAGGTTACTAGAGCCCTGTTGAGCCTCACCTGCAGGGATGAGATATTCCAGCATCTGAGTACAGATGAAAATAGTCTCTCACAGCCCATGCATCTCTGGTTACTGTTAATAGGAAATAATCAAGAGGCCATCATCAAATCCTCCAGTGAGATGTTCATGTAGCAAACAATCCCAATTATGGCAGTCTGTAAGTTTCAGCAAGGATAGTTGTTGGCTTTTGGGACAACTAACAAGAATTGGAGCTTTCCTTCTATTGAAATTTTGCCTTTTTTGATGGAAAAAACCCCAAACACCAGAAAATTTTCTAGATTAAACATTCTACTGGATGCACTCTTATTTTATGGCCTTTCTGTGGACAAGCATTCTTAGTTAGCCTGTGTCTTATACTTTGAAGGGTTATTTTAATCAATCACAGAACATTAGAGGTCAGAAGGGACCTCCAGAGATCATCCAGTCCAAACCCCTGCCACAGCAGGAGCACCCAGGGTTAGTCTGCACAGGAATGCATCCAGGTGGCTTTGGAAAGTCTCCAGAGAGGGAGACTCCACAACCTCTCTGGGCAGCCTGCTCCAGGGCTCTGGCACCCTCACTGTAAAGAAGCTGAGCAATGCAGCATTACAACAATTTATGTCCCTTTTTCATGCACTCTTTCCACTGTTACTCTGTCCTCATCCCTATTGCTATTAGAAACAGATCTTGGTGTCACTAAAGCAATGCCTTCCCACCTGTGGCCCAGTGTCTGGTGACAGTCTGTATAATAAGGGGGGGGGAAAAAAGCCCAAACCAACAGACAGAAAAGTTGGCAGCTATTCACCAGCAGATGAAAGTGATCTCATCTTTTACTATCAATATTTCCCAGCTTTCTCAGGGAGTGTGTAACATTCTGGCACTCTTCCCCTGCCCCACCAAACAATAAAGGTTTCTTCTGCAAAGGAAGCTCTTCACTGACAAGAGATTCTCCTGGAAAGGAGAAGCAGAACAAGCTGAAAACCACCAGCCTAGAGGTAAAACAGAATCTAAGCTCCAGGCTGGCAGATAACTTGCACAATAAGTAATTGAAGAGCCTAAGTGCAAAGTGTTTAGCATCCAAATTTAAGCACCCATATCCCCCACCACTAAACATTTTGCACTGTGATAGACATGGCTTTTTTTTTTTAAGCCCTCTCACTGATACACAGCTGAGAAATGGTTTTATTGCTCCACCTTTTCCTAGAGATCATTAAGGAAATCAAAGTAAATCTTTGCAATTCATCAAAGCCTTAACCAGCAGCAGTTGCACTGGAAGAGGTGGGCCTGAGGATCAATATGCTTGTTGCTTTTCCAAGCATTTTCAACATCCTGTGAAAATTAACTTCTTAGAAGATTTTATGTTGCCATCTTCACCAAGGTGTTGCAGCTTCAGATGGAAAACTAACAGCAGGCCAAGTTCTGAGTTGTAGCATATTATAGAATCACAGAATGGTCTGGGTTGGAAAGGACCTCCTAAGGTCAGCCAGCTCAACCCCTTCTGCAGTCAGCAGGGACATCCTCAGCTAGATCACAGAATCAACTATGTTGCAAGAGACCTCAAAGATCATTGAGTCCAACCTGTCACCACAGACCTCACAACTAAACCATGGCACTGAGTGCCACATTTAATCCCCTCTTGAACACCTCCAGGGATGGGGACTCCACCACCTCCCAATGGCCAATCACTCTCTCAGTGAAGAACTTCCTCCTCACCTCCAGCCTAAACTTCCCCTGGCACAGCATCAGACTGTGTCCTCTTGTTCTGGTGCTGGCTGCCTGGCAGAAGAGACCAACCCCCACCTGGCTACAACCTCCCTTCAGGGAGTTGGAGACAGCAATAAAGTCTCCCCTGAGCCTCCTCTTCTCCAGGCTAAGCAACCCCAGCTCCCTCAGCCTCTCCTCACAGGGCTGTGCTCCAGACCCCTCCCCAGCCTCATTGCCCTTCTCTGGACACATTCAAGTGTCTCAATGTCCTTCTTAAACTGAGGGGCCCAGAACCGGACACAGGACTCAAGGTGCAGCCTAACCAGTGCTGAGTACAGGGCACAATGACTTCCCTGCTCCTGCTGGCCACACTGTTCCTGATGCATGCCAGGATGCCTAGAATCCTGCTGAGCCTCACCGTGAATATCTGCAGGGATGAGGCCTCAACCACCTCCCTGGGCAACCTGTTCCAGTGTTCCACCACCCTCACAGTGAAGAGCTTTTTCCTGATATCCAATCTAAATCTGCCCTTCTCTAGTTTGAAGCCATTGATCCTGGTCCTGTCACTGCAGGCCTTTGCAAACAGTCTCCCTCCAGCCTTACTGTAGCCCCCTTCAGGTACTGGAAGGCTGCTCTTCAGTCTCCCCAGAGCCTTCTCTTCTCCAGGCTGAACACCCCCACCTCCCTCAGCCTGTCCTCATAGCAGAGGTGCTCCAACCCCCTGATCATTTTCTTAGCCCTCCTCTGGACCCTCTCCATCAGGTCCATGTCCTTCCTACATATACAGCAGAGGTTCCCTTCCCCCCCCCCAATTAATATATACACCTTTCTGTTTTAAGAAAGGTAATTCCTGAATTTACAAGTCCTCATTAAACAAAAAAAACATAACTAATTTTCCTGCCAAGCTAAATATTTTATTTAACATCCTTCCCTATATTCAGCACGAGATCCAAATTAAGATACCAGATCCTAAAAGCAGTTGTCTCAAATGATGCCATTTATTCCCTGCTAGGCACTCAAATAGCTGCTTGAATTTTCTGAAGTACTAAATACCTATCAGCTCAAATGAAGCAAATAACATCAACTTGGCTGCTAAAATGCCAGTTAAGTGTTTTGCAAAAGGAATCTCTGCAAAGTGCCTGACTACAGGCTTAGAGAGCTCTCTCTACACACACATTTCTCAGCTCAGCCAGTCCATACTTGGATAATGGAGACAGTTGTTGATGTGCTGGCTGAATACACAGGGAAAGAGCCAGGCTGGGTGCTCAGCAGAAAAAAAAACCAACCTCAAGAGGTTTTAACCTTAAAGTCTCCAACAAACACATTGTGAGACTGAGGACACACATATTTGTGTACAACTGTTGTATGAGGTTATGAATTTATATATATATAAAATCATAAGATGGTTGGGTTGGAAGGGACCTCCAAAGGTCATCCAGGCCAACCCCCTGCAGCCAGCAGGGACATCCTCCACCAGATCAGCTTGTTCAGAGCCTTGCCCAGCATGACCTTGAATACCTCTAAGGATGGGGCTTTAAGTACCTTCTGGGCAACCTGCTGCAGCACTTCAGCACCCTAATGGTGCAGAATGTGTTCCTGCCATCCAATCTAAATCTGCTATTCTCTAATTCATAACCACTGCCCCTCATCCAGGTATTTTCAAACATTCCCTCCGCACCCTCCCTACAGCCCCCTTCAGGTACTGGAAGGCTGCTCTTAGTTCTCCGTGGAGCCTTCTCTTCTCCAGGCTGAACATCCCCAGCTCCCTCAGCCTGCCCTTGTAGCAGAGGTGCTCCACAAGTGCTCTCAGGGCCCTCCTCTAGACCCACCCATCAGGTCCATAGCCTCCCAGCTGGAGAGTGCAGCACCTCCCAGCACAGCAGGTGAGGACTTACCAGAGCTGATCCAAATGGCAGGATCTCCCCACTCCATCTCTGCCCATGTTGTTCTTGGTGCCACCCAGGCTGCCATTTGCCTTCTGGGCCACAAGCTCACACTATTGATTCGATTCCAGTTTCTCACCCACCAGATCTCACAAGTCCTTTCCCACAAGGCTGTTTTCTACCACCTCATCCCCCAGCTTTTATTGATAATGAGACTTGTTCCAACCCAGGTGCAGGTCCTTATGCTTGCAGGTCCTTGTTAAACCTCATGAGATTCACCTGGGCCCACCTGGCACACCTACACCCGGCTGAGTCCTTCTGGGTGCCATCCCATCCTTCTAGTGTATTAACAGCTCCACTCAGCTTGGTGTCATCTGAAAACTTGATAATGGTGCACTTGATCCCATTGTCTATATCACTGATCAAAACATTCAACAGTACTGGTCTCAGTACAGCCCCCACTGAGGGACACCATTGTCACCAGTCTCCATCTGGACTTTTATAGATGAGACTTCTATAATCACAGTATCACAGTATCACCAAGGTTGGAAGAGACCTCGAAGATCATCGAGTCCAACCTGTCACCACAGACCTCATGACTAAACCATGGCACCAAGTGCCATGCATAATGCATGGCTGTTGCATGAGAGAGTTGGGGCTGTTCAGTCTGGCTCTGAGGAGATCTAATTGTGGCCTTACATTGTCTGAAGGGGGCTACAAGAAAGCTGGGCCAGGGACTTCTGAGGGTGTCAGGGAGTGATAGGACTGGGGGAAATGGAACAAAACTAGAAATGGGGAGATTCAGATTGAATGTGAGGAAGAAGTTCTTCCCTATGAGGGTGGTGAGAGACTGGCACAGGTTGCCCTGGGAGGTGGTGGAAGCCTCATGCCTGGTGGTTTTTTAAGGCCAGGCTGGCTGTGGCTGTGAGCAACCTGCTGTAGTGTGAGGTGTCCCTGGCCATGGCAGGGGGTTTGGAACTGGATGATCCTTGAGGCCCCTTCCAACCCTAACAATTCTGTGATTCAATTTTATGATTCTGTGAGGCTTATATGAGACTGAATTAGGCAGCCACTAGCTCCAATAAAATTCCAAGGACCCTAGCAAACAAAACCAATTATCAGACAGAGCTATCTCCTTCCTTTCCAGAGACTTCCTCGCCAATTATGGTTTTAAATCATTTCCTTTTCCCCCCTCAGTGATTAAAAAGCATCACCAATGATACAAAACATACATTTTTAGCTATTGTTATTATCATTTGAACATCAACCCCATCTCATTCCTGACTCACTCAGTAATTTCTATCCCTTGGAAACACAATAACAGCATATAGATGTGTGTCATATCCCTACCTATCTCCAGAGATCTCTCACTTCAATAGGCCAAAAGGGTCTTCAGTGCTAAGATGACATAGTAGGGCCCCATGAACATTAAATGCATAATTTTATTGTCATGCAAATAAGGATTAGAGTTAAAGTTGCTATGGAAACCCTGGCTGGAATTTTTCTGAGTTTGGAAGAATTAAAATGAGGGCACCTGACAACAGGGCAAAGGGAATGCCCATTAAGAAGGAAGAAAAGATCTATGGGAACAGCTTGTAATTCCAGGAGGCTGGAGCAATTATTTAAAGTTGTTAGACAGCATGAATGAAACCTGTGGATGTGGGACAAGAAATTCTCAGGGCCATGATTCACACTCAAGCTCAGACAGTCCTTTAGGTCCAGAGAAGGGCCACAAGGATGATCAGAAGGCTGGATCAGAAGGACAGACTGAGAGAGTTGGGGCTGTTCAGTTAGGAAAAGAAAAGGCTCCAAAGAGAACTTATTGTGACCTTTCAGTATCTGAAGGGGGCTACAAAGAAAGCTGGGGAGGGACTTTTTAGAGTGTTGGGTAGTTATAGCACAGGGTGGGGTGGGGGGAAATCCAAGCTAGAGGAGGGGAGATTTAGATTAGAAATTAGGAAGAAGTTGTTCCCCATGAGGGTGGTGAGACACTGGCACAGGTTGCCCAGGGAGATGGTGGAAGCCTCATGCCTGGAGGTTTTTGCAGCCAGGCTGGATGTGGCTGTGAGCAACCTGCTGCAGTGTGAGGTGTCCCTGCCCATGGCAGGGGGGTGGAACTGGCTGCTCCTTGAGGCCCCTTCCAACCCTGACAATTCTGTGATTCTGTAAGGTGTAATGAATAAATGCAGATTCAGACTGGGAGGGCAAAGGTGGCCAAGCAGGAATTTTACCTGGCTCCCTTTTCTGCCACTAGTTTTGTGGAGCTGACAGAGGGACTGCTCTGCTAGCTGGAGGAGAGGCTGCATGATGTAGCTGACAATTAGAGAATAAATCTGATGGAGAGCAACTGAAGGGGCTAGGGATGGTTAGTCGGAACAAGAGGAGGCTGAGGGGAGACCTCATTGCTCTCTGCAACTACCTGAAAGGACATTGTGCTGCTGGTCTCTTCTCCCAGGTAATTAGTGATAGAAGAAGAGGGAATGGCCTCAAGCTGTGACTGGGTAGGTTTAGACTGGACAGTAGGAAGAATTTTTTCGCTGCAAGAGTGGTCAGGCTTTGGCCCAGGCTGCCCAGGGAGGTGGTTCTGAGCTAGCCTGGTGATAAATGGATGATGATACATCACAGAATCATAGAATCACAGAATCACAGAACATTAGGGGTTGTGGAGCCTGGAGGAGAGACCTAAGAGCAGCCTTCTGTACCTGAAGGGGGCTACAAGAAGGCTGCAGAGGGACCGTTTCCAAAGGCCTGCAGTGATAGGATGAGGGGCAATGCTTTGGAATGAGAGAAGAGCAGATTTAGATGGGATGTTAGGAACAAGTTCTGCACCATGAGGATTGTGGAACACTGCAACAGGTTGCCCAGGGAGGTAATTCTCCAAATTTATGTGTGTGTGTGTGTGTGTGTTGAGAATTCCTGAGCCATCACTGCTGCAAACCATAGGTCTCTCCCTTGACTGCCTCTCCTTGTTTGTGATGACTCCTGCTCAGCTGCATTAGCATTCCTGTTGCAAAACTGAATTTCATTCTGTTACATTCTGGGATAGCATCTTATCTCTGATCTCACTGCTGCAGCACTGGGAGACCACAGCAGCCCTCTGCAGCACTGTTTGACTTACTGCCTTCTGGGGATTTCATTATCACACTGTTTACTGCTATCCTTACTTGAGATGACTGGAATAATAAACCCACGTGGAATAACTGAATATTTTTGTTTGCCTAGCTCACTGCCCATGGAGGGCTTCATCAGGCCATGCATTACCTCAAGTAATCATAGAATAGCTTAGGTTGGAAGGGACCTCAGAGCTCTTCTCCTCCAACCCCTTGCCATGCTCAGGGACACCTCTCAACTAGACTCAGCTGCCCAAGGCCTCATCCAACTTGGCCTTCAACATCCCCAAGGATGAGGCAGCCACAGCCTCCCTGGGCAGCCTGCTCCAGAGTCTCACCACCCTCACAATGAAGAACTCCTTCCTCAGCTCCAGTCTAACCCTGCTCTCCTCAGCTTCAAACCATTCCCCCTTGTCCTGTCCCTGGACACCCTCAGGAAAAGTCCCTCTGCAGCCTTCCTTTGGGATCCCTTCAGATATTGGGAGGCAGCACTAAGGTTCCCCCCAGAGTCTTCACTTCTCCAGTGAACATGGCAGTGACATAATGGGGAACCACCATGGGAGGGCCAGGTGGGAACAGTGTCACAGTGATCTGACCTAAGACCCATCTACTGCTTTGTGCTAGGGCTGCAAAGCTTCTTGGGAGAAAGAGAAATGGACTAATCAGCAGGTGGCTTGCTCTGTTGCAGATCAAGTTGTCTTCCTCCTCAGCCACAGTATTTTAGTTTGCATCATTAAAATGCTGATGACACCAAACTGGGAGGAGTGGCTGACACACCTGAAGGCTGTGCTGCCATTCAGCCAGACCTGGACAGGTTGGAGAGTTGGGCAAGGAGAAGTTGAATAAAATCGAACAAGGACAAGGGTAGAGTCCTGCACCTGGGAAAGAACAACCCCATGGACCAGGATAGGTTGGGGACTATCCTGCTGGAGAGCAGTGTAGGGTAAAGGGAGTTGGGTGTCTTGGTGAACAGAAGGATGCCCCTGAGCCAGCAACGAGCCCTTGTGGCCAAGAAGGCGAAAGGCATCCTGGGGTTAGGAGTTCGAGAGAGGTTCTCCTGCCCCTCTACTCTGCCCTGGTGAAGCCACATCTGGAATATTGTGCCCAGTGCTGGGCCCTTCAGTTCAAGAAGGACCTCATGGAACTGCTTGAGAGCATCGAGTCCAGTCCAGTCCAGCAATGAGCCACCAAGCTGCTGCAGGCAGTGGAACACCTCCCTGCTGAGGCCAGGCTGAGGGAGCTGGGGTATGGAGCTTGGAGCAGAGGAGCCTGAGGGCTGACCTCATTGCTGGGGATGAAGATGTGCAGAGCAGTGTGGGGAGGACAGAGCCAGGCTCTGCTCAGGGATGTCCAATGATAGGACAAGGGGCATTGGGTGCCAGCTGGAGCAGAGGAGGTTCCACATGGACAGAAAAACTTTTTCTCTGTGAGGTGGCAGAGCCCTGGAGCAGGCTGCCCAGAGAGGTTGTGGAGTCTCCTTCTCTGGAGACATTCCAAACCCACCTGGATGTGTTCCTAATCAACTAAACCATGGCATTAAGTGCTTCATCCAGTCTTTTTAAACAGCTCCAGGACATCAACCCCACCACCTCCCTGGGCAGCTCATTCCAATGGCCAATCTCTCTTTCTGTGATGAACTTCTTTCTAAACGTAGGCCTAAACCTCCCCTGGCACAGCTTGAGACTGTGTCCTCTTGTTCTGGTGCTGCTTGCCTGGGAGAAGAGACCAACCCCCACCTGGCTACAACCTCCCTTCAGGGAGTTGGAGACAGCAATAAAGTCTCCCCTGAGCCTCCTCTTCTCCAGGCTAAGCAACCCCAGCTCCCTCAGCCTCTCCTCACAGGGCTGTGCTCCAGACCCCTCCCCAGCTTTGTTGCCCTTCTCTGGACACCTTCCAGCAGCTCAAAATCTTTCCTGAACTGAGGAGCCCAGAACTGGACACAGGACTCAAGGTGTGGCCTAACCAGTGCTGCGTATAGGGCAGGATGACTTCCCTGCTCCTGCTGGCCACAGTATTTCTGATGCAGGCCAGGATGCCCTTGGCCTTCTTGGCCCCCTGGGCACACTGCTGGCTCATGTTCAGCCAGCTGTCAACCACTACCCCCAGGTCCCTTACAAGAGGGGGTGGATACTCTAAGGCATGGACTTGGGACTGTTCCTCTCTTTTCATGATGGACTTTATGTGCAGCACACCCCCCTGCAACCTTCAGCACACCAATGCTTAGAAATGGAAACCAAAAGCTCATTTCTCAGAGAGAAGTTTTGAAAGGGAGCTTTTGAAAGAGCAATCTATTTTTGTCCTGAAACACAAAATAGAGAAGAGAGGAGCAGGGCTTCAAGGCAAGAAGAGAGCTGGGGTGCTTGTGACCTAGTTCCACCATGGTGCCTTTCCCTTCTGCTAAGTGCATCGACTTCCTGATCACACTTTTGTGAGGTAAATAAGGCAGCTGAAGAGAAACTGCTCCTCTTCCCAGTTCCAAGCAGGATGTCACTAAAATAAGACAAAAAGAAAGGAGAAAAAAAAAAAAAAGGGAAGAGCCATTCCCATCTTGTCAGACTTTGCTTCTTTGTTTGGGCTTACCCTGCCCTCTGCAAAAGATCCTCCTAGAATCACAGAATCACAGAATTGCCAGGGTTGGAAGGGACCTCCAGGATCATCCAGTTCCAAACCCCCTGCCATGGCCAGGGACACCTCACACTACAGCAGGTTGCTCACAGCCACAGCCAGCCTGGCCTTAAAAAACCACCAGGCATGAGGCTTCCACCACCTCCCTGGGCAACCTGTGCCAGTCTCTCACCACCCTCATGGGGAAGAACTTCTTCCTCACATCCAATCTGAATCTACCCATTTCTAGTTTTGTTCCATTCCCCCCAGTCCTATCACTCCCTGACACCCTCAGAAGTCCCTCCCCAGCTTTCTTGTAGCCCACTTCAGACACTGGAAGGCCACAATTAGGTCTCCTGGGAGCCTTCCCTTCTCCAGACTCCAGATTCTTGCACACCTCTTGAGTTTAAGGGGATGTGGGGATGCAAAATGCAGGGCAGTAATCTTTATGGATGTAGTAGTTCTAGATCTTGAGCAGAAAAGTAACAAAAGGTAAATAAATCACTACTGGGTGTGAAAAGGGAAAAAGAGTTCTTGTGTTCACAGGCTCACAGGATCACAAGATTTCAGGGGTTGGAAGGGACCCAAATTGATCATCAAGTCCAATACCCCTGCCAGAGCAGGACCATACAATCTAGCTCAGGTCACAGAGGAACACATCCAGATGGGCCTTGAAAGTCTCCAGAGAAGGAGACTCCACAACCTCTCTGGGCAGCCTGTTCCAGTGCTCTGTGACCCTCACAGTAAAGAAGTTCCTCCTTGTGTTGAGGTGGAACCTCCTGTGCTGCAGCTTACATCCGTTGCTCCTTGTCCTATCACAGGGAGCAAGTGAGCAGAGCCTGTCCCCTCCCTCCTGACTCACAGCCCTCAGATATTTATAAATATTGATTAAATCCCCTCTCAGTCTTCTCTTTCCCAGACTAAAAAGCCCCAGGTGCCTCAGCCTCTCCTCATCAGGCAGTGTTCCAGTCCCTAATCATCCTTGTAGCCCTCTGCTGGACCCTCTCCAGCAGATCCCTGTCCCTCTTAAACTGGGGAGCCCAAAACTGAACACAGTACTCAGGATGAGGTCTCACCAGGGCAGAGCAGACGGGGAGGAGAACCTCCCTGGGTCTGCTGGCGACACTCTTCTTAATGCACCCCAGGACCCCACTGGCCTTCTTGGCCAGCAGGGCACATTGCTGTCCCTTGCAGAGCTTGTTGTCCACCAGCACTCCCAGGTGCCTCTCCACAGGGCTGCTCTGTAAATACCTGTAAATACTGTAGATTTGGGCCATACTCATTGCATTCCATTGCAGATGGTACTTTTGCCTGTAAATACAGCTAGCATTTGCTTCCAACTGTGCTGGCCTGGCAAAGTTAATGTAGAGGGGGGAGTGTGTGGAAATTTCAACCCACCACAATGGATTGCAGCTTTCTTTCATGCACTGAGAGCCATTACTTATTTTTTATTTATTTTAAAAGCATAAAGCCATGGGAGCCTGAGCATTTCTTATGTCTGGAAGGCAAAAGATTCTTAGCTGCCCTGGACACTTTCACAGACAAAGCAGCAACCTGCAGAAAGATGGCTCCTTTATGAAATTCAGCTTTATCCAAGCAGACATCTGTCAGCTTCTCAGCTGCAGCATACATGAGAAGCCATGCCCCAGCCCCCCTCACACTGCACCAGGGTTTATCCCAGGGTTGCTGGCTGCACTCGATCCTTCACTTGTAGAAAGCAGAAACATGATATAGGAAGGACATGGACCTCATGGAGAGGGTCCAAAGGAGGGCCATGAAAAGGATCAGGGGGTTGGAGCACCTCTGCTATGAGGACAGGCTGAGGGAGCTGGGGATGTTCAGCCTGGAGAAGGGAAGGTTCTGGGGAAACCTAAGAGCAGCCTTCCAGTACCTGAAGGGGGCTACAGGAAGGATGGAGAGGCCTGGAGTGACAAGATGAGGAACAATGGCTTCAAACTAGAGAAGAGGAGACTTAGACTGGATATCAGGAAGAAGTTCTTCACTATGAGGGTGGTGGAACACTGGCACAGGTTGCCCAGGGAGGTGGTTGAGGCTCCACCACTGGAGATATTCAAGGTGAGGTTCGACAGGGCTCTGGGCACCCGATCTCATTGAGGATGTCCCTGCTGACTGCAGGGAGGTTGGACTGGATGACCTTTGGAGGTCCCTTCTGAACCAAACCATTCTATGATTCTATGAGAGGCAGCTAGTAAAAGCCTCATCACTGCTTCCTAAGGCTCAGCAAGCCTTTGTGGAGTGGGGATTACTCCCTGTCCTAGCCACATGGATCCCTTGTCACCATTGGCTCCACTGCTCAGAGACTTTAGAGTCCTGTGCAGAGACCTTGGTGGTCCAGGGGCTCACCAGCATCCCCAGGATGGGGCTCAGCCTCCCACCTATCCTCTCCACAAGCAGACTGTATTTGCTGTGGTTCTTCAGCTCATGAGAAAAGTGACAAAGGCAGTGGTGACCATATCTCAACATCTTTCCTAAATCAGGTCTCCCCTGAGCCTCTCCAGGGGTCCCTTCCAACCCTAACACCCTGTGGTCCTGTGAACCTGCTTTTCAAAGTGTTGCCTGAGAGTGGCCACACTTCTTGCCAAGCCAGGCTCCCCCTGCCGCTGACTTTCATCTGCTTGCCTTACCCCATGCACACCAAGGACAGCAGCAAGGTCTCTCTCACCCTCAGGATCTCCAGGCCCACTTCAAACAGCACAAGGAGAAACCCAAGAGAGAGCAATGAGACAGCAGTTTCACTTCCTCTGTGCTTTCCTGCTCCTTCTGCACATGATATTTAAAGAGCATTATGGGCTTCTGGGCACTTAATAACCGCTCCCTCAGAAGGATTTGGCTGCTGAGCACAAATAAGCAGCTCTGTGATTAGGTCTCATGTATTCTGGTACTCTTTATTACATTTGCCATTACCCCCCTCCTCCCCTTTTTTTTTTTTAATTTTTTTTTTAATAAAAAATAAATAAAAAAGGAGAATTGAAGCAGTGAGGAAATGCATTCCCTGCCAGCACTCTTATTGCCAACCTCCTATCTTGCAAACTCCCAGCACAACGCTTGTCCCTCAAGATGTGTGCCTGATTTTTCTCCTAGATTGTCAGGAGCTGCAGTTCAGAAGTGTGGTGATATTTGAGGAAGCATTGCACTACCATCTCCAATTAGCTCAGGTTGGAAAGTCAGATGCCCAAGCAGATATTGGCTGCTCAGGTCTTGGGAGCATTTAGGTTCTGCTTACAGCAGGTAGGAGAAAGCTCTCATTCTGTGCCTCCTTGTTCTGGTTCCCTTACCTGACAGCCTCTCTCCACCCAAACTGCTTGCTCCCTCCCCTTCTCCTGTTCTCTACCTAACCTCCTAATCTTGCTCCATCTCCCATGGAGGCTTTTCTTACCTTGCCTTCATCATCTCCTTTCCATCCTGCTGTGTTCCTGCTAGACTCCATCTCATGTGCCACCCTTTTCTCCTGTTCCACCTCTACTCTGCAGCCCCTACCACTCTTCCATCCTTGCTCACTTTTCTGACTTTCCCCTGCTCTCACCCACTCCTGCCCTTCTGCCTCAGCTGCCCTTTTGCTGCCACCTTCACACTCTTACATCCTCGCTCACCTTTCTGACTTTCCCCTGCTCTCACCCACTCCTGCCCTTCTGCCTCAGCTGCCCTTTTGCTGCCACCTTCACTCTCTTCCATCCTTGCTAACCTTTCTGACTTTCCCCCGCTCCCACCCACTCCTGCCCTTCTGTCTCAGCTGCCCCTCTGCTGCCACCTCCACTCTCTTCCATCCTCGCTCACCTTTCTGACTTTCCCCTACACGTCCCCACGCCTCAGCTGCCCTTCTGCTGCCACCTCCACTCTCTTCCATCCTTGCTCACCTTTCTGACTTTCCCCTACACTTCCCCATGCCTCAGCTGCCCTTCTGCTGCCACCTCCACTCTTCCTCACTGCTTTCCCCTTCTCTTCTGGCTGATCCATGGTTTGAAGGAACTATGATCATGGCAGTGTAATCCTCAATGAAGCAAGCACATGTTCCTGCTGCTGAGGATCTGCCTCTGTAGCACACATACTACATCTCAGGCGTGGGTGCCTCATATCCATCAGTACATCTGCAGCCTGAAATTAGCTATCTGAAATCTTGGTTGCATGCTCAGTGATGGGACCCATATGTTGCCATGGTGAAACAACAAGAGGAAGGATCAATGATAAGACATTGAAAAATGAGATTCCACCAGAGCATGATGTCCCACGTGGAAAAAAAACCAGAGCTCAGCTTACCCCTGTGCTAGAGTGTCTTTTATTTTGACCAGAATAAAGGAGGTCTTATTTCCATGTCATCACATTAAGTTCAGCTTTTGCAACTGGAGTGACCAGAATAAGAGCATCTGCAGTGTCTTTCACCTGTCTAGGGAGCTTTGCAGTCCTGTGATGGTAGGTTGTATCCCTGGGCCACACTCAGCACTCCTCTTGACAGCGTGCCTGTGAAGGCAGAGAATTGACAGCCCCTGTATGGGCTGGCTGTGGTATCCTGCACCAATTGCTCTTCATGTCTGCTGGGACTTGGATTGAAAGTAGTGGACTAAAATTACAGATAAGATAATTTTCTCTCTTCCTTAGGAAAAATTCTGCAACATTCAAGTTGGTGAAGCAAAGCAATGTGGCCAAGAAAGCAGCAAGGTCAAGGCTGTGACACTGCTGGCACACCTATATCACAACAGATAGAATCAGAATTGTCAGGGTTGGAAGGGACCTCAAGGAGCAGCCAGTTCCAACACCCCTGACATGGCCAGGGACACCTCACACTACAGCAGGTTGCTCACAGCCACATCCAGCCTGGCCTTAAACACCTCCAGGCGTGAGGCTTCCACCACCTCCCTGGGCAACCTGTGCCAGTCTCTCACCACCCTCATGGGGAACAACTTCCTAATGTCCAATCTGAATCTCCCCATTTCTAGCTTTGTTTCATTCCCCCCCAGTCCTATCACTCCCTAACACACTGAAAAGTCTCTCCCCAGCTTTCTTGTAGCCTCCTTCAGATACTGGAAAGCCACAATAAGGTCTCCACATGAATCCTTAACACTGAATACATATGCAGGACACATGAAAACCCTCTAAAACCTTCCCCCAACCAGACCAGAGGGGTCTGGAGCACAGCCCTATGAAGAGCAGCTGAGAGCTGGGGGTGTTTAGCCTGGAGAAGAGGAGGCTCAGGGGAGACCTTATTGCTGTCTACAACTCCCTGAAGGGAGGTTGTAGCCAGGAGGGGGTTGGTCTCTTCTCCCAGGCAACCAGCACCAGAACAAGAGGACACAGTCTCAAGCTGTGCCAGGGGAGGTTTAGGCTGGAGGTGAGGAGAAAATTATTCCCTGAAAGAGTAATTGGCCACTGGAATGTGCTGCCCAGGGAGGTGGTGGAGTCCCCATCCCTGGAAGTGTTTGAAAAAGGCTTGGATGTGGCACTTGGAGCCATGGTTTAGTTGTCAGGAGGTGTTAGGTATTAGGTAATAGGTTGGACTTGATGATCTCTGAGGTCTTTTCCAACCTGCTTGAGTCTGTGATTCTGTGGTTCTGTAAGACTCTAGGCTCAGAAAATCTGAGCATGCTACCAAGCTAGCAGGGGTTGCAAGCACCTCGAAGGACAGGCTGAGAATTCCAAATGATCTTGATAAATTGAAGAAACTGAAATCAATGAGATGAAATTCAATAAAGGCAAGTGCAAAGTGATACACCTTAGCAAGGAGAAATCAAATGCACAAATACCCAAATGAGGAATAACTTGTGAAGCAGCAACTCTGCCAGAAGAGGCCCTGGGGGCAGAGTATGCCATGAGATGAAAGAAAATTAGCAATATGATCCTGCCTTGCAAATGCCTGATGGCCTTCCCAGAGGTGAGGGGTTTGGACCACAAGCCCATGAGGAGAGGCTGAGGGAGCTGGGGTTGTTTAGCCTGGAGAAGAGGAGGCTCAGGGGAGACCTTCTTGCTGTCTACAACTACCTGAAGTGTGGTTGTAGCCAGGAGGGGGTTGGTCTCTTCTCCCAGGCAACCAGCAGCAGAACAAGAGGACACAGTCTCAAGCTGTGCCAGGCTGGATGTTAAGAAGAAATTCTTCACAGAGAGATTTGCCATTGGAATGTGCTGCCCAGGGAGGTGGTGGAGTCACAATCCCTGGAAGTGTTTAAGAAAAGAGTGAATGAGGCACTTGGTGCCATGGTTTAGTTGATTAGATGGTGTTGGGTGACAGGTTGGACTTGATGATCTCAAAGGTCTTTTCCAACCTGGTTGATTCTGTATTCTGTATTCTATTCTGTATTCTAGGAGGTAGTTGCTCTCCTTTACTTGGTGCTGTTTAGGTCTCTGATGGACCACTGCATCCAGCTTTAAACAGCAAGTTTAGCTGAAGAGCACAACAGCCTGGAAGAATTACAGAGTGTTAGAGGTTGGAAGAGATCTCCAGAGGTCACAACCAACCCCAACTGCCTACAGCAGGATCACCCAAGGCAGGCTGCACAGGTAGGTATCCAGGTGGGTTTTAAAACTCATTGGAGAATTAACTTTTAGTGCTCACCTATGTGTTCCTCTCCCACTTCACAGTAGGAAAATTTATTGAATAAGGGGTCCTGAATTCTTTAACACTACCTGGGGTAGCCCTGTAGAACTCCATCTTCAGTTCAGCCTCATGAGGTTCAACAAGACCCAGTGCAAGGTCCTGCAGCTGGGCTGGGGCAATCCCAAGCACCAACATAGGCTGGGCACGGACTGGCTGGAGAGCAGCCCTGAAGAAAAGGATCTGGGGGTGCTGGTGGATGAGAAGCTCAACAGGAGCCAGCAGTGAGAACTTGCAGCCCAGGGAGCCAAGTGGAGCCTGGGCTGCAGCAAGAGAAATGTGGCCAGCAGGTCGAGGAAGGCGATTCTCCCCCTCTGCTCTGTTCTGATGAGACCCCACCTGGAGCACTGTGTCCAGTTCTGGAGCCTCTGTTCAAGGAAGGATCTGGAGGTGCTGGAAGGTGTCCAGAGAAGGGCCACAAGGATGAGCAGAGGGCTGGAGCTGCTCTGCCATGAGGACAGACTGAGGGAGTTGGGGTTGTGCAGTCTGGAGAAGAGAAGGCTCTTGAGGAGACCTAATTGTGGCCTTCCAGTATCTGAAGGGGGTACAAGAAAGCTGGGGAGGGACTTTGTAGGGTGTCAGGGAGTGATAGGACTGGGGGGAATGGAGCAAAACTAGAAATGGGGAGATTCAGATTGGATGCGAGGAATAATTTGTTCCCCATGAGGGTGGTGAGACACTGGCACAGGTTGCCCAGGGAGGTGGTGGAAGCCTCATCCCTGGAGGTTTTTGCAGCCAGGCTGGATGTGGCTGTGAGCACCTGCTGCAGTGTGAGGTGTCCCTGCCCATGGCAGGGGGGTTGGAACTGGCTGATCCTTGAGGTCCCTTCCAACCCTGACAATTCTGTGATTCTATGATTCTTGCTTTTGTAGTTTTGCTCAGCTATTAATTCCAACAACTACAAAAAGCTGGAGATAAGAAGGTGGACTGAAAGTGCCCTTTTTTAGAGTTGCATTGATAAGATGCTGACATGAGGGTCAATTGCTTTCTGAGAGGACATTGAAGGAGCTGAATAAACACAGAACAAAGCCATAATTTCTAAACCCTTGGGTCTGCAATTTCAGATGAGAGAGCAAATGAATGCAGGTAGGTGGAAGTGCAAAAGGACTTTAGGAGACAGTATTAATCAGCACTGGCAGTGGTAGCAGCACATGAGCAGTGTACTCTTCAGGTTTTGTAGATATTCATAGAATCATAGAATCAATAATGTTGGAAAAGACCTCAGAGATCATCAAGTCCAACCTATCACCCAACACCTCTAATCAACTAAACCATGGCACTAAGTGCCTCATCCAGGCTCTTCCAGTCTCACTCCAGGGATGGTGACTCCACCACCTCCCTGGGCAGCACATTCCAATGGCCAATCTCTCTTTCTGGGAAGAATTTCTTCCTAACCTCCAGCCTAAACCTCCCCTGGCACAGCTTGAGACTGTGTCCTCTTGTTCTGTTGGTGGTTGCCTGGGAGAAGAGACCAACCCTCACTTGGCTACAACCTCCCTTCAGGTAGTTGTAGATGGCAATAAGGTCTCCCCTGAGTCTCCTCATCTCCAGGCTATGCAATCCCAGCTAAGCAGCCCCAGCTCCCTCAGCCTCTCCTCATAGGGCTTGTGCTCCAAACTCCTCACCAGGAGGTGCAAGAAGGAAACAGTCCTCTTCCCAGAAACTGAAGCCTTAACCTGCTGGCCTCATGAACTTCTTGCCATCCAAACTGTGTTAAGTGCATGTCAGATTCTCTTCTCCAGGGTGGGAAAGACTTTATGAATCTTTCACGTGGCCATCTGCTACTGCATGCTGTAATCTGTGCACCTTTTCCTTGGATCTGTGCATAGCTTCTTTCATACTCAACCTGTGCATAAACCCTGCACTGCATTTCTGTCACTCCTCAATTCGTGACAAATTATGTTTGCCCTGGGCTGTCAGCTCCTGTACTCTCCAAGACTGCTTCACCAACCAAAGCCAGCCCCTAGCACTGAACACATCCCTCCCCTGTGGCTGTTGGGTGAGCTCTGGGGCATGAAGGCATGCAAAGCCCTTGTGCTGAAGTCCCAGCAAGGCTTTCTGCTGCTGCCTGAGCAGATGTCCACATTGCTCAGTGATGAATGCACCTTGTCTCTATGTAATCCTGAGTGATCAGATGAGAACAACAAGGTGGTCACCCCACAAAGCTTTTTACCACAGAATCACAGAAACATTCAGGTTGGAAAAGACCCTCAGGATCATCACAGAATGTTAGAGGTTGGAAGGGACCTCCAGAGATCATCCAGTCCAACCCCCCTGCCAGAGCAAGATCACCTAGGGTTGTCTGCACAGGAATGCATCCAGGTGGCTTTGGAAAGTTTCCAGAGAAGGAGACTCCACAACCTCTCTGGGCAGCCTGCTCCAGGGCTCTGGCACCCTCATTGTAAAGAAATTTCTCCCTCATGTTGAGCTGAAACCTTCTCTGTTCAAGTTTGTCTCCATTGTTCCTTCTCTTATTACTGCACACCACTGAAAAGAGCTTGGCCCCCTCCACTTGACACCCCTCAGATATTGACAGACATTGATCAGATCCCTTCTCAGCCTTCTCTTCTCCAGACTAAACAGCCCCAGGGCTCTCAGGCTCTCTTCACAGGAGAAATGCTCAAGTCCGCCAATCACCCTCCTGGCTCTCTGTTGGACTCCCTCCAGCAGGTCTCTGTCTCTCTGGAACTGGGGAGCCCCAAACTGGACACAGCATTGCAGGTGTGGTCTCAGCAGGGCAGAGCAGAGGGGGAGAAGAACCTCCCTAGCCCTGCTGGCCATGCTTTTTTTGATACATCCCATTGGCTCTCTTGGCCACCAGGGCACATTGCTGTCCCATGCAGAACTTGCTGCCCACCAGCACACCAAGGTCCTTCTCCGTGGAGCTGCTTCCTACCAGGGCATCTCCTAACCTGACCTGATGCCTGCTGTTATTCCTCCCCAGATGCAGGACTCTGTGCTTGGTCTTCATGAAGTTCTCCTTCACCCAGCCTTCAGCCCATCCAGATCTCCATGAGGTCCAACCAACAACTCTACAAAGTTCACCCCTAAACCACATCCCCCAGCACCACATGGAATAAAACTTTAAACACCCCCTGGGGATGGTGACTCAGCCACCCCCCCTGGGCAGCCTGTTCCAATGCCTGACCACTCTTGCTGGGAAAAATGCTTTCCTAGTGTCCCATCTAGGCAAGGAAAATGCTAATGAGAGAAAGAAGACTGGCTGTGACAAAACCTCCAGACAAAACCTGGTAAAGGTAAGCACAGATCATAGTATCATAGTATCAGTCAGGGTTGGAAGGGACCACAAGGATCATCTAGTTCCAACCCCCCTGCCATGGGCAGGGACACCCTACACTACATCAGGCTGGCCAGAGCCTCATCCAGCCTGGTCTTAAACACCTCCAGGGATGGGGCCTCAGCCACCTCCCTGGACAACCCATTCCAGGGCTTCATCACTCTCATGGTGAAGAACTTCCTCCTCACATCTAGCCTGAATCTCCCCACCTCCAGCTTCATTCCATTCCCCCCTAGTCCTATCACTACCTGATAGCCTGAAAAAGTCCCTCCCCAGCCTTCTTGTAGGCCCCCTTCAGATACTGGAAGGCCACAATGAGGTCACCTCAGAGCCTTCTCTTCTCCAGACTGAACAGCCCCAACTCCTTCAGTCTGTCCTCATAGGAGAGGTGCTCCAGCCCTCTGCTCATCCTCGTGGCCCTTCTCTGGACACCTTTCAGCACTTCCATATCCCTTTTGTAATAGGGGCTCCAGAACTGGACACAGTACTCCAGGTGGGGTCTCACCAGAGCTGAGTAGAGGGGGAGAATCACCTCCCTAAGATCATTTGGGTTAATTGACTCTTTGATTTCGGTGCCTTTATTAATTTCAAAGTGCTACTCAACACTTGCTGAGGGAAAAGACTAGTATTTATTAGCTGAAGTGTTATGAAATTATCCTAATTCCATGGCTTGAGCAATCAAGAGGTACAGTGGGTACCACTTACTCTCTCAAGGAGCCCTGGAATTCCTTTGTAAAATGCCTGTTCCCTTTCTCCATTCTTAATAGGCTGCTGTTTTGTCACAGTCTTTTGAAGTTGGCTGTGATGGGGTTCTGTTGGTTTTTTGGTTGTGGGGTGGGGGTTTTGGTTTTGCTTTGTTTTGAATGGAGAGCCTACTTTTTTAATATTTCTCTTGGCAATCTCAGATGTCTCTTGCTATGAATAATGAAAACTTAAAGAGTGTGACTGCATGGGGAGAACAGGAAGATAAGCTGAGTCACGGGGAGTGCGTGGCCTTTTTTTTCTCCTCTCTCCGGCTTTCCACAAGGCCTCCCAGCATCACTGCCGCTGGCTCTGCTCCATGGAGAAGAACACAGCATAGCAACTGCCTACATGCAGACAGGAATCTTACAAGCACCAAGGTCTTTCCTTTTCATGCTGGGAAATTATTTCTGTTTTTAGAGCTCCCTGTCTGCTTTAACGTGTCCAGAGAAGGGCAACAAAGCTGGGGAGGGGTCTGGAGCACAGCCCTGTGAGGAGAGGCTGAGGGAGCTTGGGGTGTTTAGCCTGGAGAAGAGGAGGCTCAGGGGAGACCTTCTTGCTGTCTACAACTCCCTGAAGGGAGGTTGTAGCCAGGTGGGGGTTGGTCTCCTCTCCCAGGCAATCACCAACAGAACAAGAGGACGCAGTCTCACGCTGTGCCAGGGGAGATTTAGGCTGGATGGTAGTGTGAGAGACTAAAGCTTGTCTCTCCTGGTGTGACTCAACAAAGATAAAATCACTTGCTGCTTGCCCAGACAATAGCTGATGTGCGTTGGGCAGAGCCACTGGAAGGACTCTTGGAAGGTGCAAAGATAACATTGCTCACTGGCCTGCAGCTGGCCTGACAACAATGGCCCAAGGGCCCAACCATCACGCCTTCAGGACAAGATCATTTCCAGCCATCAGATACCCCAGGAAGGGAGGATGATGAGACAATACACCTGTTTCCTGATGTGTAATGAGTGTGTGGGTAGGTAGATGGAGAAGGTGGAGGCGGAGGCCTTCCCCCCTCCATTCAGACGGCTGCCCAAACTCACCTGAGTACACAGAAAGATTTCCTGGGGAATGATACCTGGACACTTACCTAAGGATGATTTCCCAGAACGATATCCTGGGGAACAACACCTGGACACTTGCCTAAGGACTAAAAAACTGTATAAAAGACTGGAGCAACTACTGGCTTGGGAGAAGAAAATAGAAGAAGAAAAATGCAGAAGGAAGAAGACGGCACCACACACTGGAAATATCACAGAGCAACACAACGGATCTTGGACTCTGAAAACCCTCTCTCTGTGCCCTAAGTTCCACCTGCTGCAACTCATGGAGCTGAAGAAGCTGCTCAGAGGACCACATCCCTTCTACAGCCAAAGCCTCAGCACCCTTCCTCTACAGACCTGACATCTCCTGCAGCACCGTTTCTCTACAGACTCAAACTGTCTTGGGGGGGGGAGGGGTGTGGTAATATAACTCCTTTCCTCTTCTCTCTTCTCTATTCTCTCTCTTCCCTTCTGATCCATCCACTTTATTTATGTAATAAATAGTCTAGCTGTTGATATTTTGGCCTTGTTTGTGCCTCTAATTTCACAACATGGGAGTATTCAAAAGAATTGAGTTTCTTTCCCTCTCCGGACCGAGACAGCTAGGAAGAAGTTCTTCCAGCAAGAGAGATTGGCCATTGGAATGTGCTGCCCAGGGAGGTGGTGGAGTCACCATCACTGGTTGATGTTTAGGAAGAGACTGGATGAGGCACTTGGTGCCATGGTTTAGTTGATGAGATGGTGTTGGGTGATAGGTTGGCCTTTCACAGTATCACAGTATCACTAAGGCTGGAAGAGACCTCGAAGATCCTCGAGTCCAACCTGTCACCACAGATCCCATGACTAGACCATGGCACCTTGATGATCTCGAAGGTCTTTTCCAACATGGTTAATGCTGTATTACAAAAGTTTTGGTTTAAATGGTCTCACCATCCCCACTCAAATGCTGCTACAGAGTTTATTAATTGACATCCAAGTCATGAAGTGAGATGACTGCTGAAAAGCAACCAAGAGCTGCCTGCTCTGGCTTGAGAGTGACTTTTCTAGGTGTAATTTTCTCTGTTTCATTACTTTACCATTCAAAGACCATAAAAATATCCTTTTGTGACCCTGCTGTTAATTTGCCCCTTTGCATTGAATTTAAACAAAAAAAATAAATGTGAGATTGCAAATATAGAATGAGGAGGAAGAAAAAGACTCAATTTCAGGTCCAGTGAGCAGGCTTTATTTCCTCTCACTTCTTGCTCCAATGACACTGAAGATTTATATGTGCAGCCACGGCAGAAGAATTGGCCCAGGCACAGAGGGAGAGGAAATAGTTCTGAAACAAAGGACAAATAGTCCAAAAATCTCACTGCCATTGCTTTCTCCATAGCTGTAGGGGGTTTGTGTTCCCTTCATGCACAAACTGCAGGGAAATACACCTAATATACAGTCAAGCAATATCAGCTAATGTCAAGAGAAGCAGAGCCAGCAGAGCCAGGGAGGTGATTCTCTCCCTCTGCTCCACTCTGGTGAGGCCACACCTGGAGTACTGTGACCAGTTCTGGAGTTTCTATTACAAGAAAGATCTGGAGATGCTGGAAGGTGTCCAGAGAAGGGCCATGAGGATGAGCAGAGGATTGGAGCTGCTCTGCTATGAGGACAGACTGAGGGAGTTGGGGCTATTCAGTCTGGAGAAGGGAAGGCTCTAAGTAGACCTAATTGTGGCCTTCCAGTATCTGAAGGGGGCTACAAGCTGGGGAGGGACTTTTGAGGGGGTCAGGGAGTGATAGGACTGGGGGGGAATGGAAATAAAATAGAAATGGGTAGATTCAGCTTGGATGTTAGGAAGAAGTTCTTCCCCATGAGGGTGGTGAGACACTGGCAGAGGTTGCCCAGGGAGGTGGTGGAAGCCTCATCCCTGGAGGTGTTTGCAGCCAGGCTGGCTGTGGCTGTGAGCAGCCTGCTGTAGTGTGAGGTGTCCCTGGCCATGGCAGGGGGTTGGAACTGGCTGCTCCTTGAGGTCCCTTCCAACCCTGACAATTCTGTGATTCTGGAGGTTGGAAAGAAAACTTTGAGGTGCAAGTCATCTTTATATTTTTTTCCTCTTTCATCTTTATATCTTTTTTTCCCATTAGTCAGATTTCCAGGCCTTACAGAAGCTATTTATCCAGCACAGTTTTATCATAGGTACAAAGATTCTCAACACAATTGTCAAAGATCCAATATGCATAGCCAGGAATTGCTGAGATCTTTGATGACATTCATTTTGAAAGTAAAGATGTGACACTGTAGTGCAGGTATGAATGAAATAAAGATCAGGATGACTTTAAATGCTAATGAAACATTGAATGGGGGGGTGGGGGAAAGGTATTCTCAAAATGAAAATGAGACTGAAAGAAAAATGCAACACTGGAAAGCAGCATGCTGTTGAGTGAGACATTGCATGTAAAGAAAAAAAGCTGCAGTACCTGAAGGGGGCTACAAGAAGGCTGCAGAGGGACTGTTCCCAAAGGCCTGCAGCGACAGGACAAGAGGCAATGGTTTGAAAGGAGAGCAGAGAAGATTTAGATTGGATGTGAGGAATAAGTTCTGCACCATAAGGGTGCTGGAACACTGCAACAGGTTGCCCAGGGAAGTAGTTAAGGCCACAGCCCTGGAGATCTTCAAGGTCAGGCTGGACAAGTCTGTGAGCCACCTGAGCTAGTGGAGGATGTCCCTGCTGACTGCAGAGGGGTTTAGACTAGATGACCTTTAGATGACCTTCCAACCCAACCCATTCTATGATTCTTTGATTGTTCACATAAAAAGTGAGACAGTTTGCACTGAAATGTGTTAGAAGCACCCTAGAGAGACCTCTTGCATCAGTGGTGTTTTGCAATGAGCTGTTTATCTTACTGTCATATTTGAGCATCATCAAATCACATAATCATCCATAAGTGACATCAAAAGGAGCACTGGGACCATTTTTATCATTAGTAAAAGTGCTTACCATTACTTTTCTTTTCCCCCTGCACAGAGCAGAGATTTCCTGTGTGTCATTCTCCCCTTCTAAGTCCACAATTCTTGAAGCATTAAAGATCCAGCCAGGATGTGGTGCTGAACCTGTTAAGCAGGAAAGCAAGCACATGATGATAAAATCAAAGATCTTGGTAGTTACCCTGGCACATTTCCTGCCTGCTCCCAGCCTCCTGTTTCCATGGCTATCTGAAGATGCAAGTGCTGATGTGGTGCTTTGCATTTCCTAAGAGTGTCTTCAGACAGAGATCAGCAACAGTGTGGCCAGCAGGAGCAGGGAAGTCATCCTGCCCTGTACTCAGCACTGGTTAGGCCACACCTTGAGGCCTGTGTCCAGTTCTGGGCCCCTCAGTTTCAGAAAGATGTTGAGCTGCTGGAAGGTGTCCAGAGAAGGGCAACAAGGCTGGGGAGGGATCTGGAGCACAGCCCTGTGAGGAGAGCCTGAGGGAGCTGGGGGTGTTTAGCCTGGAGAAGAGGAGGCTCAGGGGAGACCTTCTTGCTCTCTACAACTACCTGAAAGGAGGTTGTAGCCAGGTGAGGGTGCCCATTTTGCTTCAACCTAACTGACTCTTAGAATCACAGAATCACAGAATCAACCAGGTTGGAAAAGACCTCAGAGACCATCAAGTCCAACCTATTACCTATCACCCAACACCTCCTGACAACTAAACCATGGCTCCAAGTGCCACATCCAACTCTTTTTTGAACACCTCCAGGGATGGTGACTCCACCACCTCCCTGGGCAGCACATTCCAGTGGCCAATTACTCTTTCCGGGAAGAACTTTCTCCTCACCTCCAGCCTAAACTTCCCTTAGCTCAGCTTGAGACTGTGTCCTCTTGTTCTGGTGCTGGTTGCCTGGGAGAAGAGACCAACCCCCACCTGGCTACAACCTCCCTTCAGGGAGTTGTAGAGAGCAAGAAGGTCTCCCCTGAGCCTCCTCTTCTCCAGGCTAAACACCCCCAGCTTCCTCAGCCTCTCCTCATAGGGCTTGACATGTAAAATCCAAGCTGGAATGCTGATGCTATGCTACCCTTACTATGATTCATGATGCTTTTAGATATACATAGGAGGGCAGACCAGGTACTGCATGGCCACAGAAAAGGAGAAACTGGAACTTAGAACTAAATCAGGGAGGGGTGGCATGGGTGAAGAAAGAGAAATGAAAAGTTTTCAGTGTGAATTCCCAGAAATACACAGTTCATCAAGCAAATTGTTTGAAAACAACTAGGAAACAGCAAGGAGATAAACAACTGTCAACGTGGGGCTGTTAGGACCAGATTACAAAGCAGCTCCCCATCTATGGCAGCCTTGCAGGTTTTGTGGTCAGAAGGAAAACAAAAACACCACAGGATTTACATTTTGTCTTTTGCTGCCCTTTGGGCTCTGCCAGATGTGAGTTTTCTACTGGAGCTTAGGGAACTTAGAGATGATAGGACCACAACAAGCAGCAAAACTGCTTGGAAAGCAATACTGTGGGAATAGCTGTTGGCTGCTCACGTAAAACCAGAGGGTATTTGGAGAGGGGCTTGTCAGTATCTGGCCTGGGATCTGATGCTGCACAGAGTTCATGTGCAGGAAGAGGGAATGAACCCCCCTAATTAGAGACCTCAGAGACAATGGGAGGCTCAGAGGAGCTGCTGGACAGAAGCAGAGAAGCATTGTGTGTGCAGCATGCTAAAGAGGGATGTCAAGTATAAGGCACATAAATAACGCCTACACTTCTGGCTGTGCCCATGGGGCTTCAGCAGGGGTACTGTGGCCACAAAACTGTGGAGATGTACATCATAGAGCATTCTTTACACCAATCCATGGGGGCATGCATAAGCAGAGAGCTAAAACTGCAGCAAAGAATGGCATTAAATAGGAAGGCTTCCTAGAAGGAATAAGATCATAGAAGCATAGAATCAATAAGGTTGGAAAAGACCTCAGAGATCACAGTATCACAGTATTGCTAAGGTTGGAAGAGACCTCAAAGATCATCGAGTCCAACCTATTACCTAAGATCTAACACCTCCTGACAACTCAACCATGGCTCCAAGTGCCACATCCAAGCCTTTCTTGAACACCTCCAGGGATGATGACTCCACCACCTCCCTGGGCAGCACATTCCAATGGCCAATCTCTCTTGCTGGGAAGAACTTTCTCCTCACCTCCAGCCTAAACTTTCCCTGGAGCAGCTTGAGACTGTGTCCTCTTGTTCTGGTGCTGGTTGCCTGGGAGAAGAGACCAACCCCCACCTGGCTACAACCTCCCTTCAGGGAGTTGGAGACAGCAAGGTCTCCCCTGAGCCTCCTCTTCTTCAGGCTAAACACCCCCAGCTTCCTCAGCCTCTCATCACAGGGCTGTGCTCCAGAACCCTCCCCAGCCTTGTTGCCCTTCCCTGGACACCTTCCAGCATCTCAACATCTTTCTTGAATTGAGAATCCCAGAACTGGACACAGGACTGTTGTGGCCAAAGTGCAGAACCTGGCACTTGGACTTCTTAAATGCCCTCATGTTGAACTCTGCCCATCTGTGCAGTCTGGCAAATAGAGTCCACACCAGTGAGACAGTTTCAAAGCAGATCATACAAATGTTTGTCAGGGGTAACTACAGCTGATGTTGCTTTAAAGCAAAGGACCTCTTTCAGCTGATTCCTTTTTTTTAAATACTTTTTCATTTCTTTTACATGTCTCCATAGCAAGATCTCACTTTCTTCTGAGAGAGAAGTTGAGTTGGAATATTCAAAAGGAACAATTTTGAAAGGATGCCTTACAACAAGGAATATGATGCTGACTCTTAATGAACCTAGCCCTCTAAACCAGTTTGGGCTAAACACTCATGGCTGTGACAGGATCAAAAGATAGAGTGGGGGAATTTATGGTCTCAGTTTCCAAACACAGAATCACAGAATTGTCAGGGTTGGAAGGGCCCTCAAGGATCATCCAGTTCCAACCCCCCTGCCATGGCCAGGGACACCTCACACTACAGCAGGTTGCTCACAGCCACAGCCAGCCTGGCTGCAAAAACCTCCAGGCATGAGGCTTCCACCACCTCCCTGAGCAACCTGTGCCAGTGTCTCACCACCCTCATGGGGAACAACTTCTTCCTAACATCTAATCTAAATCTCCTCTCCTCCAGCTTGCATCCATTCCCCCCAGTCCTATCACTCCCTGACACCCTCAAAAGTCCCTCCCCAGCTTTCTTGTATTTAGAATAGAATAGAATAGAATAGAATAGAATAGAATAGAATAGACCAGGTTGGAAGAGACCTTCGAGATCATCGTGTCAAACCCATCATCCAACACCACCTAATCAACTAAACCATGGCACCAAGAACCCTATCAAGTCTCCTAAACAACTCCAGTGATGGTGACTCCGTCACTCCCTGGGCAGCAAATTCCAATGGCCAATCACTCTCTCTATGAAGAATTTCTTCTTAACATCCAGCCTAAACCTCCCCTGGCACAGCTTGAGACTGTGTCTTCTTGTTCTGGTGCTGGTTGCCTGGGAGAAGAGACCAACCCCCACATGGCTACAACCTCCCTTCAGGGAGTTGTAGACAGCAAAAAGGTCTCCCCTGAGCCTCCTCTTCTCCAGGCTAAACACCCCCAGCTTCCTCAGGCTCTCCTCACAGGGCTGTGCTCCAGACCCTCCCCAGCCTTGTTGCCCTTCTCTGGACACCTTCCAGCACGTCAACATCCTTCCTAAACTGAGGGGCCCAGAACTGGACACAGGACTCAAGGTGTGGCCTAACCAGTGCTGAGCACAGGGCAGAAAGACTTTCCTGCTCCTGCTGGCCACACTGTTCCTGATGCAGGCCAGGATGCCATTGGCCTTCTTGGCTGCCTGGGCACACTGCAGGCTCATGTTCAGCTGCTGTCAACCAGTACCCCCAGGTCCCTTTCTGCCTGGCTGCTCTCCAGCCACTCTGACCCCAGCCTGTAGCACTGCCTGGGGTTGCTGTGGCCAATGTGCAGAACCCGGCACTTGGATGTGTTCAATCTCATGCCCTTGGCCTCTGCCCGTCTGTCCAGCCTGGCAAGGTCCCTCTGCAGAGCCCTTCTACCCTCTAACAGATCAACACCTGCTCCCAGCTTGGAAAGCCACAATTTGGTCTCCTGGGAGCCTTATCCTTTCCAGACTGAACAGCCCCAACTCTCTCAGCCTGTCCTCATAGTTGAGGTGCTCCAACCTCCAATTTGTGCAGAAACAGAAGAATTCTTGTGCACTGTGAAAATGATGAGCTGTCAGAAATGTTTTTCCTCATACATATGAAAAGTAGATTTCATGGATAGCAAGGGGGGAGAAATAATAATCAGATTTCAAGGCAGAGTGGAGGATTGAATGTAGCTTCCCGATAAACCTGCTTGAAACATCCATTGGATATTATCAGGCTATCAGCTCTCATTGTGGAAGTTCTATCCTCAGGCAACAAAAAATGTTGTCCTACTTCATGCATATCTATAAAAGGTTTTCATTCCAGCAAACCAGAGCATTTTGAAGAAAATTAGAGAGTATTGCCATGGTTTAACCCCAGCTGGCAACTGAGCCCCAACCAGCTTCCTACCCTCCTCTAGTGGGATGGGGGAGAGAATCAAAAGAGGTAGAAGGAGAAAACTCATGGATAGAGATAAAAGCAGTTTAACAGGTAAAGCAAAAGGTGTGTGTGCAAGCACAGCAAAATAAGGGATGAATTCACTGCTTCCCATCAGCTGCACTTGCAACTCACAAAGCCAACCATATCCTGTGCTGCATCAAAAGAAGCATGGCCAGCAGGTTGAGGAAGGTGATTCTCCTCCTCTATTCCATTCTAAGGAGACCTCACCTGAAATACTGTGTTCATCTCTGCAGCCCCCACCACAAGAACAACATGGAAATGTTAGGATGGGTCCAGAGGGAGACCATGATCAGAGGGCTGGAAGACCTCTCAGCCTCTGAAGACAGGCTGAGAGAGACAGGTAGTGACAGGAAGAGGGGTGATGGCTTCAAACTGAAAGAAGCCAGATTTAAATGAGACATTAGGAAGAAATTCTTCACTATGAGAATGGCAAGACACTGGAACAGGTTGCCCAGAGAATTTGTGGAGGTTCAAGCCTGGCAGTGTTAAAAATCAAGTTGGATGAGGCCCTGAGACACCTGGTCTAGGAGGAGGCATTCCTGCCCATGGCAGGGGCGTGGAACTTGGTGGTCTTTAAGGTCCCGTCCAACCTAAACCATTCTATGTTTGGCCATCTCCAGAAAAACAGGGCTGTGATGGTCACTTGGAAAGTCATAGAATCACAGAATTGTTAGGGTTGGAAGGGACCTCAAGGAGCAGCCACTTCCAACCCCCCTGCCATGGCCAGGGACACCTCACACTACAACAGGTTGCTCACAGCCACATCCAGCCTGGCTGCAAAAACCTCCAGGCATGAGGCTTCCACCACCTCCCTGGACAACCTCTGCCAGTGTCTCACCACCCTCATGAGGAAGAACTTCTTCCTGACAACCAATCTGAATCTACCCATTTCTAGGTTTTTCCATTATCCTCCAGCCCTATCACTCCCTGACACCCTCAAAAGTCCCTCCCCAGCTTTCTTGTAGCCCCCTTCAGATGCTGGAAGGCCACAAGAAGGTATCCTCAGATCATTCTCTTCTCCAGACTGAAGAGCCCCAACTCCCTCAGTCTGCCCTCATAGGAGAGGTGCTCCAACCCTCTATGAAAGATTTGAAAAGACTTGCCCTCCTCTTCCTTTTTCTTCCACCATCCTTATATGATGAGCATGATGTCATATGGTCTGGAATATCCTCTGGGTCATCTGGGGTCAGCTGTCCCAGCTGTGTCCCCTCCCAGTTTCTCGCACACTCCCAGCCTACTGCTGTGAGAAGCTGAAAAGGCTTTGACTCTGTGTTGGCACCCCTCAGCAACAACAAAAATATCTCTCCCCTATCAACACTGCTTTCATCACAGATCCAAAACAGGGCCCCACACCAGCTACTGGGAAGAAAATTAACCCTCTCCCAACCAAGATCAGCACGAGCTTTGCGAACCATAGCTAAGGCTGGGACAACTACACAGACCACTTCTTAATTTATACCACATTCTATTTTGCAAGCAGCCTGGAGAATGGAAGCTGAGTGTCCCCTGGTTTGGGTCTGAATTAGCTTCATGACAATTTGTTCTTTGGGTGGATGTGCTGGAAGGTGTCCAGGGAAGAGCCACAGGGATGAGCAGAGGACTGGAGCTCCTCTCCTATGGAGACAGACTGAGAGAGTTGGGGTTGTTCAGTCTAGAGAAGAAAAGACTCTGAGGAGACCTAGTTGTGGCCTTCCAGTATCTGAAGGGGGCTACAAGAAAGCTGGGGAGGGACTTTTGAGGGTGTCAAGGAGTGATAGGACTGGGGGGAATGGAATAAAATAGAAGTAGGTAGATTCAGCTTGGATGTTAGGAAGAAGTTGTTCCCCAGGAGGGTGGTGAGACACTGGCACAGGTTGCCCAGGGAGGTGGTGGAAGCCTCATGCCTGGAGGTTTTTTAAGGCCAGTCTGGATGTGGCTGTGAGCAACCTGCTGTAGTGTGAGGTGTCCCTGCCCATGGCAGGGGGGTAGGAACTGGCTGCTCCTTGAGGTCCCTTCCAACCCTGACAATTCTGTGATTCCCTGTGGTCCTCAATTAGAATTTTCTCTCCTAGTTACAGCTTGTTTATAAGTTCATGCAGTGCATGCCCCTTTTTTCAACCTCCCAAATGCCGTGATTCTGAGCTCATTTTAGAACCACACTCCTTTTACTCACTGGATGGTGATTGTTCAAAATATTAGGAGATGAATTACCTCCTGATCTAACTCCACTGACCTCTTTGTACTTTCTCAAAAACAACATGGGGCCTCTTCGGGTTTTATCAATATATTTGAGTGATTGGAGGAAAGAATGAGCTTAATAATGGGCTTGGATGAGCACAGGATCTGCTGGAGAGGTGTTTAAGAAAAGCCTGGATAAGGCACTTAGTGCCATGCTCTAGATGATTACTTAGGGTTGGCTGATGGGTGGGACTTGATGATCTTGGAGGTCTCTTCCAAGTTGGTTGATTCTGTGATCCTGTGATTCTGTATAAAGTCCTGGCTAGACTGCCAGGCCCAAAGAGTGGTGGTCAGTGGAGTTAAATCCAGCTGGCAGCTGGTCACAAGTGGTGCTCCCCAGGGCTCAGGGTTGGGACCACTTCTGTTTAACATCTTTATCAATGACCTTGATGAAGACACAGAGTGTGCCAGCAGTGAGTTTGCAGATGGCAGCAAGTTAGGTGTCACTGTTGATCTGCACCAGGGTAGGGAGGCTCTACAGAGGGACTTGGATGGATTGGATCCATGGCCAACATTACCAGGAGAGCTTCAACAAGGCCAAGTGCCAGGTCCTGCACTTGGGTCACAACAACCCCAAGCAATGCTACAGGAGTGGGGCAGTGTGGCTGGAAAGCTGCTGGCAGAAAGGGACCTGGGGGTGCTAATGGACAAGCAGGTGAAGAGGAGACAGCATTGTGCCCAGGGGGCCAAGAAAGCCAAAGGCATCCTGGCTGGGATCAGCAATGCTGCGTCCAGCAGGAGCAGGGAGGGGATTGTCCCCTGGGACTCGGCTCTGGTGAGGCCACACCTTGAGGATTGTGTCCAGTTTGGGGCACCTCAATACAAGAGAGATGTGGAGGTGCTGGAGCCTGGGCAGAGCAGGGCAAGGAAGCTGTGAAGGGCCTGGAGAATAAATCTGATGGAGAACAACTGAAGGAGCTGGGGATGGTTAGTTTGGAAAAGAGGAGGCTGAGGGGAGACCTCATTGCTACCTGAAAGGACCTTGTGGAGAGGTTGGTGCTGGTCTCTTCTCCCAGGTAATCAGTGATAGAACAAGAGGGAATGGCCTCAAGGTGTGACTGGGTAGGGTTAGACTGGACAGTAGGAAACATTTTTTCTCTGGAAGAATGGTCAGGCATTGGCACAGGCTGCCCAGGGAGGTGCTGGAGTCACCTGCCGTGGTCGTGTTTCAAGGTGTTTTGGATGTGGTGCTTGGGGCTCTGGTTTAGGGGTGACCCTTGTAGAGTAGGGTTAATGGTTGGACTTGGTGATCCTGAGGGTCTTTTCCAACCTGAACATTTCTGTGATTCTGTGATAAATGCAACTAGATTTTTCTTGCTGCATGCTGCCCCTACAACTTTCTATTGCATCAGTTCCCACCTAATCCTGACTGTGACTCCTCCAGCTGCTCATCCCATGAGCTGGTGAGAACAGGAGCAGGTGTATCTGGGTTGTTTTGGGGGGGCTAGTTGAAACCTGGTGAGTTGCTTTCCTCTCATTCCATAAGGAGGAGGCAGCAAGTTTTAATTGCTTTATACAGTTCACAACTCCCAGGGGGTGTGTGAAGGTCAGTGAAGAACGCAGCCAGCACAAGTACAGAGTGCCAGTACCTGCATGGGGGGGAGGACTCTTCCTCTGTGCAGGGTCCTGATCCCACAGGAAGGGCAGCAGGATGGTTTTTTGCCTCTTCCCAGTTTGCAATGTGCTGGATGATAATGAAAATCTCACAGCACAGTGGGTCACTCCCTGTGCTTGCTTGTCCAGGAGGATTCCCAATCCTACAGCTGTGAACACTGCTTGGGTGAGTTTGCTTGTTCATGATTATTACCTTGAGTGACAGTTATGACCATATCTTTGTCTCTTGTGGGCACAAAAGCTGTGCCACCCTCCAGCTGAACTGAGTCCTTTGGTAAAGCACTCAGGAATCTAAACAGAGCTGGCCAAAAGGGGCTCATCTGACTCCAGCCAGTCACTAGTGGAGTCCCCCCAGGGATCAGTGTTGAGTCTGATCCTGTTCAGTATCTTTATTGATGATTTGGATGAGGGGATTGAGTCCATTATCAGTAAATTTGCCAGTGACACCCAGATGGGAGCAGAGGGACCTTGCCAGGCTGGACAGATGGGCAGGGTCCAAGGGCATCTAAGTGCTGGGTTCTGCACACTGGCCACAACAACTCCATGCAGTGCTACAGGCTGGGGACAGAGTGACTGAAGAGGGGCCTGGCAGAAAGGGACCTGGGAGTAGTGGTAGAGAGCAGCCAAACACGAGCCAGCAGTGTGCCCAGGTGGCCAAGAAGGCCAATGGCATCCTGGCCTGCATCAGCAATGCTGTGGCCAGCAGGAGCAGGGAAGTCATTCTGCCCTGTACTCAGCACTGGTTAGGCCACACCTTGAGGCCTGTGTCCAGTTCTGGGCCCCTCAGTTTAAGAAGGACATTGAGGCACTTGAATGTGTCCAGAGAAGGGCAACAAGGCTGGGGAGGGGTCTGGAGCACAGCCCTGTGAGGAGAGGCTGAGGGAGCTGGGATTGTTTAGCCCGGAGAAAAGGAGGCTCAGGGGCAACCTTCTTGCTGTCTCCAACTCCCTGAAGGGAGGTTGTAGCCAGGTGGGGGTTGGTCTCTTCTCCCAGGCAACCAGCACCAGAACAAGAGGACACAGTCTCAAGCTGCTCCAGGGAAAGTTTAGGCTGGAGGTGAGGAGAAAGTTCTTCCCAGCAAGAGAGATTGGCCATTGGAATGTGCTGCCCAGGGAGGTGGTGGAGTCACCGTCCCTGGAAGTGTTTAAAAAGAGCCTGGATGAGGCACTCAGTGTCATGGTTTAGTTGATTAGATGGTGTTGGGTGATAGGTTGAACTTGAGGATCTCAAAGGTCCTTTCCAACCTGGTTAGTTCTGTGATTCTGAATGGCTTTATACTTGTTTTAAAAAAGGGGCCAATTCATCAAAATGGAAGTGCTTTGTAGGGCTGCTCTCAATTCTAGAAGCATTCCCCTTGCTTACCTGCTGTAAATGCATCTACACAGTGGCTATGCAAATGCTTGGAGGCAGGGAATAGCTGATTGACAGACATGATAAATAAGGGGAAATGTGAAGTGCTCTGCTGTCTTTTGCACCAGGTAGGATTCGCTTGCAGATGTAGTCCTAGACCTGCTCATCATAAAAGCAGATCAGCAGAGAGAACACTCTGTGCATTTTCATCTGCCTTTGATTGGCAGATGGGTACAAGTGGAACCAGCAAAGAATGAAATGAGTATTTTATCTCAACTAGTCTTTGATATTGAACAAGCTAAGATTATCACCTCTTTTGACATTAATATGAGCTCGTGGTCTGCTACCAGGAAGGAGTTTAGGAGTCCTAACAGAGGATGGTCTTTTCTGCCTTGCTTGGGATTGCAAAACAGGCTGGGAATGCACAGCCTTCACTTCTGTTCACTTCTCTCCAAGGGATTTGAACCATTCCACATACACCAAATGCATGTGACTGCTTTAAAAAACCAAAGAGAAAAGACTCTGTTTCTCAATAAGGAGAGGACCCCAAATTATCTCCTGTGCAGCTGAAAGGAAACTTCAGCCTCAGGCAAAGTTTTGGCAAGGGGACAGACCAGGGCTTACAGCATTCCCCTGGGTCATTTGTAACACAAGAGACAGGCACAAGAGACAAGCTCCAAATGCCTGTTCAGCTTCTTTGCTGCCATTTGCTAGACTTCTCTGCTGAGTGCTCATAAATCAGCTCCTTCAGTCTGAAGCTCCTTTCCTCAGACTGAATCAAGGTTTCAGTCTACCTCTGAAACCTCTAAGCTTAATGGCCCTGAAAGCAGCCTCTGTTTTTCCAGCCGCCACTCTCTCCTGCAGACAACCTTTCTGCTGTTGTGACACCACCAGCTCTCCAGGTGCTGACTGAACACCTCTCTCATCCTCCCATAATACCCAGCCATTTCCTAATTTTCCTCTTTTCTTTCCCAGTGAGGTTCCAGCTGTTTTCCTCCTCCTCCAAACCAAAAAGCTTTTTCTCCTTCAGCTCCTGTTTTGATCACTGCAATTTCCTCTTTGACACTCACCTCCCAGTCCCATACACACTGCCTCCTGCAAACCTCAGTTGACTGTTTCCATCTCAGTCATCACTGTCCTCAGCTTTCAAGAACACCTTCACACTATCTTTTAGCTCCTTCCCCTTGTGTCTCCACCTCTTTGCTTAACTGTACAACTGAAGTAATATGGAAGAATTTCAGCTCTGATATGAGTGGCTTGAAAGTCAGCAACCTCTAACAGGGAAGCCATTGGCTAATGCTGGGATGGGATTCTACCTATGCTAAAAGCAGACTTGTGCATGGAGTATGCCCAGCAGCTCAAGGGAGGTTCTCCTTCCCCTCTGCTCTGACCTGCTGAGACTTCACCTGGAATATTGCATCCTGTTCTGGGCTCCCCAGTTCAGGAGGGACAGGGATCTGCTGGAAAGAGTCCAGGGGAGGGCTACAAAGACGCTGAAGGGACTGGAGCACTGCCTGATGAGGAGAGGCTGAGAGCCCTGGGGCTGCTTAGTCTGAAGAGGTGACAACTGAGAGGGGATCTAATAAATGTTTATAAATATCTGAGTGCTGGGGGTCAAGAGGGAGGGGACAGGCCTTTCTCCATTGCACCCTGTGATAGGACAAGGGGCAATGGCTATAAACTACAGCACAGGAGGTTCCTCCTCAACATGAGGAGAAAATTCTCCACTGTGAGACTCACAGACCACTGGAAAAGGCTGCCCAGGGAGGTTGTGGAGTCTCCTCTGGAGACTTTCAAGACCCATCTGGATGTGTTCTCCCAGGCAACCAGCAACAGAACAAGAGAACACAGTCTCAAGCTGCACCAGGGGAGGTTTAGGCTCGAGGTAAGGAAGAAGTTCTTCACAGAAAGAGAGATTGGCCATTGGAATGTGCTGCCCAGGGAGGTGGTGGAGTCACCATCCCTGGAGGTGTTTAGGAAGAGACTGGATGAGGCACTTGGTGCCATGGGTTAGTTGATTAGATGGTGTTGGGTGATGGGTTGGACTTGATCTCAAAGGTCTTTTCCAACCTGGTTAATTCTGTATTCTGTGTTCCTGTGTGACCTATGCTAGATTCTGTGGTCCTGCACTGGCAGGGGGGTTGGACTTGATGATCTTGCAAGGTCCTTTCTAACCCCTAACATTCTGTGTTCCACCTATCCATATGTATCACCCTGGTAGTAAAACTTGCAGAGTTCAGAAGCTTTTCCATCCACCTGCATCTGCTCACGTGGACATATGTTGAGTTTTACACCGCTGCTGCCTTTCTCAGTCAGGTATGTCTTGACAGAGTCATTTTCCCTCTGGGTGACTCAAGCAGGCACAGGCCAAGAAAGAAGTTTAAATATACATCCATGATGGTGCCAACTGAGTAAGAGAAAACAGTTTATGCTTCGTTTCTCAGTCACATTTCTGGCAATCCTATTTGCTCCAGAAAGTTAGGTGTGACTCCAGCTGCAGCAGGTGGAGCTTCAGTTCACATGCCAGCAGCTAGCATCACAGGAAGGATTCAGCAGTGTCATGTAAGTCCATCTGTGTTGCTAAAAAAACTTTACTTCTTCTGCCCAAAGTAATTTCATTCAAGTGCCATCAGTGAGGAGCTAAAGCTAACTTTTCCCTCAAGGGGAATGAGTCAATATTCTCCAGTTCAGTCTGGAGGAGAGAAGGCTGCCAGGAGACCTTACTGTGGCCTTCCAGTATGTGAAGGGGGCTACAAGAAAGCTGGGGAGGGACTTTTGAAGGTGTAAGGGAGTGATGGGACTGGGGGGGGGGAATGGAACACAACTAGAAATGGGTAGATTCAGATTGGATGTTAGGAAGAAGTTAGGAAGAGGCACTGGCACAGGTTGCCCAGGGAGGTGGTGGAAGCCTCATCCCTGGATGTTTTTTAAGGCCAGGCTGGCTGTGGCTGTGAGCAACCTGCTGTAGTGTGAGGTGTCCGTGGCCATGGCAGGGGGGTTGGAACTGGCTGCTCCTTGAGGTCCCTTCCAGCCCTGACAATTCCATGATTCTATAAAATGAAGCACGAAGCCTGAAATAAAAATGTTAGACAGTATATTGTGTTCCTGTGAAACACACAAAAAAGGGAATTACTCCTCAAAGTAATACTGTCCCATGTCTGCAGGAAATTCAATACTCCTGGGGATCTATTTCATCTGCAGAAGGTATTTCCCTCTCTTAGGCTCTGTTGTACAAATTTGCTGTGAAATTGTGCCAGTTTTCTTCTGAGCCTCTTTAACAGAAGCATTTTCTGTGGCCTTTCATGGCTAGCTACGTGTCTTCAGGGTTGCAAGAATACCTACTGCATTTTCACAGAATCACAGGATGTTAAGGGCTGGAAGGGACCTCGAAAGATCATCCAGTCCAAGCCCCCTGCCAGACCAGGAGCACCTAGAGCAGATCATGCAGGAACACATCCAGGGGGGTTTTGAATATCTCCAGAGCAGACGACTCCACAGCCCGCCCTGGGCAGCCTATTCCAGTGTTCTGTCATCCTCACAGGGAAAAAATGTTTCCTCATGTTTCCATAGAATTTCCTTTGCCTCATTTCCACTCATTAGGATAGGATAGGATAGGATAGGATAGGATAGGATAGGATAGGATAGGATAGGATAGAATACAATAGAATAGAATAGAATAGAATAGAATAGAATAGAATAGAATAGAATAGAATAGAATAGAATAGAATAGAATAGACCAGGTTAGAAGAGACCTTCAAGATCACCGAGTCCAACCTGTCATCCAACACCACCTAATCAACTAAACCATGGCACCAAGCACCCTATCAAGTCTCCTCCTGAACATTTCCAATGATGGTGACTCCACCACCTCTGCAGGCAATCACTCTCTCTGTGAAGAATTTCTTCCTAACATCCAGTCTGAACCTCCCCTGGCACAGCTTGAGACTGTGTCCTCTTATTCTGGTGCTGGTTGCCTGGGAGAAGAGACCAACCCCCACCTGGCTACAACCCCCCTTCAAGTAGTTGTAGAGAGCAATAAGGTCTCCCCTGTGCCTCCTCTTCTCCAGGCTAAGCAACCCCAGCTCCCTCAGCCCCTTGTTCTCTCACTGGGCATCACCAAGCAGAGGAATATAGTTTTCTACTATAATTGTTGTTTAAAAGAATAGGTTAAAAACAAATCCAACTAGATACATCAGACTGAGTATGAAAACAGGTTCAGCATGTTCAATGAAAACACAATTCTTTTGCAAGACAATCCAATTAAGGAACAATAGCTCCTTGAAGGCCACAGGCCTTCTGTCAAGCAACAGTTTAATCCTCAGCAGCTTGTGACATCTGCCACCCAGGATACTTTCATGCATATGTATGTTCCATCATTTCTGATCCTTCCTTCTCTTGTGTTTAAGGCTCATCTTCACAGGAAACAAATCTGAAGGCTGTGGCTGGTTATGGAAATATGAAGAGCAAAAGCTTAAGAGGAAATATTCACAGGATGTGAGGGGTTGGAAGTGACCTCTGGAGATCACTGAGTCCAACCCCCTTTCAGAGCAGGACCATAGAATCCAGCACAGGTCACACAGGAACACATCCAGATGGGGCTGGAAAGGCTCCAGAGAAGGAGACTCCACAACCTCTCTGGGCAGCCTGTCCCAGTGCTCTGTGACCCTTACAGTGAAGAAGTTCCTCCTCATGTTGAGGTAGAACCTCCTGTGCTGTAGTTTCCATCCATTGCCCCTTGTCCTATCACAGGGCACAACTGAGCAGATGCTGTCCCTTTCCCTTCCCTCCTGGCCCCCATCCCTCAGCTATTGATAGACATTGATCGGATCTCTTCTCAGTCTTCTCCTCTCCAGACTAACCAGCCCCAGGGCTCTCAGCCTCTCCTCCCCAGGCAGTGCTCCAGTCCCTTCAGCATCCTTGTAGCCCTCCCTTGGATTCTCTCCAGCAGATGCCTGTCCCTCTTCAACTGGGGAGCCCAGAACTGGATGCAATATTTGAGGAGGGACCTCACTGGGCCGGAGTAAAGGGGGAGGAGAACAAGTGTCCTTCACAATTAAAAGCTGAGCGTGACATATACATATTTTAATGGTAAGTACTCACATAATTGGTCTTTGTCTATTTTCCAAACACTTTTATGAGACACCAGTAGATCATAAAAAGCCCTCTCCAACATCTGGTCTGACATATTCTCACTAAGAGTGATAGTTACTGCTCACAGTTCTGCACTGTAGCTTGAGTGGTATTTTAAAGTATCACAACTTTAGAGATTTCATAGAACCACAGAATTGTCAGGGTTGGAAGTGACCTCAAGGAGCAGCCAGTTCCAACCCCCCCTGCCATGGGCAGGGACACCTCACACTGCAGCAGGTTGCTCATAGCCACATCCAGCCTGCCTGCAAAAACCTCCAGGCAGGAGGCTTCTACCACCTCCCTGGGCAACCTGTGCCAGGCTCTCACCACCCTCATGGGCAACAACTTCTTCCTTTCTTTGAAGAAAGTAGTTTCTAATCATTGTTTAAACCAGTTATGCTGGGTAGAAGTTACTATGGTATTGAGATGCAAAAGCATACATCTGGGAGAAGATAGAAGGGACCTGCAGGAATGCAAAAAAAATAGCCAAAAATCCACAACATTTGAGAATATTTTTGTAGCACTGGCACCAAAACAACTTCCTGGAAATTAGAAGTAGGATTCTAATGCCCAGGGAGGTGGTGGAGTCACCATCTCTGGAGGGGTTCAAGAGGGGACTGAATGTGGTACTTGGTGGCATGGTCTAGTCATGAGGTCTGTGGTGACAGGTTGGACTCGATGATCTTTGAGGCCTCTTCCAACCTTGGTGATACTGTGATACTGTGATAGAATAGAATAGAATAGAATAGAATAGAATAGAATAGAATAGAATAGACCAGACCAGGTTGGAAGAGACCTTCAAGATCATCGCATCCAACCCATCAACCAATCCATCTAAACAACTAAGCCATGGCACCAAGCACCCCATCAAGTCTCCTCCTGAACACCTCCAATGATGGTGACTCCACCACCTCCCCGGGCAGCCCATTCCAATGGGCAGTCACTCTCTCTGTATAGAACTTCTTCCTAATATCCAGCCTAAACCTCCCCTGGTGCAGCCTGAGACTGTGTCCTCTTGTTCTGGTGCTGGCTGCCTGGGAGAAGAGACCAACCCCCACCTGGCTACGACCTCCCTTCAGGTAGTTGCAGAGAGCAATAAGGTCACCCCTGAGCCTCCTCTTCTCCAGGCTAAACACCCCCAGCTCCCTCAGCCTCTCCTCATAGGGCTTGTGTTCCCCAAAGATATTGGAACAACCTTCCAGTGACAGCAAAGGAGCTACTTCTGCTCCTTGACATAACCTCTTCAGTGCTCAGAATAGCTTTCCACAAGAACAAACGATGCAGGAAGTCTCTTCCAGGTCTGTATGTCCCATGGCTACACCTCAGCTCCAGAACTTCCCTGGATAAGCAGTGGGCACAAAGGCTGAAATCGCTCATGAATAGCTAGATGAGATCTCTCTGGAGCAATTCAGCTTCCTCCTAAGCTGGTGGCAGTTCCATTCTTAGCATGAACAGATTTTTTTTAAATTTTATTTTTTATTTTATTCCTGGGCTGCAAGTGTTTCAACTAACTAGAGAGCTGCTAACTACTTCTGCGTGCCAGCAGCAGCTCTGCTCAACCAGAGCGAGTAAATGGGCGTCAGTCCTTGCAGCCAGTAATTCCAGCCAGCTCCCACCGCCCCAGCTGCCAACAGAAAGGGATGAACAAGCAAGAGCCAAAAGTAAGGCTGCATTTCCAAAATGCTGGAGAAGTACCACTCTGGCAAGACAGACTGAAAGAGGCTTGGGAACTCACTTCTCATTGCTGGGAGGCCTAGTGACATAAACCCAGAATCACAGAATCAGCCAGGTTGGAAGTGACCTCAGAGATCATCAAGTCCAACCTACTACCTAAGACCTAACACTTCTGACAACTAAACCATGGCTCCAAGTGCCACATCCAAGCCTTTTTTGGACACCTCTAGGAATGGTGACTCCACCACCTCCTGGGCAGCACATTCCAATGGCCAGTCTCTCTTTCTGGGAAGAACTTTCTCCTCACCTCCAGCCTAAGCCTCCCCTGGCACAGCTTGAGACTGTGTCCTCTTGTTCTGTCACAGGTTGCCTGGGAGAAGAGACCAACCCACACCTGGCTACAACCTCCCTTCATGGAGTTGGAGACAGCAAGAAGGTCTCCCCTGAGCCTCCTTTTCTCCAGGCTAAGCAACCCCAGCTCCCTCAGCCTCTCCTCACAGGGCTGTGCTCCAAACCCCTCCCCAGCTTTGTTGCCCTTCTCTGGACACATTCAAGAGTCTCAATGTCCTTCTTAAACTGAGGCGCCCAGAACTGGACACAGGACTCAAGGTGTTGTCTAACCAGTGCTGAGTACAGGGGCAGAATGACTTCCCTGCTCCTGCTGCCACCTGGGCACACTGCTGGCTCATGTTCAGCTGCTGTCAACCAGTAACCCCAGGTCCCTTTCTGCCTGGCTGCTCTCCAGCCACTCTGACCCCAGCCTGTAGCTCCGCATGGGGTTGTTGTGGCCAAAGTGCAGCACCTGGCACTTGGATGTGTTCAATCTCATGCCCTTGGACTCTGCCCATCTGTCCAGCCTGTTGAGGTCCCTCTGCAGAGCCCTCCTCTTCTCCAACAGATCAATACGTGCCCCAAACTTGGTGGCATCTGCAAACTTACTAATGGTGGACTCTATCCCTCATCCTGATCATCTACAAAGACACTAAACAGGATGGGGCCCAGCACTGATCCCTGGGAGACACCACTGGTGCCTGGCTGCCAGCTGGCTGTGGCACCATTCACCACCACTCTCTGGGCTCAGCCTGCAGCCAGTTCCTAACCCAGCTCAGAGTGCTGCTGTCCAAGCCAGGGGCTGACAGCCTGGCCAGGAGTTTGCTGTGGGGAATGGTGTCAAAGGCCTTGCTGAAGTCCAGCAACCTGACACCATCAGCAAAGGGTAGGGAGAAACCATCTTTCATCCTTCATCTGTTTGCACAGTGCAAGAGTTAATTGTGAGGCTTTTGGCATGTTTGTGCCCCAGCTGCAGGACTGAACACAGGACTGTCCCTGCCACTGCTTAAATCAAGCTACATGCAAGTTAAGAACTGCTCTGTGCTCACTTCCCTTACGAGTTGCAGATCCATTTCCAAACACTCCCTTCAAAGATATATTGCTAAATGGTGGCCTAACATGACCAATATGCTGTGCCCATACCTTTTCTCCCCTGGCAGCACTTTGTGAAGGCAGACATTTTTCTTTGTGGACTGCTGTTCCAACAGTTATGTTCTTCACACCATGCACCATGGCTGACTTCACTGTCAGGCTGCATTTAGTGTGGCATACATCTGTGTGGGGTTTAACCAGAGGTTTACTGAAGTGATCATGGCCATTATCTCTTGTTTTCCTTCACAGAATCATTGTGTCTGGGGATGACAGAAACTATAGCCATCATTACAATATTTTCCTGTCTCAGAGAAGGTCTATACCAAATCACAAGTAGTGCAAGCATGCAGCTGGATGACTAGGTACCTAATGGAGTCAAGGAAGATTCTGTGCAGCAAACAACAATGAACCACTCACTGACCATAACTGCTTCCCCAGTATCATAGAACCACAGAATTGTCAGGGTTGGAAGGGACCTCAAGGAGCAGCCAGTTCCAACCCCCCCTGCCATGGGCAGGGACACCTCACACTGCAGCAGGTTGCTCACAGCCACATCCAGCCTGGCCGCAAAATCCTCCAGGCAGGAGGCTTCTACCACCTCCCTGGGCAACCTGTGCCAGTGTCTCACCAGCTTCATGGGGAAGAACTTAGTATCATAGTATCATAGAATCAGTCAGAGTTGGAAGGGACCACAAGGATCATCTAGTTCCAACCCCCCTGCCATGGGCAGGGACCACCCCACACTAGATCAGGCTGGCCAGAGCCTCATCCAGCCTGGGCTTAAACACCTCCAGGGATGGGGCCTCAACCACCTCCCTGGACAACCCATTCCAGGGCCTCACCACCCTCACGGTGAAGAACTTCCTCCTCACATCCAGCCTGAATCTCCCCACCTCCAGCTTCATTCCATTCCCCCTAGTCCTTTCCCTAACATCCAATCTGAATCTCCCCATTTCTAGTTTTGTTCCATCCCCCCCAGTCCTATCACTCCCTGTCACCCTAAAACCTCCCTCCCCAGCTTTCCTGTAGCCCCTTTCAGATACTGGAAGGCCACAAGAAGGTCTCCTGAGAGCCTTATCTCCTTCAGACTGAACAACCCCAACTCTTTCAGCCTGTCTCCATAGGAGAGGAGCTCCAGACTTCTGCTTATCCTCGTGGTCCTTCTCTGGACTCGTTCCTTCAATGCATCTCACACAGAGCTCTACTGTTATGCCCAATATGAGAACATCTGAGTGGGGTTGTTCTAAGGACTTATTCCAAATATCACATAATACTTCCCCTAATGGGCACAAAACTGAGTTATGATTTTGCAGAGAAGTTATTTGAAGGGTTATACAGCATGGATAATAGCTGAGGGCCATAAAGACTGCAATCCAGACATCCAATCATCCGTGCTTCATATCTGGCTGCCTTTTACTGACAGGCTTTTTCTCCACTAGATATGCCCTTTTCCATCACAGAAACATTCAGGTTGGAAAAGACCTTCAGCATCACCAAGTCCAACCAATAACCCTACTCTACAAGTGTGGTAGTTTTAGGCTATACCTTTAAAATTTCTTTCACAGATCCTGACCAGAAAAGTAGAAAAATGCAAAGAAATCACTGTTGGGTGTTTAAAAGGAAAATAGAGGCAATTCTAAACAAGTTCTTTGGAGAGATATCTACCTTAAGACCTCTCCTCTCCTCTCCTCTCCTCTCCTCTCCTCTCCTCTCCTCTCCTCTCCTCTCCTCTCCTCTCCGAACCTCTCCGAACCTCTCCTCTCCTCTCCTCTCCTCTCCTCTCTCTCCTCTCTCTCCTCTCCTCTCCTCTCCTCTCCGAACCTCTCCTCTCCTCTCCGAACCTCTCCTCTCCTCTCCGAACCTCTCCTCTCCGAACCTCTCCTCTCCGAACCTCTCCTCTCCTCTCCGAACCTCTCCTCTCCTCTCCGAACCTCCCCGAACCTCTCCTCTCTGAACCTCTCCGAACCTCTCCGAACCTCTCCTCTCCTGGTGAGGGGGAGGCAGAGAGTCAGCTTCCCTGGTCTCTTGGCCAGGGAAGTCCTTGTGTTGTTTCTAAATGATAAATATCTGTAAAATACTGTGAATAGTGTATCTTTTGTACCTATTCATTGCATTCCATTGCAGATTGTGCTTTTGCCTGTCAATACAGCTTTCATCTGCTTCCAACTGAGCTGCTCTGGCAAAGTTAATGTTGGGGGGGAAATTTCAACCCACCACAAAAAGGTTCCCCCCTAAACCATAGCCCCAAGCACCACATCCAAACCGCTTTTAAACACATCCAGGGTTGTTGAATCAACCACCTCCCTGGGCAGCCCACAAAGACCCTGTTTCTTATGTCACCCTATCTCCATTGTTATAGCCACTAGTGGAACTTTCATGTGTTTAATACAGGGGGCTCTAGGGCTCATTTGGTCCAGCCCCCTGCACTCAGCAGGGACGTCCTCTGCTGGATCAGGTTGCCTGGAGCCCTGTCAGCCTTACCTTCAATATCTCCAGGGATGGGGCCTCAACCACCTCCCCAGGCAACCTGTTGCAGTGTTGCAGCAGCCTCCTGGTGCAGAACTTGTTCCTCACATCCAATCTAAATCTGCTCTGCTCTCATTTCAAACCATTGTCCCTGGTCCTGTCCCTGCAGGCCTTTGGGAACAGGCCCTCTGCAGCCTTCTGGTAGCGCCCTTCAGGTACTGGATGGCTTCTCTGAGGTCTGCCTGAAGCCTTCTTTTCTCCAGGCTGAGCACCCCCATCTCCCTGCCTGACCCCATAGCAGAGCTGCTCCAACCTCAATCTTTGTAGCCTCCTCTGGACCCTCTCCCTCAGGTCCATGTCCTTCCTGCGCTGGGGGCTCCAGTGCTGGGTGCAGTTCTCCAGCTGAGTCCACTGAAGACTGTGTGCATTCAGTCAAGGCCAGGTGCCAAGTGTCATTTTAGGCATGGTAAGAGATGGAGATATCTGCACTAGACAGAGGTGAGAGAAGATTGGTAGGTTACCCATCCAAGCCTGCTGGCTGTCCCATGCCATTTGGCTTATGGGACCCCATAAGACACTTGAATGCTAGCAGTTGGAGCTGTGGTTGGACTCGATGATCTCAGAGGTCTTTTCCAAGCAAAACAATGCCCTGGTTCTATGGCTTAGCCTTCTCCTGTCCAATACAGAGCACAAGGTGGTGTCACTTTCCCAAACACTGAATTTCCCTTCCTCTTCCTTCCTTACATGGGAAATTCTCAGTGATGTATTTGCTGTAACGTTAAACCACAATAACTAAATGAGATGTGACAGGATGGAGATGACAGTCTTAAGCCATGCCATCTGGGAACAGTGGGATTTGTTTACACTTCCATTCCTCACTCCAAATCCTACTGTGTTCTAGCATGTAAAGAGCTGTTAAGGAGCGGTGCCATCAGCTAAAACACGTTGGATACCTTTGTGTGGACAGCAGAACCAGGCAGTGGGGCTGCAGCAGTGCTTGGAAAGCTATAGTCAGGTTGCAAGCTCTCAGAGAGCCCTAGGTTGCAATTCCCACAGCTTCCATTGCTTCTGCATCCTTTTAATGTGACAGCAATGTGTCATGGTTTGACATGGGTGCCTTTAAGAATCATAAAGCTGAGGACCTCCAGGACGCCCAGAGCACCCAGGGGGGACAGGACAGTGTAATTTTTGTTCTTTCATTCCCAGAATGCCTGCATCTAGCTTCTATGAGGGGACAGATCAAGCTGTTCCTTCCCCTTTTCCCCTTTCCTTCTCTCTCCCTTCCTGATGCTGCTCCCTTATCTTGCTTTGCATGGGAGCTGGGCTTAGAGTGACCTTGAAGGGGCCTGAAGCTGGTCAGCCAAATTTTATCTGCATCGTATGAGTTTGGTAACGGGGGTGCAGAGAGGTAATGGGGGGGGAAGTAGGGGGGAGGCATTTGAGGCCTGAATTTTCAGCCTGGTATTGTGGAGGCTGGGAGAACTTCAGCTTAATGGGCTCCTATGTTAAGCCCAGACTATGACAGAACAAGAGGACACAGTCTCAAGCTGTGCCAGGGGAAGGACTGCTTGCGGTCCTGCAGTACAAAGGGGCTCAGGTTTGTCTTCAGTTTATCATAGCATCATTAAGGTTGGAAGAGACCTCTAAGATTCTTGGTGATGCCCAATGCCAGGACAAGGGGCAACAGGTGGAAGTGTAGGCATAGGAAGTTCCATGGAAACATGAAGGAACAATTTTTTCCCTGTGAGGGTGACAGAACACTGGAACAGGCTGTCTAGGGAGGTTGTAGTCTCCCTCTCTGGAGATTTTCAAGACCTGATTGGATGTGTTCCTGTGTGATCTGCTCTAAGTGCTCCTGCTCTGGCAGGGGGGTTGGACTGGATGAGCTTTTGAGGTCCCTTCCAACCCCTAACATTCAGTGATTATCAAGTCCAACCAGCAACCCATCAGCACCATGCCCACTGAACGATGTCCTGAAGTGCCATAGCTACAGCCACCCTCCCCAGAGGGGCTTTTCAGGACCGTTCCAAAGACACTTTTTAGCACCCAGAGACTCTCTTCCAGCTCTTGAGGTCTACTAAACCACAGAGCAGGTTCTGAGCTCTTTCTTACTTGTGTTACACCTCATACCACATGGAAGCTCAGCAGCACAGCTAAAACCTCCACACACTGCAGGGCTTGTACATTTCCTTAGAGAATAGGATGGAATAGAAGAATAGGATATGTGTGACAAGGAACATGACATGGGGTAGAGGCCAACTCCTGGCTCAGGAATTGATTCATAACATCTGACAGGTGGTGTCTTTATCTTCCCATACATAGGAAGCTTAGCCAACAAGGGGCTGTGACCTTGGTGGGAGCATCTCCATGCTCATAGAAGGAGGTAATACAATACAATACAATACAATACAATACAATACAATACAATACAAAAAATCCAGGTTGGAAGAGACCTTCAAGATCATCGTGTCCAACCTATCAACCAATCCAACTCACCCAAACAACTAGATCATGGCACCAAGCACCCCATCAAGTCTCCTCCTGAACACCTCCAGTGATGGTGACTCCACCACCTCCCTGGGCAGCCCATTCCAATGGGCAATCACTCTCTCTGTATAGAACTTCCTCCTATTTGCATGGAACTTGCTTTGAAAGGAAACCATAACCTAATAACTTCATTCCTGGCATTCTTCTCTCAGAGCTATACTTCTCTGAGTCTTTGGAAAGCCTCTCATTAAGTTGTGTGATGTAGTAATTTATGTAATGCTCATGGTCTTGGCAGTTGGATGCTTTGCCTCCAAGCAGAAATTTAACATTGCAACAAGCCACCCACAACAGGTAACAGCAGGTAAATTACTGCTGTTGATGCTGCTGGCAGTCAAATTAACTAGCATTAAAATAAACAAACAACAAACCAAATAAAAACCAAAGCAAACAAACAAACAAAACCCAAAACCACACAAAAAAACCCCAAACAAAAAAAAAAAAAACAGGAGGGGAAAAAAAAAGAGATGAGAAAAAAAGGGGAGAAACTACCACCAACCACTAGAAACAGGAAAAAAAAATGAGAGAGGAAAAAAATTATTAAAAAAGAAAAAGAAAACAGGGGGGGAATCCAATAACAGCAACAAAAAAGCTTTAAAAAAGGCAAAAAAAAAAGGCAAACAAAACCAAGAGGAAAAAAATAATTAACCAAAACCCCAAACCAACCAACCAACCAACAAAAAACCCCAGGGAACCACTCCCCCGCCAACAACAACAACAACAACAGAAAATCACAGGGGAAAAAAAAGAAATGCAACCAATCCAAACCAAACCAAAAATAAGAGGAAATAACCCAACATGAACCAAAAAAAAAACAAAAAAGGAAAAAAATTAACAGCAACAAAACAGAGGGAAAAATACTAAAGCCACCACCACCAAAACAGCAAATACCAAACAAACCAAGCAGCCACCACCACCAAAAGCTCCACATACACAAAATGAAACAAAACAAACAAAAGACTGAAACAAAACAAATAAAAACCCACAAAAAAGCCCCCAACAAATCCACCAAAAGCTAAAGATAGGAATCACAGAATCATAGAGTCATAGAATTGTCAAGGCTGGAAGGGACCTCAAGGATCAGCCAGTTCCAACCCCCTGCCATGGGCAGGGATCCCTCCCACTAGATGAGGTTGCACACATCCAGCCTGGCCTTAAAAATGTCCAGGGGTGAAGCTTCCACCACCTCCCTGGGCAACCTGTTCCAGTGTCTCACCACCCTCAATGGGGAACAACTTCTTCCTAATGTCTAATTTAAATCCCCCCCTCCTCTAGCATGGATCCATTCCCCCAGTCCTATCACTCCCTGACACCCTACAAAGTCCCTCCCCAGCTTTCTTGGAGCCCCCTTCAGATACTGGAAGGCCACAATTAGGTCTCCTTGGAGCTTTCTCTTCTCCAGACTGAACAGCCCCAGCTCTCTCAGTCTGTCCTCATAGGAGAAGTTTGCATTGTACTCTTCAAGCCACAGCACTCAGAGGCTGACTGGATCTGAGTGTCATATTGGAAACTCCTCTTGGCAAAAGCCCTGCCCCAGTCCTGCTCACCGCTTGGGCCAGGCAGGCAGGTGGAGATCCTCACTGCCAGACAGCAGGGTAGTGGATACAGACCTGCCTCCCACTTTTCTTGGCTCATTGCATTTGAACTGCAAAACATTTCCCTTCTCTGCAGTGCAAAAGTAGTGTTGCTACCACTCATTGCAAGAAAGAAGTGGGTAAGGTTCAGTGCCCCCAGGAAAATGGACAGAAGTCACACAGAGCCACGAGCCTGCATTATGCCAGGCTGCTGTTCCTTCCCTTGAGAGGTAAAATGCAGGCCCTCCCTCACTCATCTTCACATGGATCACACAGCCACATGGTTCCTGAATGCTGGGTTTACAACATTAGGAAAACCTCTGGGATGTGAGGTATTTTCAAGTCCTGTGTGTGTATGTGTGCAGAGAACAGCCTGTTAATTGATTTAATTAAGCTTGCATTCAGAACTCTTTAGGCAAAGCAAATCTTGCTTTGAGAGGTGATGTGATCCTCCAAATTAACACTGGCATGAGAAGCAACTCATTCAACAGACTGCTAGTGGAATGTCACACATGCCTGGCCCACAGTGCCACAAATCAGAAGCTGCAAGATGAAACATCCCACCTCCCCTCACAAGACACTCCCAGGATCACAGGATGTCAGAGGTTGAAAGGGACCCAAAGAGATCATCAAGTCCAACCCCCTGCCAGAACAGGACCATACAATCTAGCTCTGGTCACAGAGGAACACATCCAGAAGGGCCTTGAAAGGATCCAGAAGGGCCTTGAAAGTCTCCAGAGAAGGAGACTCCACAGACTCTCTGGGCAGCCTATTCCAGTGCTCTGTGACCCTCACAGTAAAGAAGTTCCCCCTTGTGTTGAGGTGGAACCTCCTGTGCTGCAGCTTACATCCACTGCTCCTTGTTCTATCACAAGGAGCCACTGAGCAGAGCCTGTCCCCTCCCTGCTGACCCCCAGCCCTCAGATATTTATAAACATTGATTAAATCCCCTCTCAGTCTTCTCTTTCCCAGACTAAAAAGCCCCAGATGCCTCAGCCTCTCCTCACCAGGCAGTGCTCCAGTCCCTTCAGCATCCTTGTAGCCCTCCACTGGACCCTCTCCAGCAGATTCCTGATCCTCTTAAACAGGGAGCCCAAAACTGAACACATTACTCTCCTCTTCCAATTAGTCAGCTGGGCAGGTGGTCTTTCAGAGCAGATCTGCAACTTGCTCTGACTTGTGGAGTCTCCTTCTCTGGAGGCTTCCAAGAGCCATCTGGATGTGTTCCTGTGTGACCTGTGCTGGATTCTGTGGTCCTGCTCTGGCAGTGGGGTCGGACTCGATGATCTTTGAAGGTCCCTTCCAACCCCTAACATCCTGTGATCTCAAAAACAAGTCCTGTGGGAGGTGTGAGTGACTATTCTCTCTGGGAATGAACCCATCTGGGTAAAAAGGTAACCATTTCATGCTCTATTTTTAGGTCCTGGCTGCATTATTCTTTGATTTCTCCCTCAACATTTCAGGGATCACACCAGCAGTTTTCCCAGCTTCGTGCAAGCAGAGTGTTTGTTACTGAGGAAAACACTAAATAAATGCCAGATATTATTAGTTTCTCATTACTCCTGCAATGAACATGCTTCTGACAGCTGCTGGCTCCAGAAGGCACTAAGTGAGTTTGGCTTCCCAAGCTGCTCTGAGGGCAGAGATTCCCAGCTTGCAGCCAGGTGCCAGTGTCAGCTGGCTGAGCTGCATGGCAGCCCTAAGGGCTGTGCAGGGCTACCCCAGGCACAGAGGTGGCTCAGAAGCATTCAGGTTGCTAGAGCACACGAAAAAAATAGCACAGGTGGTGATCACAGAAGCCCACAAGTCCAGGAGGAAATTCATAAATAAATCTGTTCAGAAGTTCACTCTGCATGGCAGACATGGAGCTGGAAAGTAAGCACAGAAGGAACACAGAGTTTGAACCATTTTTTGGTGGGTGTTGCAGTGGGATAGACTAAGAGCAGAAGTGAAGCAGAGTTTTGTGGACAGATGTGAGATGTCTTATCAAGCTGCTGTGCTAAAGCTGGAAGCAACAGAGGAGTGATTGGACACACAAGCCCCTCTTCAGGTCTGAAATAGAAACAGCAGCTGCAAAGCTGAAATTAACCCGTCAGACTCTCAAACAACAACAAAAACAAAGGAGTAAGCACCTGTGGAGACAATAATACCACAGAATCACAGAATGTTAGGGGTTGCAAGGGACCTTGGAAGATCATCCAGCCCAATGCCCCTGCCAGAGCAGGAGCACCTAGAGCAGGTCACCCAGGAACACAGCCAGGCAGGTTTGGAATGTCTCCAGAGAGGGAGACTCTACACCCCCCCTGGGCAGCCTGCTCCAGGGTTCTGTCACCATCACAATGAATTTTTTTTTCTTCCTGTTTCCATGGAACTTCCTATGCCTCAACTTCCACCATTGCCCCTTGTGCTGGCATTGGGCATCACCCAGCAGAGCCTGGCTCCATCCTCTGGGCACTCACCCTGCACCTCTTTATTGACATGAATGAGGTCACCCCTCAGGCTCCTCCTCTCCAAGCCAAAGAGCCTTCAGCTTCCTCAGGCTCTCCTTGTAAGGAAGATATTCCACTCCCTGAATCTTTTTTTGTGGCTAATATTGTTAGATACTCTGGGGAAGAGTAAGAAATGGCCTTTATCTAATATATTTTATTGGAGATATTAATTTGAGGTGGAGGGTGTTAAATGACACCATGCCTCAAAATATCTTTAATCTCTTAGTATTTGTAAGAGAAGAGATTTCTAGTAGCTGATCTCCTGTTCTGGAGGTGCTTCATTGTGTCTCATGTGAAAGCCAACTGCAATCTCAGTGTGGCTACACTGAAGGAATTATTTACCACTGGGAGATATGGGGAAAGATTCATCTGCTGATCACTTGCAGCATGAGCTCATCTTGGTGCATCATGGTGGCTTAGTCTCAGCTATTGGGGATATGGTTTAGGGGATATGGTTTAGGGGGGAACCTTGTAGATTAGGGTTATTGGTTGGACTTGATGATCCTAGAATGATAGAATCATAGAATTGTCAGGGTTGGAAGGGACCTCAAGGAGCAGCCAGTTCCAACCTCCCTGCCATGGCCAGGGACACCTCACACTACAGCAGGTTGCTCACAGCCACAGCCAGCCTGGCTGCAAAAACCTCCAGGCAGGAGGCTTCCACCACTTCCCTGGGCAACCTCTGCCAGTGTCTCACCATCTTCACTGTAAGGAATTTCTTCCTAACATTCTATCTGAATCTACCCATTTCTAGTTTTGCTTCATTCCCCCAGTCCTATCACTCCTTGACACCCTCAAGAGTCCCTCCCCAGCTTTCTTGTAGCCCTTCAGATACTGGAAGGCCACAATTAGGTCTCCTTGGAGCCTTCTCTTCTCCAGACTGAACAACCCCAACTCTCTCAGGCTGTTCTCATAGGAGAGCAGCTCCAGCCCTCTGCTCATCCTCGTGGCCCTTCTCTGGATACCTTCCAGCACCTCCAGATCCTTCCTGTAATAGAGGCTCCAGAACTGGACATAGTGCTCCAGGTGGGGTCTCAACAGAGCTGAGTAGAGGGAGAGAATCACCTTCCTCGACCTGCTGGCTATTGCTTCTCTTGCTGCAGCCCAGGCTCTGCTTGGCTCTCTGGGCTGCAAGTGCTCACTGCTGGCTCCTGTTGTGCTTCTTATCCCCCAGCTCCCCTAAGTCCTTTTCTTCAGGGCTGCTCTCCAGCCAGTCTCTGCCCAGCATATATCAGTGCCTGGGATTGCCCTCACCCAGATGCAAGACCTTGCATTTGGTCTTGTTGAACCTCATGAGGCTGTCATGGGCTCACCTGTCCAGCCAGTCAAAGTCCCTCTGGATGGATCCCTTCCCTCCAGTATTGTCCACTGCACCACACAGCTTGGTGTCATCAGCAAATTTGCTGAGGGTGCACTCAATGCCTCCCTTTGGTACATACTAACCCCAAGTATTTTTTTTGGTCTGAAGTTAGTGAGGCTGGAGCTATATAATGGCATTTCCTCATTGAAAGGCTGATTAGGCAGTGGGATGGACTGCCCAGGGAGGTGGTGGAGTCGCCATCACTAGAGGTCTTTAAGGAAAGACTTGGTGTGGCACTTGGTGGCATGGTTTAGCTGATGTGGTGGTGTTAGGCTGGACTTGATGATCTCAGAGGTCTTTTCCAGCCTCAATAATTATTCTGTGATTCTGTGGAAGGAAAGAGCTCTGATTCTGACACAATTTCTTTGGGTTTAGGATGTCCCAAGGGAGGTTGTGGATGCCTCCCCTCCAGGGGTGTTCATGGCCAGGCTGGATGAGGCTTTGAGCAAGCAAATCTACTTGTGAGGGAGGGTCTTTGGAGTAGATGATCTCTAAGGTCCCTTCCAACCTAAGCCATCCTCTGATTCTATGGTATTCTACGTTGTTAATGATTGTTTGTATAGGTCTCTGATTAGAGCTGGTAAAAATAGGGGCTTCAGTGCTTTTAACTCCCATCTGCCCAGGAGAGCACAGCTATAGGATATCTAAATAATCATCAATAGTCATCTCTCTGAGTGATCTCTGCAAAGCCCTGATTCTTTGAATAGTGGCTGATTTCCTTCAGGCAACCATATTTATGTCTTACCACAACTGGTAAATTGTAGCTTGAATGGGATCAAGTTGTCTCAGGTGATTCCAGTGCAGTGATATTCAAGAGAGCTTGATGGAGGGACAATTGCTATTGAATTTGATAAAAATCAATGAGGAAATTCATGTCCTGTGTAAATGACAAAGCTTTCACTTAAGCATATAAAATCACAGGCTTAGTGATATCAAACCTTAGAGTATCTTTTTTTTTTTTCCTGTACATTTTTCCTACTCCTTTCCCCCCCTTTTCTTTCCTGAGGCAGCTCATAATAAAGTCAAAATATTATAGAATGATCTCTATGCTTATATGGTGCCTGCTGAGTGGAGCAAATGGGCTGAAATTCAGCTGTACAGGGTGAGGATGAATTAGATGACTTCTTGATTTGTATGGGTTGGAGCACAGAAGGTTCATACTTAATCTGGGGGGCAGGCTGAGCACAAACTGGGTTGCTGTCAGAAAGTGGAATGTGGTGGACAGATTCCCAGTGGACATGAGCCAGCAGTGTGCACTTGCAGCCCAGAGAGCCAATCACATCCTGGGCTGCAGGAAGAGAAGCATAGCCAGCAGGGCCAGGAAGGATCTGGAGATGCTAGAAGGTGTCCAGAGAAGGGCCACAAGGATGAGCAGAGGGCTGGAGCTGCTCTGCTGTGAGGACAGACTGAGAGAGTTGGGGCTGTTCAGTCTGGAGAAGAGAAGGCTCCGAGGAGACCTAATTGTGGCCTTCCAGTATCTGAAGGGGACTACATGAAAGCTGGGGAGGGACTCTTGAGGGTGTCAAGGAGTGATAGGACTGGGGGGAAAGGAACAAAACTAGAAATGGGTAGATTCAGATAGAATGTTAGGAAGAAATTCCTTACAGTGAAGATGGTGAGACACTGGCAGAGGTTGCCCAGGGAGGTGGTGGAAGCCTCATCCCTGGAGGTTTTTGCAGCCAGGCTGGATGTGGCTGTGAGCAACCTGCTGTAGTGTGAGGTGGTCAGTGAGTGGTCATAGTTGTTTGCTGCAAAGAATCTTCCTTGACTCCATCAGTTACAGAGTCACCCAACTGCCTGCTTGCACCACTTGTGATTTGGTATAGACCTTGTCTGAGACAAGAAAATATTGTAATGATGGCTAAATTTTCTGTCATCCCCAGACATAACCCTTAGAGCAGACGGTGAATTTTAGTCAAGTGGTCACTGATGGTCACATCATGTAGAAGGCTACCATGCTCCTGAAATAACCTCATAGAGTAGAAATAATATTTTTGAGCTAACAATTGCAGCTCCCTCTGCTAATACACTGTCTCAATTGCAGAGCTGACCACCTGACTTTTCTTTTTGGTAATGTAACCTGTTAGGATAAAGAAATTAAGTTCAGAGTCATTGCTCCGTACCTACATTTATCTCTGAAGCCTCAGGCTGCATCCAGGTCTGGAGCCCTCAACACAGGAAGGACATGCACCTGATGGAACAGGCCCAGAGGAGGTAATGAAAATGATCAGAGGGTTAGAACACCTCTGCTAAAGGCTGAAGGAGCTGGGGTTGTTCAGCTTGGCAAAGAGAAAGCTCTGGGGAGACCTAAGAACAGCCTTCCAGTACCTGAAGTGCGCTACAGGAAGGCTACAGAGGGACTGTTTGCAAAGGCCTGCAGTGATAGCATGAGGGACAATGGCTTCAAACTGGTGAAGAGCAGATTTAGATTGGATGTTTGGAACAAGTTCTGCACAATGAGGGAGGTGGAATACTGCAACAGGTTGCCCAGGGAAGTGGTTGGGGCCCCATCCCTGGAGATATTCAAGGTGAGGCTCGACAGAGCACTGAGCAACCTGAGGATGTCCGTGCTGACTGCAGAGGGCGTTGGACTGGATGACCTTTGGAGGTCCCTTCCAACCCAAACCATTCTATGGTTCTATGATTCTAAGCTTCCTTTTAAGACCTGCCCAAGCCATGGCACTCCTGAAAGCTATCTATTTCCCCCAGCCACAGTACTCAGGCCTATAAACAAAATAATATGACCTCTGCCTACAACCCTTGCTTTGCTCTAAGCCCCCACAGCTCCTGCTTGAAGTGCAATGGCACACTTCCAGGTTCTCAACCAAGGCAGAAGGTCAAAAGGATTATAAACAATTAAAAACATCTTAATCCCCATTAAAAGGTGGTGAGTCACAGTGGAATGCCCAGGGCAGATTAAAAACTGTTGCAAGGAGACAAATTGATAGGGGTAGGCTTTGTGGGGAAAGCCCAGAGGGAGCTGGTCCTTTCAAGGTCCCCATGCAGGGGGTGGACATGATTAATTTTGGTCTTAAAAGGTTACTTTTTTACCAATAGCAATTTTGGCCTGAGCAAAATAAATTAAGACTTTTTAAAGAGATTGCTTACTCATTGCATTATTCACTCTCTTTGCCCTCAGAGGGAATGGTACATCAAGATGGGAGCTGTCATCATGTATGTAGAAGACCCCAGGAGGAATGAGAGCTGGGGGTGTTGGTGGATGAGAAGTTCAACAGGAGCCAGCAGTGTGCACTTGCAGCACAGAAAGCCAAGCAGAGCCTGGGCTGCAGCAAGAGAAGCATAGCCAGCAGGGCCCTGGAGGTGATTCTCCCCCTCTGCTCCACTCTGGTGAAACGTCTGGAGCACTGTGTCCAGTTCTGGAGCCTCTATTACAGGAAGGATCTGGAGGTGCTGGAAGGTGTCCAGAGAAGGGCCACAAGGATGAGCAGAGGGCTGGAGGTGCTCTGCTATAAGAACAGACTGAGAGAGTTGGGGTTGTTCAGTCTGGAGAAGAGAAGGCTCCGAGGAGCCTAACTGGGTTAGGAACTGGCTGGAGGGCTGGGCCCAGAGCGTGGTGGTGAATGGTGCCACCTCTAGCTGGAGGCCAGTCACTGGTGGCATCCCCCAGGGATCAGTGCTGGGCCCCATCCTCTTCAATGTCTTCATTGACGATCTGGAGGAGGGGATTGAGACAGTCATCAGCAAATTTGCAGATGACACCAAGTTTGGAGCAGATGTTGGTCAGTTAGAGGGCAGGAGGGCTCTGCAGAGGAACCTCGACTGACTGGACAGATGGGCGGAGTCCAATGGGATGGCATTCAACAAATCCAAGTGCCAGGTGCTGCACTTTGACCACAACAACCCCATGCAGAGGTACAGGCTGGGGTTGGAGTGGCTGGAGAGCTGCCAAACAGAGAGGTACCTGGGGGTGCTGATGGACAGCTGCCTAAACATGAGCCAACAGTGTGCCCAGGTGGCAAGAAGGCCAACGGCATCCTGGCCTGCATTAGGAATAGTGTGGCCAGCAGGAGCAGGGAGCTCATTGTGCCCCTGTACTCTGCTTTGGTTAGGCCACACCTTGAGTACTGTGTCCAGTTCTGGGTCCCTCAGTTTAAGAAGGACACTGAGACACTTGAACATGTCCAGAGAAGGGCAACAAGGCTGGTGAGAGGCCTCGAGCACAAGCCCAATGAGGAGAGGTTGAGGGAGCTGGGGTTGCTTAGCATGGAGAAGAGGAGGCTCAGGGGTGTCCTCATTGCTCTCTACAACTACCTGAAGGGTGGTGGTAGCCAGGAAGGGGTTGGCCTCTTCTCTCTAGCAACCAGCACCAGAACAAGGGACACAGTCTAAGCTGTGGGGGAAATTTAGGCTGGAGGTGAGGAGAAAGTTCTTCCCCGAGAGAGTGATTCGCCATTGGGAGTGCTGCCCAGGGAGGGGTGGAGTCACCGTCCTGGAGGGGTTCAAGAGGGGATGGGAGTGGCATGGTGCCATGGTCTAGTCATGGGGGTCTGTGGTGACAGGCTGGACTTGATGATCTTCGAGGTCTCTTCCAACCTTAGTGATAGTGATACTGTGATACTGAGACCTAATTGTGGCCTTCCAGTATCTGCAGGGGGCTACAAGAAAGCTGGGGAGGGACTTTTGAGGGTGTCAGATAATGATATGACGGGGGGAATGGAGGAGGAGAGATTTAGATTAGATG